>CM051630.1:5900458-6400458 GCA_028020825.1 Podargus strigoides
TACAATGAAATATTTGCATTTTTTCCAGGCCTGGAAAAAACAATGAACAAGAGATGTGACAACCTCAATTATTTGGTGATGCTAAGAGCTCCGAGACAGCTCCTGCTGGAAAGAGCTGTTGGGAAGCCTGGGGGTGTCAAGCCGGCTAGAAAAATGGCAGGTGACAAGGACAACACTTTTTTTTTTTGTCTCTCTCTTTTTTTTTTTTTTTTTAATGCTACCCAGACCCACATAGCTTAGTTAAAAAGACAAATTGCAGCACTATGTTTCTTCTTCAGGGAGGGGGAATATGTCAGCTCTGAAACACAACCTTCTGTGAATGTGGTGCTAGAGTAAAAATTATATTGGTAAAGGTTGTCTCTTGCAGATAGGACATAAATAAACAAACAAAATTCATTGGTGTTAATGCTCTTTACAGGGAAGAAAAAGGGCACAGTCAATAGTCCTATGTGCTATAGCCAGTGATGGAAATAATATACGTGTATTTGTGCACTTGTATAAGATATCTACAAGTAAATATATATATGCAAAAAATTTAAAGTAGATGTGCATGTGTGTATGCATTTGTTTATGAAAATTATACAACGCATGAATACACATATTAAACATGACACTCTGTAGTATGAGGATAATTTTACACATATACTGTCTGCCTGCAGAGCCACCAAAATGCTCCCATTCTTCCTGAAGCAAAATAAAAAAAAAGAGGGGGAAAAAACCCCAAACCTTGAAAATATGGCATACACATGATTATCATCCGTATATGCATGAGAGCTGCTGTGCTGCTGTGTTTCCAAGTCCTTTAATATCCTTATTTAAAAATAAAATAAAAAGGAAACAACCTCTGGTGCACTACAGCATTTTGCTTTTTCAAGAGCATACTAACAAAATAACAATAACAATAATAATAATAATGTGATACGAGAGAATTCAGCTAACAAAAACTGTGAGAGGTGAATAGTGGCCAGGACACAGGGCTGGAAATCAGGGACTCTCTACTTCCACTTCTCCCTGACCTTGAAAACAGTTAAACTTCAGCTACCACCTCATGTATCAAAAACAGTAAAAAAAAAATATTTTTTAAATCCTAGGGTAATAACGCTGACCTACCTCATCAGGCTGTTTCAAGGACTAATTAACACTAGTAATGCACTTGGAGTACCTTGGGTGTCACAAGCACGTAAATTATTATTCTTCCCCACCTTCTGGTGAGCTGTGAGTGCCAGGCCTGGGATGCTGTCCCTGTGGATGGGCTGGCTTCGCCATGGCAGACCCTGGGAGCTGCTGGCTGCCCGAGGGGCAGTGAGAACCTTCGAAAAGGAGGGCACCAGAAAGAGGGGTGCAACATCAAGCAGCAGTAGATAATGCAACTGCCAAGAGGATGTGCAGGAGCAAACTCCAACGTTCCTTGAAGGCCAAGTTAAGATGTATCATCACATTAGCAATAAAATGCCTCTTTAAAAACACTAAAACTCATTCCACTAATTGCTAAGCATACTGTATCTTCCTTGCTCTGTGTGTTGCCTGTGATACGACAGTTGCCATAGTAACTGTTTATTTCTATCGAATTATAAAATAAACACATTCAAAGAAAGCCAATAATTTTTTTCATAAGAACTTTCTGCCCGGAGTCCCTTATCCCTTTATTTTACATTTTTACATTTAACTTGTCCATAAGTAAACACTATTCCCTCTTTGGGTTATTAGTTATACTAATACCAAGGCAATCAAACACATACTGTGTGTTACAACAAAACCGTAAAATGAATCATTACAGTGTGCTTCAGAAGCAAAAACACTTGCTGTATTTCTGGGAGACAGCGTACTGCAAGGATTAGAGAGAAGCACTAGGAGGAGGGTGGTGGCACATCCCACTGCCTTCAGGCATGGGGTGAAAGACCAGTGGTGGCCTACAGGAGGTCTGAACGCTGCAGATGGACTTGGGGCACACATCAGGACAAGCTGCCCACATCCACTAATGTTTATACTTTGGTCTCACTGCTGCTACAGCCTTCTGGGGCTGAATAAATCATTTACTGCAGTTTCAGGGTTACAGGGGAATGCTGTGTGCTTGCCTCTGCAAAACACTGTGAGGCTGCAAGGTAGAGGGTGCTGTCTCTGTTCAGTGATGTCACTGCTGTTGCTGGAGGAAATCAAAATTATTTGGGTTGAATTTTTGTGCTCAGGTTAAAACAGAAATCTCGACTAGGACAGGGTATGAACCTGTGATGTGATGATGCCTATGTCACCCAGGCAGCCCTGTGTGCTGAGAGCTTCTGGAAGCCTCTGAAGAGCTCCAGAAGCAAGGCTGGTAGGTTAACACAGTGGGGGAAACGATGGCAAAAGATAACACATCATCAGAGGTTTCTATGACAATTTCTCAACTTTTAAACATGGAACTATACAGTTTGCCTATGGATTTTTTCCCTGCCAAATGTACACTAGTACAGGAAATCCCTTATGATTTTTGCCAATGTGACAGTGCAGGCAGGAGTTAGGAGAGGCCCAAACAGGTGCCCTTTGTCACCAAAGCAAAAAAAGCCCTCTATCTAGACGTTATTATGCATATTCCCACTCACAAATCACAAAAACACTTATATCCTTGCCTGACTGTTTAGGATCTTCTGCAGCTTTACGTGAGCTCTACAACTGAGAGTCTCCTCCATTTACAGCTGCAAGTGCCAAGGCAGGAATATCCAGTTCCAAAGGGGAGCTGGCTTAAAAATAGACTGAGCTAAGAATGACAATGTGAACTGCACAATTTATTGTCCTATGAGTTAATAAGGCTGTGGCCTAATTAAACCACTGCTTTTCCACCTTGCCATTCTTATTGTGTGGCTGAGCAAATTAATTCTGCCTGTACTTGGAGACTGCACGCTTGCTGCATTAACTTTGCCTGAAGTTCTCATATGCAGAGTAGATGGGATTATATTATAAGCAAACGTTAATGTAAATGGACACCTGCTGCCCTTGAAATATTACATTTTCAGACCTGTTTGGTAAACAGTCTTTTATTCTTTAACATAGAAGTTAGTTACACCATGGCATTGACTGAATCAAACAACAAATAAGATTTAAGTGTAACCAGTATTTTTAGGGAAAACATTCATGTCAAACAGATTAAATGCCTTGGCACTGGTTCCAATGTAGGATTTTGTGTTCAGCAGCTGGCACTTCAAGTCTGAAAATTTCCAGTACATTAACCTGACTGTGGAAGGTGTTTAGAGTAACTATGTGGGACTTCCAGGCAATCTTTCAATGCAAACCTACCATTGTTATATGTACTGGGACTGAACTCTCTGTAAAGTCTGACCAAGTTTGTGACTTTTGCACACACACTTAATTTTACAGCCAAGAAGTCTCATTCAGCAAAAGTACCTACCACAAAGTGCTTGTCAGAAATAGCATAAATATTTGCTGGATTAGGTCTTGTCTTTATAAATGTGCTACCAGTGTAGGCTGAGTTCTGGCAATAAATCTGTATAGAAATTGACCCCTGTACCTCATCTTGACTTCAGCATCTTCTAATCCCTCTTCACAAAATGAATTGCATCAACCATGCGCACATTTAGCCAACTACAGTTCACACTGTTTTTGTTCCTTCTCATAAGTTCTTCCTACAGATTAAATGCTGATGCACTGAAGTAACTGCTCTTGGCTGAAGTGGGCAGATGTAATTTGATTAGTATAGATTCTGGAATTGGTAAGTACTGTATCAGTATCCTCCCTAGAAAATAGGTGACATGTCATGGGATATTAAGTATGGCCATTTAATGTAAAAACTCAGATAATACATGAGTTAAATGGAAAAAATGAGAGAAAGCTTTTAAGCATTCTCCCAAGACAGATTGCAGAATAATATTATTGTACACGCAAGTAGTGCTGATTGACACAGTCAGAAGGCCATTATACTAGTACGGTATAAAATCATTATAGCAAAAAGCATTTCAGAGCTGCAGAGTGATAGTAGCAACATATAATGAATTATCAATAAAGAAGTGGTGATTCAGTTACATTACATATGAATAGAAAGCTTCCTGTTATATAATTTAAACCTGCCAGCCTGAGAAGTGACTTGAATATTCAATTCCTTCTCCAGGTGCATGAATCATCCTTTTAACTTTACCAGAGACTGAGATTTTGTAGGTTGGGCCAGGAACTGAGCTACAGTAAGCACTGTCTTTAAAGAAAGGTTGGCTGAGCAGATTTCAACAAGGTAGCCTCTGGTGAGGCTCCATTTGAAGTCTTGAGGAAACAGCATCAGCCTTTGAGATGCTGGTTTTAAGTAAATATTTCTTCTTGTTTATGGCAAATAAACTTTCAGCAAGTCAATGCCAGCAATGTTCTATGGTTTTCATCTCGTTTTACCGTAAAGTCCTTGAAGCTTATATTGTTGTAAACTACCATTAGTGACAAAACCCTGACAAAAAACCCCTATCAGTATCAAATCCTTGTATTTTTAAGGCTGTGCTCCTGAAGGAGGCTTCTCTCAGACCTCGCTCCTGCACAGAGCTCCTCTGAAGCCGACTACAGCATGTTAGTTAAGTGTTGAAACATGACCCCATGGGAGGATTAGGACCTTTGGAAAATTACAAGAGTCACCTTTTCCTTCTAAATGATTATTTAGTATTTGCAGTGTTAACATAATACCTAAGTCAAAGATAAGTGTGCTGGAAACTTCAGAGTAATCAACTTTAAATTTGGGATAACAGGAGGATTCAGTTTAAATTACTCCAGTGCTGGAACCAAAGTTACAATCAACAAACAAGAAAAATCAAGCAGTTGAAAATGATCCAGCTGTAATAAATATGGGTATAACATCCAGTCCACATTCCGAAAATAAATATATCCACAACACTGTCAAACACAAGCATTTAAAAGTTGTGAGTAGTTCTAATTTGCATTGTAAATCTCTTGCATGCTTAAGACACATTTTCAGATTAATTTTTTTTAATAAATGGAAATTGTGTCTCAAAATCATGTGATATTACACTATTGGAATGTGTACACACACACATTAATATATCCCAGTATTAACAACACTCCAAGATAATTGAAAATATTGATAAAACTATTTCAGTAAACTTTTCTTCAAGATTTTTCTGGATAAACTGATTTCCAAAATGCTTTCTGCTCTGTATGTTTGCCCAGATATGATGGCCTGTTATTTCAGAAGTCCTCAGCATCTAGCTGCTCCCATTTCAGTCATTTCACTTTCTGTTCAGTATCTCTCCTTTCTTTCCTCCATTAAGGATAGTGCATCTACAAATGACAGAGGAAACAAATTCTCTCCCTTTATACCCAACCTGTTAGAAGCCCGCAGCTGAAGACATTTCTTTTTACTGCACTGAACACTCTTGGGACTAAAGGCAGCTCAGAAATTTAATCACAGGCTGAGAGCTAGCAGTTAGATTGAAGCTTGAAAAGGCCTTAAAGGAGGCAACGGAAACACGGATTACTGCCTCACAACCACTAATTAGTTGATGAAACTTCAAGAAAAGAACTGGTGGACATTTACATGAAATTTTGCTGCCTCCAAAGAGCAGTGATATACGGGAATTTTATTTTTCAAGTGGAGCTGTTTAAAAGCAAATCTTCCTTCACACAGGCAGGATTCTGTTGATCACAGAGCTGACTTGGGCCATTTTAAGTCTCTGTTCTTATCCACTTTAAAGATAAAGTAATTCTTGAGACTATTTATATGATTTGGGGGAAAGAGAGATTTTCGAGTGCATGACCTGGCAGTCAGAAACAACCAAATACTAGTATGGCTCTCAAACTAACTCCTGGGCAGATCACAGTCATCCTGGGCAAACCACTTGACTTGCCTGCCAGTGTTCCTAACATTCAGGCAGAGGTACAGCTAGTTGCTTACCACAAGGATGCTGTAAAAATTAATTAGCAAAATGGCTATAAAGCACCGACGATGAAAAACATGCTAAGAGCTAAGCATTACAATTAGTGTTATTTAATGCGCCTTTAAAAATCAAATTATATTTTTTCTTTCCTTTAATAAAGGAATTACACAATGACTTTAAGAAATGCCAAAGTAATTTGAAGTAAATGACTGCCCTGTAAAATTGAAACACACCCTAAAATGTGGTTATTATAGAACAACCACACACCCTGATAGTTAGCACTGCTTGAGCTGTGTATAACCTTAACTTACTAGTGTATTATTAAGTGCAGGAGGATCAGCAATTATAAAAGGGAGAGCAAGTGCTGATGCGTGTTAAATACACGTTACCTCTTTGGCATCAGCAGATTTGGTGCATCCATTCCTGGCAATGAAAATCATGCTGGGCAAATTCAACTTGTGGCACAAAAGGATTAATTAGGGTACAGCTAATACAAGCAGTGTTTAGACATGAATCAAGAAATTTAGGACGTGGGGCTTATGGTGCAGTGAATAATTGCCAAAACCATAAAAGAAAGAAAAGACGTGAACTAATTTCACATTTATGAGAAGCAGAAAGTTCTACCCCAGCTTCTGCTTGGCAAAGAATTACACACTGCAGGTTTCTTTTGAAATACTTCATATTACCACACAAAATGCTTTCTTGTGTTTATTCTAGTCCTCCCTCATTGTATTTAAATGTGAGTATTTTCAGGATAAAAGGAGCTATTTGATGGCTAAAAAACAACAGGTACCTGCTCCCTCAAATATGTGCTGCTCTAGGTCAGAAACTCAATAACTCTACCACAAGTGACTTGGCTTTCTATTGCATTTTTTGCCTGAAGGAACATTTACTATCAATGGGTAAAGCAAGACAGGAGACAAATAAGACAGTCAGGAAGTCAGGAGGCTTGTGTGGATGCAGGAACTGTAGTTTAAATCAGATTAGGACTGCAGAAATGCATGCACACAACACAGTTTGGTGCTGCACAGAAGTATCCAAGCAAGCTTGCTCAGGTACTAAAAGCCAGAGAGTCCTGACAGCACATCTCTCCTGGCTAACTCCCTGCTTGGTTAATTTATCCTGCCTTTTCTGAAGAAGAAAAGGTAGTGTAGGTGTCTTCCACCCTGCAGTGGCACGTGGACACAGCCTTCCCTTTATTCATCTGAGTTCCCTGTCTGCAAGTGAGTGCGATTCCCTACCATTCAGTGAAGCTGTTGGAGAAAGAACTGCCTTCCTCATCTTTACTCTGAAACAATAAACACACTTCCTAAAATATTCACAGAAGTGCTGAGAGCAAGAGGTCTCAAAGGTTTGTAACAGCAGCAGACTGAAGACAAAGGGAATTTGCTGAGTCCTGACTCCAGAGCCCAGCACAGCCAGCAGAACCTGTCTTCAACCCACAAAAAGCCTCCTGTGTGAAAATTGTGTCCATTAGGTTTATTAAATAAGACAAATCATACATGCTAATTTTTTTTTAGTATTTAACATATTTTCTTAAATGCATCTTGTGGCAAAAATGTCTTCAAAACTGTTAACCATATTCCCTGTTCAGCAATCAACTGTATGTCACAGATTCCTCATTTTTCCAGGGAAAACGGAAGACTTGCTTGCTATTACACGGCCTGTATTACTGTTCCACTCTTGCCCAGCCCAGCAGACGCAGCAGTGCACGCATCCAGCACATCCAGCACACCAGCGCCAGTCCACTGAGAGCTGAGACAGATGCAGTGTGTCGGAGCTCCCTTCCATGCAGGGGTCTCCAAATCACTGCATTTACATATACAGTTTCTCATCCTTAGCCATGATTTATTTTCAGGGAAATTAAACCTTATATTCAAATATTGGTTTTCATTAAATCACTTTAAATTATATTTAAATACTTTTCAATCTCCTCTTTAATTAGACATCCTAAGGACCAATTTCCATCTTTCATTCAGGAAGCTTGACTTTGCCAACTTCCTAAGGCCTATGACACAGTTGGGCTGAGAGTCTTCTGTTATTTTGATTCCTTCTCCTAGTTTTGCTTACAAGCCCTGATTTCTGGAGAAATGAAAAACCAGCTCCTACAAGGCCTCATGCTTTAATCACTTCAGGTTAACATGACACCCTAATGAGAAATCTCCCTTTCCTTTCCATCTCACAATTTGCTGCACTCCACCTGCCAGTTCAAGGCTCTTATAGGATCAGTCATTGACCTTACACTCCCATTACTTCCACCCCCTTTCCTCATTTTGAAAATCAAATTAATTTTGTTAGAGATAGAATTAAAATTTGCTTAAAACACTAAGTAGATGTAATGTATTTATTGCCCTTGGTGAATCTCACCCCAGTTGAACCACTGTCTTCAAAGTTTCCATTTAATTAACAGTAATATTCTTTTAAAGGCTCATTTAGTTAGTTCTGTATTTGTTGCACTTGGATTGCAATAATTAATTAAGCCAAAAAGTGTCACTACGAGACAATACAGAGCTGCCAGAACTATGTTTCAGTAAAAGACTTGTTCAAAAACACTGCTTAGGTAAGACCAAAGCTATTAATGAAACTGGGATAGTTTAGCAAACAACTTACTTTCTGCAGGTTCCACTCTGAAGAGCAGTTTCTGAGTTTAAAAAACTGACTTGAAAAATGATGAGTTTAGAAAAGAAAAATTAAATAAGAAAGAAGCCAACTATTTCATCAGCTGACATCTCACTTGTAACTTTGGTGCCTCTTCTGCTCTTTCACACAGACCCAGTGTGAAAACTGGGTTTACTGGTCAAGGGTGAGTCTAACACGGTGCTCTCCCGCTTTCACAGAAACCCTCCCGTTTCTCCCCTGTTCGGCTTCCGCTAATCTGATGAAATCAGAATTGTAGCTCCATTTCCTGCACTGTTTCTTCCTCGTTTCAGCTCCCCGCTGTTTGTTTCTAGGATATTCTCATCCCTGCTGGGTGTATATTTTACTCTCTTTAAGAGGAGCCCTGATCACGTTTCTTTTTCTCACACTATCTATTACTGACGCCTGCTATGGGAATCTCCCAGCCGGCGGTGAGACCCCAGTGCTTAGAGCATCTGGACAGTCATCATGAACTAATATAATCCCTTCACCAGCTCATGTTAACAGTGAGTGATCAGTTGTTTTTTACTCCTTCACACTTTCTTGGATCCTAAAAGAAGAATGGGATTGAAAAGAAGTATCTTTTGTGCCTATAGGATGGACTAAAGTTAACTGTGGTGTAAACAAGAAGAAATCTCCTGAACTGGAAAAACAATAAAAAAAAAAAGCTTGGAAAATCTAAGAGAAATATTCTCCTCTTAAATCTATCTTTGTTTGCTGTCCAGGCTAAATAGATTGTGCTAAGAGACAGAGGTGCTGGTTCATTTCTGTTCCCTCAGATGGGGAGCCCCATATGAACAGTACAAAGTACAATTTATTTACTTTTGCAATGAAGTAAAACTGACAGGGTGGTTGCTCATGCCACTGCCAGGTCAAGGATGGACCCATTGCCTTTTCCTGCCTTCTGCCAGTCAAAGTATCACAGCTCAGGAATTGCTGCCCCAGGGCTGGCCCAGCTGCCACCACACACTTCTACAAAACACGGGTGAAGTCTGCAACCAGCCCAGCCACGGCTGGCAGTGGGGGCTTGACAAGGGGAGGCTGCTGAGCTTCTGAATAAGTGTATTTGTTATGCAAGAATGGACAGACCAATGTTCCAAATCTGAGAGGGCAAACACATTCCCAACTGCATTCCCCAAAACCAGAAGAGATGGGTGGGACAAGAATGAAAAATACAACAGGCTTCTCTGTGAGTGTGGGAACAACGCTCCATACTGCCAAACGACTGCTGAGCTGCGCAGCCAGATGCCTTCCCATGTAGGTATTACTAATTCCTGCCTCAGTCTCATTAACTAATTTTCTGATCTCCACCCAAAAAGGAAGTTTTTTTCCTTGTGGTCCAACACACAAGAGAGATTGTCTTTAATTCAGCTGTTCTGCAAAGTCCTGCAAGAATGCTCTCCCAGGGTCACAGGTAGCCATCCAAACAAGTGAAAAGATGCTTTGGTTAAATATATATTCCTCCTACCATTCCAAATGAACACCCCCTGAGGGGATAAAGGTTTTTCCTCTCATCCCCTTCTGCCGCCTGGTTGGGCAGCTCACGCCCCTGCCTCTAAGCTGCATGGCCCTGCTAGGGCAACACTTAACATCATGGTTACCAGCCCCTCTCCACCTCCAAACACACCAGTGTGGTCCCCAGCAACACCTATCTAATGCTCACGAAGCCAGCAAGGTGTAAGGTCTCTCTTTGCTGGGGAATGCCTAATATGCTACTTGTTCTGGAAAACTCCCCCAGGCAGCTACATGCTTGTGAAAAAGCCAAGTTGCCTCTGGGGCAATTCGCTCCTAGGCCCTGGATCTGTCTGCAAGTGTGCTTTGGAGGCGGAAGAAAGGCTTGTCACTGATCCCAGCGCAGCTGGCAGGGCTGCAGCTGAGCTGCGAATGAGCTACAAATTAGTCCAACATTTAAATGCTCCCTTCTAAAGATAAAAGCCAACTAAGCCTCTCACAGTAGCTTTTCCTGAGGAATGGGAAGTGTCTCTAAGAATAACCGTGGCTGCTGCGGAGCAGTCGGGGTTCATGAGAGCCGCTTTACATCACACCAGGAAGCTCCACGCTGCAACGCGATACTTTTAGAGCTGCCTTCACTGCCTTGCTAGTTACCATTACCAGACATCATGGCATCATCCTCACAGACAGAGCCCTTTACAACTTATGTGTGAGCAGGTCTGCCTGCATCCTAAAGATATTCAGATGCCACCTAAAGCTCCAACTATAGGAGCACTTTGCCATGTTGGTGCTTTTTGTTTTGACCTTGTTATAGCAATTTACCTTAGAAAAGTGGTGCTGTGGCAGCTGGGTCTGGATGGATGGCTCCACCCATCCCAACACCAATGGGAAGCATTCAGGGGCATTCAGCTTTCAGCAGAACAGGAAAACATGACCAGAAATGTCCTATCAGGAGGAAACAAAATCAGATGGTAATTCATGTAATCCAGTCCTCTGGTGACTGTTAGCTGCTTTTTTTTTTTTTTTTTCAAAAGGAACTGCAAAACTAAGCTTAAACAGAAAATATTGAAGTACTGAGTGACAGAAGGCTGAAGTTCATCACTGGAATAAATACAGAATGTAGGCAATCCTCCTGTACAGACATACAGCTTCTTCCTCATGTATTTTTCTCCTGTGTACTAATGTATTTGATTAATGTTTTTGTGCTTTCAGAAAAAATACAACACAAAACAAACCAAAACCCAAAAATGCAACACTGGGAGCAATGTTGAAAGTATATGGCTTATATGCCTGAAAATGTTTGTTTTGACTTCCTCATACTGAGACAAAAATGAAAACTTCTAAGAACGTTTTATGAATTCTTGCCACACCAAATAATCTGTTCCAACTCAAGATGTACCTCTAAAAAAGTTTTTTCAGTATAAACAAAATGATGTCATATTAACGGAGGGAAGAGCAGAACTTGGCTGTTTAATTTGGAAGATTGCTAAAAGTGATACATTTAACTCTTCTTGACTAACAATGAAATGTTTTTATAGTTCACAATACCTAACACCCTTGTTCACATAAAACAAGTCGTACTGAGTTCCTGTTGAACTAATACACATCCTATTCTTTTTTCTGTGTATACTGCAATATTAGGAAAGAAAAAATAAATATGTATCAAAATAAAATCCCATTTTCATCCAACTGCATGAAATGCATTTAACATTTTAAAGCATTTAAAGAAGTAGACTAGAAATTTACACAGAACACCTAAAAATAATACAGGTATGCTCTAGATGTATCATGGACATCTCCAGCCAATATGGTTTTCTTTCCAATGTTATTTTCCTCTGTTTACTGTGCACGTGTTTATCCTCCCATTGTTTTCATTTGGCATCTTGCTTTCCTCTTCCCTGTTCTCTCTCCCTTCCCCAGTTCTCTTTCTCTCCTCTTCTGTTGTTTTTGGTTCTGGTGTTGTTTTTTCCCCCTTAACCTTCTGTCTCTCTGACACCATTTCTCTACTCCCACTGCACAGCTCACCATTGTCTCCCAAGGTCCTTTATTTTTCTCTCCCCATGCTTTGCTTACACTGCAGCCTCTCGAAGGATGACAGGCCTAATTCCTGACTGGGGCTTCCATGCACAACACACCCTCTCACCCACATATTATAGTTCATTATATCACAAAACGTGTTGATCTTTTGAAATGGGAACACTGTTGATAAGAAAAACTGTTCTTTATAGATTGTCCTCTCCAGAATATCAGATAAACTGTGAGAACTCTCCATGTTAGCTAATCAGATGTGCACTGTGTGGAAATGGTGATACAGAAGCAGAACTACTGTAATGGGAAGCCAACCCAAATAGTTACTATTTTGCATCTGCAAGAGCAGTTACCTCTTTCTTCAATGAGATCTAAAATGAAAGAATAAGGACAAGCACAAGCATACAGTCACTTTACACTTTAAAAACATTAACTGCCTAGTCTGTTAAAGGAACAACATTCAGAAAAATCTGCTTCATCAATATGGATTAAATTTTCACAATGTTGTCCCTAAAACCAAATCAAACCAATCCAAACCAGAACACTATAAACTACAAGTTGTTAACAGTGTAGTTAACTACTAGTTTACATTCTCATTTTTTTAACAAGTGTGAATGAGTTCCACTAAACATGTACATATAGCCAGCAACAAGTATGAGAACACCAGAAGTTTAAGATTAGAAGATTTCCTTGCCATTGTACTTCACATCTTTCTAGAGATGCGCCCAGAAGGATCTCTTTGAAGGAGAAAAAGTAGTTTAGTTTTCAAAGCTTATTCAATCATTTCCCTTTCCACTTCCATTGTAAACTTCAGCTTTTTCCTGAGACTGCAAACATCAACAGGAAGCTCATAGTATTCATGCAGTACGAAGGGCTGCAGGATAATATTTCTTCACTAGATACACGATAGGGTCACAGTCTTAGTTTAAATGGGCTACAGAAATAACTTTGGAACAATTAAAAACTGGAGTGTTCACTAACAAAACATTTCTTAAGTAGAGATAATGAACACTGGTTAAAAACATGAAGATCCTTTTTTCAAAAGGCTATAGAAGTAGGGACCTGTGCAACTGTTTTCCACTTCAGCCAATTCCCTCTTGAGGGAAGTCTATTGACTTGATGTTGGACAGGCAAAATGGTATGGCAACCAAGGTCTTGGCATGACTTTTGATATTAACACCTGCTGGGACATTAACAAATTGAAGATAACTGGTGCTCTGAGAAACTAAGTGTATAGGTAGAACATTCAACTGAAGATTACAAATTTAAAGAGCTGCCATTTGAAAAGATGCCAGAAGTAAATCACCACTCTACAAAGAACTAAAGTGAGTGCTTGAGCACCACTGAGATTCTGCACAAGGTTTGTGTCACACGTTTCATTCAATAAAGCAATCAAGATGATTAGGGAGTGTAGGAAAGGCTCAATAATGGCCACAGCAGACATTGAGTCAGCCTTTCATTTATAACCAGTGCATCCGGACAGTTTTCATTTATTGGGGTTTTAACTTAAAGATGTGAAATTTATGCGGACAGACACACACCCTTGTATTGTATAATTTGTTCTTGCTTAAAAGCTGCCACTAGTTTTATGAAGTAAGTGATACTGCCAAAAACTAACCAAAAAAAAAAAAAAAAAAAGGAAACCAAGTGCTTCACAATTTGCAGGCTTCCTTTAGTTAGCTCCTTTACATTAGGTCCTTAATAAAAAAGTAAGAATTTAGCTAGGGATTTTCTTCTTAAAATGCTGAACACCACCAAAGCTACAACTGATGACAATACTCAGGAGTATGTCTTTAGCTTCAAAGACAGAGAAATTCTGCATACTTATCACTGGGATTTTGGAAGAAGCAGAGTTACAGAAAACAAAGACAAGAACTATGACGGAAATACATGTGATTGGCAACAACTGTGGCTGAGGTTGCAAACCAGCACCCTTTTAATGAGAACAACAAAGAGCATGATTTGCTATTCTGTCCATTTCAACCAAACAACAACAGTTATCCCAGGACTCACAGTTACCAGTAAGTGGGGAATCCCTTTTCCTATACCCTGCAATGCAGATGTAAACTGAAAATGTGGTGTTTCTCATTTCATTACACAGAATTTTCACCTAAGTGTGCCCAAGCATTTCTTTCTGATTCCATAGCTTAAACAAGAGCAACTAAGTGTTGCACAACATTGAGGCCATACAATAGAAAGACACTGATTTCCTCTGTAAATGACATTTGTGTGACCACAGAATTGCCACAAAATGGAAATGAAAAAATTCAGTCGATATCCTGGACCCACACAGCAAAGGTTCACCAAATCATCACTCAGTAAATAGAAAAGATTTCTCTACAAAAATTGACACACACACACACCCAACACAAAATTGGGAGTTTTAAGTCCTGAATTTAACTACAGTCGTTATAAAAAATGAAAGTGAACCTCAAAGGAAGAAAAAGAAAACAAAACAGATCCTAAAAGATATGCCTCCTTGACAATAAAAGTGTGATGTTCAGATCCTTGGAACTGCAAATCAATTGTTCCTGTCATTTGAACTACACTTTTCCATTGCCAACTACCCTTCACATCATGGCACAGCCCTTTCCTGAGCTGTGCAAGAGGCCAGACAGAGTGCCTTGGTAGTACCTTCTAGTTTCAAAGCACCAGACTTTTGTTTGCCCTCATTTCCCAGTCTCAGAGGACACAGAAAAAAGCTGATCTGTAAAGCTTCTCTGGTAAAGAATCAGTCACTCTTCCAGAGCATCATGAAAGAATAAGATAATAAGAATACACATACCTTGATAAGATGGGAATTTAATGTCATTGATGTCACACTGTATATCTGGATGCAGTGAAGGACTACTTCAAGGCTTAACAATACAAGTTGCCAGGTTTTAGAATTTGGACCTACGCTATGACCAGCAGAAATGCTCTCCAGAAAGCTTCTCGTGCTGAGGAAGCATACACAGCACTCAGCTGTCTGCCCACCGTGAAGGAACAGTGCAGGCACAGCAGAGCCAGACCCAGTGCCACAGCTGGACTACACTGATCAAGAAAATGCCAAGTTTAATGTCGGCCGTGACACACCAGTTGCATCAAATGGGAAGAATATGGCTGGAGGTCTCCCCACTCCCGTGTCTCTGTGCACATCAAAGCTCCTCTTGAGCTCTCTAGACTGATTCAAAGAAAGGATAATTTACAGACCTCTTGTTGATGAAGGCTGCCCATTATGGGCGAGGGCACGAGCTGGTATTGCAGGAGGAGACTAAGACTGGAGGGAAGCACGGCTGAGTGGGGAGGGTTCAGAGGCTGAGCAGTAGCCTGTTTTGTTATTGCTCAAGCCTGTCACAGGCCCTCCAGACTTTGTAATTTGTCTGTGGGAGGAAAGAGGAGTAAAGGACCATAAAGATCTGCACAGCACAGGTGGCACAGCAGTATATTTATTACAAGAGCTCTCCCTCCCCCTGGTAGCTCAGTATCTCCTCATGGTGGGATGGGAGTGTTTTATTTTTGTTTTTCTTTCCATTAGAGGATGACCTTTGCTCCAGCTAGGTTGATCTGCTGCAGAGCCAACATCCACCAGCTTCCAGGGCTTGTGCTTCCCGAACAGCAGCAGATACTTTCTGCTGCTCCAGCCTCCTTATTTAATCACGCCTCCATAAATCAAAAGCAACCAAAACCGATTTAACAAACACTTGGGTGAGAACTCGGAGCAGCTGAAGAGTGACCGAGACTGAGTCATTGTCTGATGCAATTTCAGACAGTTCAATTGTAAACACAGCTAAGCTCATCACTGTGTTAACACCACCCCCTACCAAAAAAAAAAAAAAAGCAAAAGATTCTTAATTGCAAGTGCATTGCTGTGAAAACATCACTAAATGCCAAATGAAAGATGTATAGAGAAGCATATTTCTTTTGGAAACTGACCAAGTGAACATCTGGTCGCTGTGTTATCTGGAAAAATCCATCAGAGGATAATGACGGCACCATTAGATGCACCACCATAATTAATACTACGTTTCAATGGGTTTAAACATGCAAAGTGCTGAACACTGCTGTGAGATGCATTCTCAGATCCCACCTAGTTCAGTGAAGAGTGAACCACTGATTATTGGAAAGATATACCAGGGAAAGGATGACACATCGCTCCTACACTGATAAGCATTCACTGCTAGCTCGAGTCAGATAGCAGGACACAACAGAAGGACATCTGGTCTGAACCTGTATGGTGTTCATTACCTTTCAAAATGTTTTAAAAGTATCAATAATGACTTTTAAAGCTAAACTCTGAAGACAAACACAGGAAAGAATACAGAATTTCAGGCTGGTCCTGCTACAGAAAGAGTAGACGCTGCTCTGATGTAGTGTGAGGGGTTGTTTTGGTTCAGGATTTTTTAGTAAAGCTGATAGGATGCCCATATGAAAGCAGACTTTCAAGCATATATAAACAATGAGTTTTAATAGTGGATTTCAACAAAAAAACAAGAATTTAAACATTTAATATGATCACTATATTGTGGGAAGTGTGATTGTTATACCATATATGGCTTTTGCATTAGAACTATGGAGTTTATTTCACAGCTGAGTTACGGCCCCAGTATAAAATCATGGAAATCCCATTGAAAAAATTCACCCACAAAGAAAACTCACCTGCAGTGAAAAGCCCACCTAAATGAATTACTTGTTGGTACCTCTGCAATGTAGGTACAGATTAACACAGTCATAGATATATTAGTGGAAGGGAACTCTGCTCCAATCTCCCCCAGAACTGTCTTGAACAATAGATAAGCCATGACTTTGTCTAGCAAGCTCTTGAAAATCTCTTTTAAAGCACAGCACCCCTAAACAACCCTTTATCCACAATATAGCTTAAAATCTTTAAGGAAACAAGACTTTTCTACTCACCTCTGTGTTCTAAACTTACTTTTTCCTATACCAAAAGCTACTCTGAAACATATCTAAAAAGTATTCCCATAAAATATGCAAATAAGTCATTTAGGTAATATTAATAAATGAAGAAAACAAATGTTCTCCCCAGCTCAACTAAAGCAATACTAAGAACATTTAGAATGGAGTTTTCTTATATCTTTTTAACAGGAGATGCATCTGAGGATCCATTTCACAATATGCTAAAAACATTTTAGATCGCTAATACCAAATAAAAAGCACTGTGGTCATAAAATGCAAAGAGACGTCGTGGAAAAAACTCACTCTGCCATCTTATTTTTGTAGCTCATTCCAAAAAAATGTATCAGCCTTTATGCCAGATTAGACATTGTTTGTCCTACCACAGCCAGCACAAACTGCATATTGCAAGCTAACCCAAGTATACAGAAATGCAGTCATGTGCCTTGCCTTTATCCAGATCAATTTTACACCCCGAGTGCTTTGATAGCGCATAGATCGGATATTAACAACCACGAAACCACAGCCCACATTGTCAGACAACTGCATAATGCAGGCAGGTGATCTTACAGATACTTGATCGTACCTGCACAAAACCTCCAGCGTCTGTGGAATGTTCTGAATCCTGAAACTCAGCAAAACATACGTATCTTCTACCATTCACTTTTGGAACGATTTTTGATAGTATTAAAGTTGTGGATAGTTTCTCATAGTGCCAAACATGGTTAGTTAACCAATTGAAAGTTTGCTAAATATTTAGGATATCTTATGGACTGCTATCTTCCCACATTTAAAAATCAAAATGGCTCATTTCATTATACAGAAGTCAACTGAACATGCAGTCGTGTCATTCGGCAAGTAATTCAAAAGAGTTACAGCTAAGTGGTTTGCACAATCTATATTTAGCGATTCTTACTTCCAAATGCTTAGACTCTAGATCTGTCCTTAAAGTATTCCTAAAAGGATCGGCAAGTATATCTATGTGTAAAATATGATAATCCTATGTTAATTCTCCTCCTTACCACTCTGTAGATGCCTGGGAACAAATCGTTGTAAGTATTAAGATTGCTTGAGTTTGCACTGCATTTGTATTCATTAACCAGACTATTAGTGAGAGGATTTTAGAATTCTACAACTTTTCTGATAGATGCAATGTGTACATTCGCTGGCTGTATTATTTATTTGTGTGCACGTCCGTCTACCCATCCATCCGTCTCCACTCCTGAATGCATATAGATCAATATGTGTCTCTGTATATTTATGTCTTTCACCATTCTCAAGACATTCAGTCTACTTCTCTGGCACCAACTCTGGGAAACTACTGCTTTAGCTAATGCCCTTATGACTGAAAACAGAGCTCAATGCATCACAGACAGAAACCAAGGCACTAAAGTAGAACAAACAGATGGAGGTGTGAAAAAGGGAAGTATTTATGCTAAATTCGAGAAAAATAAAGGGATTAAGGGGATGTCACAGACTAGATGATTTAAGAAGGGGATTTCTTCTGAAGAGGGGATATTTCTCTTGTAGAATAGAAATATATCATGTATTCTAACCAGGGTTAATTCTAACATCTAGAACAAATCTAAATCTTAAAACCAAGATTAAGAGTTGGCTAGTGGTGTCTATTATATCTGTCAACTGTTTTACAAACCGGGGAGAAAATATTTTATGTTTGGATTCAGCCAATACAATAACAATATTTATAGGCTGCCTTGGGAGCAATAATAATTTTACATGGTTTTCAGTATTCAACAGAGTATTTACAGGGATTTGAATTATTGTAACATGTTCAGATTGTTTTTTCCATCCTCTTTCAGAGCTCCTGGATTAAGGAGACGATCTGCCTTCTCCTCTCTGTCAGTCTACTATATGAGCTGTATATTTGTAGGGCTATCATAAACAGTGAAGAATACTTTCTCTAAATCTTCTGAGCTAACTGTGTTGCCTCCTTCATATTCTCACTCAGTTGAGGACATTCATGCTCCAGACCTGACATCGAATCCTTATGTTGGTCTAACAGAAGCCTACTGCCCCAGTGCTTTTATCTCCAAGGGGTCCAACCACTTGCGAATACCTATACCTCTATTTTAAACCAAAACAGAGTGCTAAGAAACCACTATGGCCATGGTGATATCATGAAACCACACCTGCCTTATGTTTAAATCAGTGACTGAGCTCCTCTCCTAGTGTGCTAAGTATTTCCAAGAGAAAACTGCTAGTGTATCCAAGGAGCTACTGCTCTGCTACTGCTTTATCCCACAGGCACACGTAGTGCGGGGCTTACATGCAGACTCAAAAGTTATGCCAATATCCATGCAAAAGAACCATACTGTTACACGATAGCTTTTAATCTGATCCCATGCTTTAACACATCCATGTAAATCCCTAGTGTTACTAGGATAAACAACTCAGAAAATAGAAGTTATTTATGACTAAGTAAATAATTCTTTTCTTTCCCACCTGTCAGGTTTAAGTGAAAGACACAAGCTGAAGAAGATGATTTGGGTTGCACTGTCAAAATCATCACCCACTTTTTGTATGACTTGAAAGAGGTCACTCAATTCTGAGGTGTTCCCTGCATGCAGAAATCCCCCTGGATGGCATTTTAATGGGAGGAACACTGGTTTTGCTGTAAAATTCTGTTCTGAAATTGCAGAGAAAGGGTGAGATTTGCTCAGGCTGTAGTTGTATTTGCTATAGGGTATTACACATCTAATACATGGAAGGTAAGAAAAGCAGAGAGAAGCTATAAAACTGCAGCAAACTGAGTGTAATGATAGCGACCCTGGTGATGTGAGAGAGAAAGCGCCAGCGTTACTATCTACACAGCACGAATGCAATGGGGGAATCTAGAGTATTTACAGCTGTTCATCAAACAGTAAAGCCTCGTTGCACTCCACTTGGCAGAGAAACAATTCCATTCGCACTTCTCATGATTCTTTTATTGTTGACTTGGATTTAGCAGAGTATACTAACATTTCAGCCCTGATGAAGGCGCGAGACTGAGAACATTGGCATATTTTGTGAGTATAATTCATTTTTTTGTTCTGGTTGGAATGCAGCACAGTGCAACGTTACTGCTGGGTGAACACCTGTAGTTAGAAAACACTGGTTTGCTCAGAGGGCCCAAAGCATGCCAAACTGTTCCCTGGAAGGAGATTTGAAAAATGAGCATTTAAAAAAAAAAAAAAAATAATCCTCCTGTGCACAAAAAGAAATAGAAAAGCAGGCATGAAACTATTATTTCAGCACCAGATGTCAAAATGACAAAATCAAGAGTTTGAATCTCTTGGGGATGAATTTCAGCTTTGTCTGCAGGACAAACTAGGACTTATCTCAAACACTGTAGGATCCAGTAGCTCAAAGCACCAAAATACATGCTTATCCCAGTTTCTCAAAGTACTAAAATGCGTAAAAGTCAATGAGACCAGTGCAAGGAATGACACTGAAACCCTTTTCTTTGAGATGGATTAATTTTATGGAAAAATGCCATTTGGAAAAGAAAAGTTTTTATTTCAAACTGTTAAAATATTCAATTTCATTTGCAAAATATCAAAATGTGATTTGGCTACAAATGTTTTCTCCGTTTTCGATTTACAGAAATGTGTCACCTCACCACTGTACCTCTTTTATAAAACGTGTTCTGAAAACGTCACTTAAAATTGCAAGTAGCCTCCACCACCATGGAACCCTCTTTTCAGAGAATATCTGTTCCTTGAGAAAAACAACTCAAGGACTTCATTTTCATGCCAGCATATTAAATTCTGCTTTCCTATACACCACCCTGTTCACAGCCACTCTATTTATCACAACATAATTTCTAAAACCAACACACTTTGTTTTGTCTTCTCCCTACTCAGATCTGGTTTTCTGTCTGTTGAAGCACAGCAGACACATTAATGGGACTAAAACTCTTTCAAATTAATTTCCTTTGTACAATCTACTTTTCCTTGCCTTGTGTTACTGTGTACATTATGAAACGTGAACTCTCTGTAGGTGAACTGGAGTAAAATAACAGGTATTGGAAGGTTATGTGTTCTTGAGAATTTCCACTCTGAGTCCCCAAATCCATTTTCAAAGAGTTGCTATTACTGTCCTCATTTTACAGACTGGTAAAATGAGGCACAAAAATCTTAAAATCATTTCCACAACAACGAACAGAGGCCAGAGTTTCTTTTCTTTTGTTCTGCTTTCTGGATGATGTTATCTACCATCAATTTACGCCAAATTTTCCTTTCCTCTTTTACATAACATACAGTTTGACAGTCTAATACTGATGTTCTAGATGATTCCCCATCTCTCCTTCCACTGCTCTACCATACAGTTTGCCCTCCAGGCATTTTACTGTTCTGCCCCATTTATGTTTCTCTCCTTCATTACCTTTGACACTTCACCCTTTCAGTAGTTCTCCTACACCAATTTTCTTCCATGCCTTTCTCCATGCTGTGGTTAAACATCCCCAGCTACAGCAAAAATGGCAAGAAAATAAAACTTCATTTAATCACAGCTAGATATATATACATATTTTGCAGTCTTACAAAAGTATAACATGGACAGTTATTTTGTGGTCTAGGAACACACATTTGACAAAGTCCCTGAAAAGCCTCTCTTGCAGAGTGGGGCTGAGGCAGCTGATGTTTCCCAGAAGGAGCTCCTTGCAGAATCCTTACAGATTCCCATCTACCAGACACTGTCCTAATGTGTTCCCTTACATTTAACTACATTTTCTGATAAGCAATATGTTCATTTGAAAGATAAAATTTATTGCAGATGAGTAAGGCAGTAATGGCTTAACAGTATCAATGGTGACAGATTATATTTCTGAGACAGGAATGGTCTACTTACATACATCTGAATTCAGAATTAGGCCCTCTATGTACCTCTACATTAATTTGACATATTCTTTCAGCATGTAAGTTTGTTATTGCAGGTTTACAGTAATTTCGAAACAGTACTAAAAATCAAAGTGTTCACCAAATGTATTCATGTCCCTAAATAATGCTGTTAATTAATGCTGAAACATAGAGTGTCCAGAAGACTCAATGGAACTCTCATGTTTGCTCCTGTTAAATCTCAATAAAGCATTCCTCCATGAAGGCTATCAATCACAATCCATAATATTTTTGCCAGTATGCATCTATATGAAATTGTTGTATTGCTATTGTATCTCTATTTGAGAGATACACTTGCTTTTATGCTCATCTATTGCACTAAGGATCATGGTAAAAGAATTACCTCATTAATGCTTCAGAACACACTATAAATATTCATTTAAGAAAAAATTATAAACAATAAACCAATCAATAACATGGTACAGGAGTAGCCTAATATACATTGTGATTCTCTAAATGCAATGATAGAAGAGCAGATTATTTCCCTCCTCATTTTTTACAATAATCTCTTGTAGTTTAAATTATCTACATCTATCAACTCCACACACTGGCCAAGGCTGAAACAGTGCTGACCAGATCCACAGAAGTCAATTAGTTATGCCAATTTGCTCCAGCTGAGAATCGATTCTCAGTTCTCTTTATACTTCCTATAGAATATTCTGTAGGAAGCATTGCTTTAATGAAGCTTGGTCAGCATATATGGGATATGTCAACATGAAACTCCTTCTCACCATCTTTTGGACTTCCTAAAACAAACAGTTTAAAAAAATCCAAACCACCACCTAGAAAACTATAGGTTTTCCTTAAAATGGCAGGCAAATTGAAAATAACTTTTAAAGGAAGTGGTTTCAACATCAAAGATCTAATAAAACTATTCCCCTTCTTTTCCTTTGGCAGGTTTTCCTAAATTTGCAATTAAATCATTAAAAACACTCTCACCCAGATGCTGTCCATGAGAAATAATCACAAGAAACAGAGTAAACAAAAGAAAGATCACAAAATACATTGACTTTTACTAGCCATGCTGCTATGCATTAGCATTTTTAATAATGACCTCATTACCATTTAGTTCAACAAGCAAACAAAACCTGTTTATTTGATAATTTATTTATTCTAAAATAACGCAACCTTTTTTATGTGCCCTTGTTCTGAGCTCCCCAAAGTTAAAGGCACCGCTACAATCAGTTAAGTAATATCATAGGATAAAAGCTTTTACCATGAAAAAGTTTTGTTTGAAAAAGCATGAACTGCGATTCTCATTGATAGCTTTCACCAAGTGCAGGATTCAGTACATTGTAGCACAAAGGCCTAGATTATCTCCCTCTGTTAAAGGCTTAAAATTCTACAACCAGACCATGCCAGTTACCAGTATCAGATTATGATAACAAGATCATGTTCAGTTATAAAAACAAGTGTCTAAACTTTTCTCATGTCACTTTCTATCTAAGTCCCATTGCCAGTTGTGAAAGACCCATCTGAATGTGTGTAGAAGCTCATTTTAAAGCTAGCTCTTTGAACTGGATTCATGGGGTATTTGCATAAGAAGATTTGGGTAAAAAGAATGGGCTGGTGCTGCATCTGCCCATTAATATGCCTGCTAATTCAGCACATTGTAAGCCTATTGATGTATCACAAAAGGCTCAAATTCAAGGACAGTTATCCTATTGCCATTGTTAGGGTTTGAATTCAAGTAATATGTTCACTATAGGAATACAGTTGTTACAATTAGATATTTTTCTATAATGGTATAAAGAACCGACGACAATCAGAATTACAATAATGCTGATACAACTTTAGAATTCATGAATTCTATTATTTTAAAAGATGCAGGTGCTGATTAATTTTGCTTTGCATAATACTTGGATCTCGAGTGCTGGGATACTTAAAAAGCAGCAGCAAATTGCAGCAATATAACCTATCAAAGCTGGAAGTCTCCCTTTAGTGCCGACACACGTTTATCTTGCTTACAAGAGTTTTAATAAAAAATTAAAACACTAAACTGAGTTTCAACAGAATGGAGGAAACCTACATCATAAGCACAAGAAGCAGGTATTTTAATCCTGCTTATGAAAAATGCAAGAGCATTGCTTGTGCTATCAGGGGATGCCCTACACGGAACGTTTTTATGGTGAATATGAATTGTTTGAAAACACTGTATACTCACAAATGGAAAAAAAAGAGCAGAATCAGTGATTCATGGAAGCAGCGCAGAGCAGCCGCAGCACCAGCTCCACAGCGGACTCAGAGCAGACACTGAGGCAAGCCGTGAAATAAAAAGCTGTTAGCTGAAGCGCTGTAAAGAGTTTTTAAATCACACCACACAAACAGAATACTAAAGGACAGACTAACAGGAAACACATGCAGGAAACAGCAAATTAAGTCTAGTTAAACTTAGTACTTCAAGGGTCCTGAGTTTGTGTTTGAGACCACAGCGCGTGTCTTGTAGAGGGAAGAAATGGGAGAACAACCGTGTGTGGTTACAAGGATGTTCTGAGACAGGCTGCACAGCCCCTCGTGGCTTTGCTCGAGGAACACCCCAGCTCCACGGCGGAGGACGCGGGCGCCCCGACTCCCCTGCGGTGCCTTGTGCTCCCACACTGGCGCATTGTCCCGGCCGGCCGGCCGCTGGGCGCGGGGGCACGGCTGCATTTTTCTCACTCCGCATCCCTCAGAGAAGACATCAAAGACCAGAGAGATGTGCTCTTTGTTTTGTTTGCTCTCTGACTCTCAACATGTGGTTTCGCAGGCCCAAACATCGGCACCTTTTAACCTATTCTGTTCAGCTTAGGCCTTAGCTCCATTTGAGCATTAGGGAAACTATAGTAACCGATAATCTGCCTGTTCCTGAATAGAAACTATGTACCTTGTCACACAAGAGCCCGAGGATCACCATTCGGGACAAGTTCCTTTACAGGCCCTTGGCTTTCTTTGCTGGGGCCCGGCCTGTCCTGCTGAAAAGGTGTCAAAACCCTTCGCCTTTTTGCGACGGGGGATCTGTGTTAATGTTAATTTATATTTAACAAATGGGATATTATCCCTCAGAATGTATCAGTATTTGATGATCTATTACAAATGTTTTCATCAAGTCATAAACGAGGGCCCTTGACAAAAGGCAAAAGGTCTTTCAAGAGAGCAGGATGGCGACTGGGAAGGCAGAAACCTGTTGTGTGTTGTTGTGTGTGTGTTTGTTTGGGTACACCCCATCGCAGGTGGTGAACGGAGCTCACCAACTCACCCCCACAGCTGTGGGCTGGTCATGAAGTCCAAGCAACATGCTGGAACTCGGCAGCACCGCAAGCAGCAAAGCCTCTTCCCGTGCCCATGTTTGCTGAATCAAAAGCTAACTCCGTCAGCAAGTTGCAAGAGAGAACTTTGTTAGTTGTTGATTTTATTTATGTATGTATTTTGGTAGCGATCTGATCTCCTGCTTAATGAGCCTCCCCCCAGGCACAGGGAAAATGTTATCACCAGTCCCATTTTTCACTCACTCAATCTCTAATCCGGCATTGCACTGTCTTGTTATTAGCAGGAAAAACAACAACAACAACTATGTATATCATGTAGATCAGAGCCAGAAAAGAAAGGAACAAATGTCAAGGGTTTGAAGAAGCAATTCAAACCCAGCTTCATTTCATCTGTCACTCTCTCCTGACTCTGTCACGCAACAGCCGCCTGCTAACATATTTCCCTCCAGTAAAAATGACATTTTTGCTTTCTTTATAATAGTTTAATATTAATAGGGAAGGGAGCTAAATTGTTGACATTGCAACCAAAATACCGTACCGCAAATTGAGGTATTTGGTATGAAACTCAAGACCTTCTGCATTAAGCTCTCTCACAGTGACCTGACATAAACTGGCAACTGGCAGCCGTCTGCTTTTGGCAGCTTGGCATATTTGGTCATTTATTGGGTGCATGTGAAGATCAAATGGGTTAAGATTCTTCTCCTTAAACAGCAGGGAAAAGAACATCAAAAAGGTGTAAATTTCATTTCCCCAGTTTTGATTAAGTCAAGCATGAAATGAAATGTAATACTCTCAAGTGGCAAGGGTTTATACTATTGATGTTGTTACTTCTGCTTCACAAAGCCCAATCAGCCGACAGCGAGTTGAACAAGCTAACAGAGTTTTAGGGTGGCCAGATGGAGGGTTTTTACTATGGTTGAAAAGACAGCTTAGTGCTTGCCTCTTCAAGCCAAGTCAATGCCAACTGTGTGAAATCCTGGCCATTCTACCCCTTCTTTTTTTCCTTTTTTTTCTTCCCTCTTCTCAATGCTGGTGGCTAGCACCATACAGGCCTGATAAAAAACAATCCCTTCAGCAAAACAATGTGTTGAATGAATATTTTTTGTCAGAAGTGTTGTTTATCTTCCCCCAAAGCGCAGAGATTTCTGAATTCATGATGCAGACCAATCTCATTACAGTATTTAAGCAAATGGGAAAATACATTGCATTTAAATGTTATCTGAAAGGAGGCCTTTGCAAGAATTTGGTCGTTTCTCTGAGATTAAAATTATGTTACTTCTTTTCAATAGTGTGGCAAAGCAAAAATCTACTCACGTGCTTTGAAAATAAATAAAGATTTAAAACTGCACCTTGGTCATCCATTAACAGAAACTAGAGTTAATTCAGAAGAGTGCGAGATGCACACTGAGAACTCTTTAGATCGAGATACAAAAGTAACAGGTCTTAAATTGAGTGTGGTCTTACTTCGTTAGGAAATTTGTCCTTTTTTTATAGGTGCTTTTTCAGGCCCCTTGTTCCCACTACATTCTCAAATTTAATGCTCTTGCCACTATACAGCTGGACTAGAATAGAGTGGCTTTAGTAAAGACTTAATAGAATCTTTAATGCTTCTAACAATCCACTCCCATTGAACTGCATTAAGTAGATATTATGGAAGGACAAAGAGCTAAATAGCTCAACATCAACCTCATTAGGCATGCAGGCAGGCCTTGAACCATTTTATGGGCAAGCCTATTGTGAGTACACTCACCAGGTTAGCTTTAAATTGCAAATGATACCCTGAAAGGGGAAGAGAAGTTTTGGAGAATGGCCTCACAGAAAGAAAATCATTTTAGGCTATAAGAAAATGAAAGGCATTGTTAAAATTGCTCTGACCGTAGCAAATGAAATACATCATGGACTTGAGAGGCTGAATGCTACACTTGAGGGTTTTTGTTGGCTTTTTTTTTTTTTTTTGGTCCGTTTAGGAATGTGGTGTACAGCAGAATATGAACAATATACAATCTGTAAGACTTAATAAGGGTGGCTCAACATACTATCCTTTGTCTGAAGTTAAACAAATGATAAGAGCAAAATAATTAAGTAGAGGGGGAAAGAAAAAAACCACCCCACTTGAATAAAAGGCAAAGCGTGGAGAATGTTATGTATAAAAACTTTCCAGCATTGCACTTCTTAATCAATAAGGATTAATTTAGTCTTAGCACTTCTGTGTTCACAAATATTTATATTAAAAAAAAAAAAAAAGTCCCTCAAGAATTGTTTGCAACTGCAAAGTGCTTTAACAACTGACATTATGATGCTGCAAGTCTGGGAACATATTCCCAAGCAGAGCCCTTCTCTGTCACCTTAGTGGATGAATAATTGTGCCTTTGCATATTCCTTGTCATAAATGGCAGGACTGAAGGGACCCTAAGGACCACACTGGCAGGATTGGTGCTGTACAAGCAGAGTAAATTAAAACAAGGATTAGAGCAAGTATGATTGGGGATGACAAGCAGGGCAGTTGTCGCCACACAATGTGCCTTTTTGCCCATATGGTCTGTACCAAGCTTACACAGCACAAACCCTCTAACATGGATGCTTATTAAAGCATTCCTTCTTGATCAGGACATAAAGTCCTTAAAGCTTCATGTCATAGGAGAAAAACAGTGTTTCTTTCACAACGCAGGCAGCAGCCTCAAATGCCATTATTTATGAAGTTTTACATGCAACTGCCCAATCTTTACTTTTCATTATATTAATTTACAAGAAAGCCCATAAATGTGAAAAATTGAGGTTACAGTCTGCAATCATACTTATGCATTGTATAGGTTATTAAATGTGAAAGTGAATTAACTGACAACTATATTTTAAATAAAAATCAGACATATGAGATATTTCAAACCTTCCTCCCAAATTATGGAGTTGCAGTACACACACAATTCAGGTGATTTTTAACTACAGTTAAGTGGATAGTGAAAGTATGAATGAATCTCAAAACAACATGAGATTCATGTTAGGGAAATATTTGGGCAATCATGTATGTATTCTTATGAACGCAACAGAAGAGTAGGGCAGCTTTCTTACAGCTTACAGGAGCAGAAAAGAGCAATTTTGTCACTAAACCCTTGTGTTATCTCACATGACGTGTCATTTGCTGTGCCTTAGTTCCACTATCTGTAAAATCAGAATAATTACACATTTTAAGTACATTACAATTATACCAAAAGCATATACATATTAGTCTTATTTTACTATTTGCTTTATATTCAAAGATCACACCGCTGGTCCTGATTTACAGAAAGATATCTAGATTCCACAAATGTGCAGGAATAATTTAAACTCCCAGAGAAGAGTTTTGCCTATAGCAAGTTAATATTATGATGATGCTTTCTCAGTCTTGCAATAAGCTACTCAGATAGTGGCGAAAAAACAGAAGTGAAAGACCTTTTATTTAAATTTTGTTCCTCTGTGGTCTGTAATACAGCTCTATCTGACCACAAAGCAACATCAGAGTATTCCTTCCAGCTTAATCTTTTTCTCAGCCAGAACAGCCAGTTCTGCAGTACTAATGAACTTAGGAAAGCTCCCACGTGCAGTTGCATGCAAAACACAACATTAAATGGGAACCAGCAAAAATACTGACAGTTAGAACATTATAGGTGCCTTCAGGAATCATCCCAGAGTTCCTGCTAAACTAGGCAGAGGTTTCTTATAGAAAGCCTGGGGCCTTTTGGTAAGAGTCTCACAGTCTGAGGTAGAACCTACTAAGTTGTCCCCGATGATTATAGCTCCTCCCAAGCTTGAGCCACTACCACAGAAAACATTTATATAGGTTAGATTATTACTTGCTATCACTCCTACTTTTGGATGCTGGAGACTACCTCCAGAGCACTGGGATTGTTCCTCAAAGCCATGCCCTCCTTGTCCTTTGTAGATTCAATAAAATGAATATGAAAACATTCACTGTATCATAATAGCCAACATTCCCCACTTATCAGTCTACCTTGGTTGCTGCAGAACAGATCAAGCTCCATGGAGGCACTACAGCTCCCACCTTTATCAGGTAGGCAACTCTGAACCTTTGCCAAAAAAAACCAGTCCCAAATAAGCCTATTTCCAAGAAGTTCTTTGGTCAACCTCGATAAGTCTTACTGTCTAGTTAGGGTGACATAAAAGATGTCCAATTCCAACAGCGTAAGATAAGACCATTTAGCAACAACATGTCAAAGATCACAAAAGAAATGATTTTGAAAAAAGTCCAAGATACCTTCCTCCCATGCAAACAGCTATCTGAAATTATGCTCCACATAACGTGCCTGAGGCATCCAAGAACTGCAAGCATTTGAACTCTTTCAAAAGTGATTTGTCAACTGCTTTTTGGCTTGGGTTATTTGCCGACAGTAACCTGAGCATCATATGTGACAATCGCAAAGCCTAGAAAGTAGAGTTCAACAATGGTTGCTTCATATGTGTATCAAAGGTTCCATTGTATGCATTTGCTTCTTGTAAATTGACATTCAAAATGAGCATTTTTTACTTTCTTAATTACATCCTCTGTAAAAACACAGCTTCTGAGGACCATCTCAAAGCTCCGAGTCTTTCATGAAAGCAGGCAGGTGAGAGCTACAATTATGATTCCCATCTCACTGGCAAACATAAATTAGAAAGGAGCTGAACAGTACGTTTAGCTATTGGCATAAAAGCTGAGTAAACAGTAATCAGAAATGAGTCACATCAATAAGACTACTTGAGTCCAAAACTTGTCTGAATGCTAAAAAGGGCTGTTTATCCATTGAGATAAGGATCCTCTGAAGAACAAAGCTGAAGACCAGAATGGGTGGTACAGAAAGAAAAGGTAGAGCATATTAGGTTTTTAGTGTACTAATGATGTTGTATTGCAACAGTTCCAAGATCTTATACATACACATATTTTGCAAAACTTTAAGCTGGCAAAGAACAAGACGAAAGACACAGCTACCAACACTGAAGGGATGTGGGTTGCCTACCTTCTTGATGATTTGTAGTTCTACTTATCTTTAATTTACAAAGACTTTACACTAGGTCTCTTCCCTGAAAGAATCCCCAGGTTTTTGCTTCTCTGCACACAGTTTCTCTTGGGATATAACTACTGGCACAAACACTGAAGAGGATCACAATAATGTACATTCACTTTACTCACCAATTAAAATTGTAGGCAGATATGCTAGAAAACTTATAAGATAAACAGACGCTACTATATTTAACCCATCTTCTGATCCCAAAAAATCTTTGAACTATTAGCTTTCTTATTTTAAGAGCTGTTTGACATAGACTACTCTGCATCAATCACACATTGCATTCAAAATTATTAGGGTTTCAAGGGAAAAGAGACAATAAATCCAGACTTGGCTAGCCATTATTTGGATGGATATATTCATATTTATCAGGATGACTGGAAGTCTCTTGGTTCATATCTAAGTTTTGCTAGACATTGAAAGAAATTAGAAAATACAAGGTACGCTACATTATGCGTAAGGGAGACACATCACTAACCACAAGTATATTTCATGTCTCTGTTTCATCTACTGCACAGTAAGTTTCAGGAATTAACCTGCAGGAGCATGGTTACAGAAAAGAGTGGCCCAGTGGTTAAAGCATCAAACCTAAGATTTGGGAACCCCAATTCAAAACTCCACTCTACGCAAATCTCTCAATCATTTAGATCAAGATACTCAAGTGTATTTTGAAACCATACTCCTGTTATACTCCTAACCCTCAATGAAAATAAGTAAGATTTCTACATATTTGTAAGAAATGTATTAAACATTTAAATATCCTTGAGGATCAGGAACTTGAGACTCTCTGTGCCCCAGTCCCCAGACTGTCAAACAAGGATGATCGCATTGCCCTACTGGGCAGGGATATTCAGAGACTTGGAAGCACTCGAGGTTACAGATATGGGAGCCAGGTAAGGACTGTAAGTATGGCAGTTTAAAGAAATATAGTTTAGTGTAATTCTGTTTCTATATTAATATGATTGAAAGGGAAACTGCTTCTTTAAAATGCTATGTTAAAGGCATATTTTTTTCTTACTTAAGAGAGATTCTGAAGGCAAATCTTGTGCAAGTCTGGGCTTTTATTTCAATAACTCTGTAAACACGGATATGATAATTTTTTAAGCATGATTTTAAAAATTCCTTCTAATATTCTTGGAAGCTCTTTTAGAAAGAACAGGAATAAACAGTTTTTAACTGGAATATTTTAGACAGCTACTCAAGCTTTCAAAATGTGTACAATTTCCTGCCTGTTTATATAGGGAATTACTGAGAAGCCACGAAGAGAGATTCAATGAAGTAAATGTGAAGGACTTCTTATTTCAGTCTTCTCACTTGAATTCTAGGTTGAAGGTACAAAATTAAATCAATAAATTACACACTTGAGGCTATTTCATGTGAAGTGACTTCTGCTCAGTCTGGTCTATTCTACATCGAAATGTAAAACAATCAGTCTCTAAGAACTTTAAAGTATCACCAGCTTCATTGACTACATATTACTTAACGCTATAGATACATTTGAGAATAAGCCAGGAAAAATTCTGTGAAACGAGGACATCAGGCTTAGCAGCAAGGTGACAGCACAGTGCAAACCTTTAAACTAAGTACTACTGTGATTTTAAAGGCAATTTTCCTCCTCATCCCTCAAGACTAAATAATATTTTTCAGCAGGCTTCATACCCTGTGTAGTACACCTAAGACCTGTCCAGTTGATGTCCTGAAATTCTTGTACCTCCTGATGCCACCATTCCTCTGAAAACAGGTGAGCTATGTTGGACTTGAAAAAGCATTGCTCCAATACTGCAAAGGCATGCCTAGATATGTGGTTAACTTGACGACGGCAAACAGCCCCATAAATCTGAGCATGCCTCTAAGTGTTCATGGGCTTGGAACCTGAATGAACATCCACCTACAACTTCCACTGTAGTAGGACTGAGTTTAGGATGGTTGAAGAATGCCAACTGGCTTCCCCCAGGGTCTAGGTAGAGACAGATCCCAGATCCCCAAATAGCACTTTTTCATTTAATTAGTAAAGCTTTCTTGTGATATTTTAACAGAGAATCATTTGCCCTGTCCTAGCAGAGTTACAAAACATGTATTTCCATCACTTCACTTTTCAGCACTTCCACTGACTTAAAACAAACCTTGAGCAACGATAAGCCTTAAGATAAGATAAAAAAAAGATGAAGAAACTTTTTTTTTGTGGAGGAAGAGAGAGGGAGAGTTAACTGCAGTGTTCAATGACCTTTTTCCACATTAAACAGAGACAGGATAATTAAAAACTTTTACTGAAATAACTATTAATCTTTTGTAAGTAAAAGTATATATGACAGGAGCTTATTTGTTTCTGTGAGGACTGACTGAAATGGAAGTTAGTTTCTTAGTGGAAGTGAAGTTAGCTCCTATCATTATTAAAAGATAAACATGTAGGTACTGAGAAAACTAATTAAATTTTGTTGAGTTATCAGGAAGTCTCTTATGAATATCCTCTGGGGTAGGCTCTAATGTGAAGAGATCTCAATTTTGTGGTTAAATAATTTAAAGAGATTAATTAGTAAAGAAAAAGCATTAAAGACAATCATGAGAAGATAAAGGTAACAAATTTTTTTTACATTTACCAGTTTTATAGCTCTACTTGATGAAAAAGCTTTCATTGCATAAAGCAACTATTAACAAGAGAGTTGTTTGATTATTTATTAGCCATATAGTAGAAACAAAAAAAAAAACATTCTGAGATGAAACCTTAACTTTAAACCAGATTTGCATAAAGGATTAAGCTCCTTCCAGTTCAGAACTACTTTTCAATATCAAATTGGGAGAACTGATCTTTATCCTGAATTTCTTTTTATTCCTCTGGAAGTTCAGTTTAATCCAGCTTTCTTAATTTTCACCTTCTGCCTAAACCTTCTAGGCTTGTTACATGATACCTAAGGATCATTATCCACCCAAGCTGAGGGGGTTTTCCCTTCATTAATTTCTGTAAGAAGATTACCAGTGCTTGTTTGTTGTTGTTTAAGCAAATGATTTCCCTAAGCTCTTTGTTTTTCCAACTGGTTTACACTTTAATGCCCTTGATTGAATTTCAAACAAGAGATCAACTTGACCAACCAACTCTGTTTAGCGGGAGCAAAAAAAAAAAAAACCAACCCAAAAAACCCCAGTAAGGACTTCATGTGAACTATTTAAGCAAGAAGAGTGTTTAAAAACTTATTCAACCATTTAGTCAAAGAGATGCATCATAATTAGCATATTATTCAGAACTTGTTTAGTTTCTAAAGTCAAGGTGACTTTCCTTGAAGAAAAAATTTTCTAATTGCAAGTGAAGTGTGTGTGTCACACCTGAAAGGGGTTTTTTAATGATTTAGTTCTACATCTTTTCCCCCTCCTCTAAATGTGTCTTCATTGGAAAGATGTCAGAATCTTTTGTTCATTTGAAAGGGGGGGGGTGGAACAAACCATATGAAGATTGGGTATTTACTGTTTGCAGTTTGAATAACATTCCTACTCAAATAGTCATTTTTTAAGGAATGTATTCAAAAGAACTGACTGTGATTTAGTCTCACCTAAGCTCTTATGAAAAAAATGCAGCATTTAAGCACTCTGGGCCTCTCAACGAATTTTGTATATATAAATTTGTACACACACATAAGCTAAGCCAGTAAGAAACAACATCCTTAAGTAACATATTCCCCCCAAATTATCTTGATTTAGATGATGATATATCATTTTTACATGGGCTAAACACCTACCACAATAATCATAAAAGACCATGAGTCAAATTTAATTCCATCAAACCCCACTAACAGTTTGATGATGTTTGTGTACTAGGTTCAGTTGTGCAATCCATATTCATGCACTGAGGTATTTTTCCTGTGGGATTGCAACCTACTTCCAGGCAAATCTGGCAGAATTTGACTTTTTCTACAGGATTACTGTAGGTCTGCTTTATTTTCTTTTTGCACAATGTAAACTGCACACTATCAGAATGTGGAGGTTCTGCACATCATAGACAAACAAATACAGACACATAAATGTTGCCCAAAGTTACATTCTTGTTCCCAAGTTGGCTATTTTGCCAAAAGTTGGTCTGCTTTTCCTACTGCTGGGCGTGTGGTAGTATTCTGAAATAGCTATTCTATATTAAAAACATACTATAATATACTAAAAACGTACTATATTAAAAACATACTAAAAACATACTATATTAAAAACATACTAAAAACATACTAGTTGCATTCTAAGACTAAAACTCTATAGAGCACAAAAAGTGCAACCAATAACCATTTGAAAATCAGAATATTTGCCACAGGATTAAAGTGACCATTGCCAAGTGAGCACCACTCCAGAGCTGCCTGAGAGCCCAAATACAATGTGACCTGCCAGCCAGTCTCTCTCACCTGCTCCCCTCCCCAGGAACCCCACTTGTTTTATGACTAGATGAACTGAATAGACACCAGAGACCCTGGGAGTACCCTCCTCTGACACTTACAGAGATAAAGCTTTTTTTTAAATATAAACTGCACAGGAACAAACTATTTAAATAAACAACAAGAACAAAATAAAAAAAAGAAAACCCAAAAATCCCAACACACCATACTGTGAACATCAAGAAACAAAAAGACAAAAAAGCCTAAAAATCAATATAACTTAATTCATAAGATTGAAATTAGAATTATGATGCTGAGAAGCTTGCAACACCCCCGCCCCAACAGCAGCATTGCCTCTAGCCAGACTGCACCACACCTAAGGAAGTACCAAGAAAGCACTGTACACACAGAGGCAACTTCAGCTGCTGCCCGACAGCACAAAGGGATCGGTACCCACAAACACTTTGCAACGAAATGGACCACTCTATAAAACCTGGATCTTAATGGAATGGGAATTTTGCACCAGCTAAAATCGTGAGTTGAAAGAAAAAAAGTAAATTTAAGTTGCTAATCACTGTAAAATTATACAAACAAGCAAACACAGGGAATGAAATTATCAATTGTAAGTGGTCTAATTTGACAAGTGAAACTTATTGTTAATGTACAGTATGGGAGATCAAGGGCTGATGAAGTGTGCAGCACAAGCAAGGCTCGTGGTTGCGATTCTCCTCTGTGAGTGACCTCACACACTGCCTACTTTACACTCCACTGTGGCCTATGCCAGCTAAGTACCTTGGAAACTTTGAGAATATGGCCTTATATAAAGTAACTGTTATGAGGGCGTATGCAAATGGGAAGAGCCTGTTTATTTTAACTTTACTAGCAACAAACACCACTAGTGGATTCAACCATGTCATGCTATCAGCACACTATGAAAACTATCACCAATGTTGACGTTATGCTGCATGAGATTTCCTTTCCTTTTTTTTAAAAAAAAAAATACAGAACATCACAGTATTTCTGTACTTTGGTGTCACAAGGTAGATCAATAAACAGGTAATCATTAGTAAAAACCCAGGATACTCAATTGTGAGCATTAAGTTATTGATTTGACATTTATCCTGCCACAAGTGTTGCCTTGTTGAGTGTTTCGATAATCTAATTTTAAATTTTCTCCGAGATCCCTGGATTCTGACAGACCCTTATGTATATCCAGCAACTTGTAATGATGCCACACTACCATAATCAGTAGACTTATGACAGCATTGCTGATTTTGAGCTGGAAATAAAATGATACTAGCCTATTTCTAAAGCAAATAGACACTCTGCATGTCAAAATTCAGCACTAAAATGAATAATTAAAATAAATATGGTGTAATCCATTCTAATTAATCCACTTAAAAAATTGGATTCAAACCACACATGTATATACTTGCAAATGGAATATAAACAGTGTCTATACTGTATATAAAAAAAAATCTTACTTGATTTAGGAACAGGATGCATCAGTAAAATTAATTTCATGATGATGTATAGCATTTTAACAAAGGAATGTTGTCACTTAAAGTAATATCCACATTTTAATATATCTTTTCCCAACCTCACCTCCTACTGTCAACACCATCATTTTCAGCAGAGCTACTTCCCTATCTCTTTCGACATCAAAATGCGGTCCTTCCAGTATCATTATTATCAACCTGAGCAAACTAAATGTGAAAAGGTGCCACTAATAGGACAGCTTTTGACATCACATCTTGAACCAGAATAAGCAAACAGGCAAGTCAAATCTTCAGGGTCAAGCTTTGAAGTCAATTTTCTGACCCGGGAAATCATGTTCTGTGACAGTGATGACAAACGGTGAACACATGCCTTGTATAAATATGTCTATGAATGTTGCCTTACAAACATTCACAGTCACCATCTCGCTGTAGCCAACTATGAAAACTAAAAAAAGAACTTTACACTTTCAACATCCATTGTTTGACACAGTGCTTTAACAAAAAAATCAAAGTTTAAAATTGGCTTCTTAAGTAGAGGTTTTCTGTTTTTGTTTTAAAAAAAGAGGTAATAAAAAAAGAGCACACACACACCTAATTTTCAATTAACCTTCAACATCTAAACAGATCCAGAGAACAAATTCATGTATACAGTGCAAATATTTTGCTATTTGGGCTCCTATGCCTAAAGTACTCTCCAGCAAAGCTTTCTAGACACAGGACAGAAAAGTCACTGTTTATTGATTTAAAAAACCTAACAGACTAATTATATATTTGTAGATGACTTGACAGATTTACAAAACTGCTATATGATTTTATAATGGAACATGCTCATGTTAATCTCCATCTATGGAGATAGCTAGAGGGGGATGACCTTTATCTCATATTTAAAACACAAGCAATAACTGAAATTCATTTTCAATTTATTTTCCAATCATATAAAAGGAGGGGGAAAAGATTACTTTATTGAATCTTTTTAGCTGGTAAAAGGTTGGAGACACACAGTCTTGATGCCTTCCAAGGAGCTACAGTGATGGTCTATAGGGAACAGACTTAATCGAATAAACTAATCTTTGCTGTGGAGATTAAGTAGATGGCTACAGCAGTAGAGTAACAGCAGAATGCAAAGTATCAGCGGCACCATCAGCTGCTTTAAAGGTGCTGTAGGCAGTAGGAGAGCTTCCCTGTTGGGTCCACCCTACTGATCCTGCAAATTTGGTAAACTTCATGGAAATTTAATAATGCTGCTGCATTGTGTTTGCCTGCTGAGCAAACAGCCTGGTGCTGCAAGGCACATATGTGAGATAATTTACAAGGGTTTTTTGGAAGATACAGTAACTGCTGCTACTCAAGCCCTGGGCCTTTAAGCTGAAGAGAGCATATACGGTGTACATCCTCAAGGTAAATAGTATCTAGAGGTAAGGATGTGTTTCAAAGCGGTTCGTGACAGTTGGTAAAGTGCCCTACTTTGTAAGCACATCTTTCCAAACAGTCTTTGATTCCCTGTGCCAATACACACATGAAGAACTGAATTAAGCTGGGCTAGAATCTGTCATGATATATGACTAACACGTTGCTGCACTTTTACGTTAGCTTAAGTAAAATCTAGTTATTTTGTTGGGTTTCTTGTTCGCCCTGTCTCTTCCATTTAGCACTCCGGGTTGGAAATCCTGACTAATTATGGACTACACATTTCTGAGGAAATGGCAGAGATGGCAGGCTCTCCCTGCAGAAAGGATATTTTTACTATGGCTTAGAAGCAATCCAAAACACACATACTGCTCCTGCACTTCAGACCTGGCCATGAAAAGGGAAGCAAATCAGAGCAGGAATGATCCAGGTTTCAACGTACACAATGAATGTATTTAATAATAATAAAAAGAAACATTTCAAAAACAATTACTGCTGCCTTTGGATCCTGTAACTTGAAAGAAAACCGCAGCCGCTCTGCTCATTCCAGCAGCTCACAGTTCACAGGGTAAGCAGCGCTCGTCAATATGAATCAGCTGTGAAATGCAGGGCTACGCTAGGACTTCAGTTTAAATTGGCCATCTCTGCAATATTGTTATTACAGTTAATAAAAACTGTTGCCTAACACTTTGACCACAGACCAGTGGAGCCGGGGTGCAGCAGGGCTGGGGAAAGGGTACGTGTCAGGGGGCAACGCTTAATGTAAAAAGTATTTGAAGGAAGCTGGTACCATGGGTTACCTCTGGAGGTGACAGTCTTGCTCAAATATTGATTCCCTATGTGACAGAGAATGTGAAAGAGACTGTAAATGAATTTCCAGTGTGCTTCAATAGCAGTTTAGCAATAATGAGCAACTAGTGAGGGCAGAAGCTCTCCTCCTCTTTGTCAACAGCAAAGGGGCTCTCAAAGGGCAAACAATAAACCAGAAAAAGTAAAAAGTTACTTTTTTTTTTTCCCTTCTCCTTTTTCATTCAGGCCAGAAACCTCCCATGCCACCAGTACCACACATGAACTCCTCTCACTAGATGCCATCTATGTTTACCTCTCTTTTACTTAACTCTCTCCCATCCTAACTCTCTTTTGTAACAATCAGATTATTTTGGACTACAAATAGAGGGTAATCATAACAATTATTATAATAATGTGCTTCTGAAAACAAAGAATAGAGCTGAAAGACAACCTCCTACCAAATTAAACCAGTGTTGATCCAATACAGCCTGTACTGCTTACAAGCTGTGTTTGATACCAAAAACTTTTGGTGTGTCATGGCACAGCCCCTCCTGGATGGAAGTTTTGTTATCAAGCTATTCAGAGGTATAACTAATTTAGCCCCATGATCTCTGCTCCTGCCTCCACAACACTAAACAGTCTCAAAAATGTCAGCATTCCATGCTCAGAGAGGAAAACAAACAAGTGATGTATCAATGGAGGGGCTCAGACTATGCTCAGAAAAGGCAAAGCTGTGAGGACCATGAGAACAGGTAAAGCCCCTGCCCTAGGAAGCAGCAAACCAGAGTTCAAACATGGAAAAGTCACCTCCATTAAGATAAATCTGTGGAGAACCAGGCTGCACACCAGAAACAGAGCTGCAGCAAAGCAGTTCAGCTCATTGAGAGTATGTTTACACGGCAGTCAAAGGGGTGACCAAAGTGTGTTTAGCTAAACCAGAGCCAGCTTTACACTTGCCTGCTTGAGAGCAGCCCGTGGCCGAGCTGCAGCACACAGAGCTCAGCGCAGCTCAGTGCTCACTCAGGTGAGTGCGTTTTGTAACCTGCACCTCACACCAAAACAGCTGGATTGCTACCAGTCCCTGAGCTACCCATCCAAATCTGAGCCAGCCATGTCTAAATAGGCTGCTGCCACCCCTTTGACATCACTGGGGACATAACCCTCCTGGCAGAGAGATATGCAATAACAAATTATTGCTAAAAGCCAAACTGTCTCCCATGCCACAAAACAAGCAAAAGAATAAACAGTAACAAATTACAAAGGGCTGGCAGGTGTATTTCCAGTGAGAGTGGAGCGAAAACTGTCTACACTTCTTCCAGGAAACTCTAGTCATGCTGATTAGTTGGTGTTCACTAAATAGGTTCTTTGACCAATTTTTGTTACCTCATCAATATTTTTCTTTATTAGAAAAATTAGGCCAGTTAAAATGTTATCAGTAGCATTAGCTATAACCTACTGAGATAATGTCTTTCTATGCTGATGACAATGTGATCACTGTGCGAGTTAAATGACCTCTGCCCCTCGCCCCCATGAGTTGTGTAATGAAAGAATGCATTTAAGAGACAATTATTAGGTTAATTTCCTTACTTGAATGCAGGACATTGATGCTGTGCTCCTGTTATTAGACCTACCTCCAGGTAATAACAATGCGAGTGAAAAAAGAAAGAAACTAGTTGGTGGACACTGCACTGGAAAACTGGAAGTGCTTCTTATTAAAGGGGGAAAGCTTGGGTATAAATGAAAAAAAAAATTAAAAGTCATTAAAAACCACAAAGAAAAATCTGTGGAAGTAGAAGAATTCAAAAATAAGAAATCAAGAATGCAAAACTAATGGTCATGTGTGGTAAGAAAACACTACTTTTGGAAAACGTGCAGATTAAGCAGCTAATTGTCACTTGTACTGCAGCAGACCCCAGGAGTTTTCTGCCCTGGACAGCATACAGCCTGTTAAGAGACAGTGAGCCTTTACACTAAGGAGGTAAAGACCTGCTACCTAAGGAGGTAAAGAGCAAAACTGCACTCATCCAAACTCCCACAAGTATCCATGTCACAGCAAGAACCACACACCAAAAACCTGAGCCCCAGCCATAAACACATGGCTACTCTCAGTAGAAGAGGGTATTCCACATGAGACCAATCTTTAAACCAAGCAAAGCAATACACAAAACAAGAACTGGAGAAAGCACAGTTAGCATCGTGTGGAGCTGCCAGTTTCTGATTAAGAAGGCAGAAATAGTGATGTATCTTCTGAAAGCATAAGTAATTTGGTGTGGAAAGGCTCCCATTCCAAGCCCAGAGGTGTCTGTGCTCCCAGCCGTGCCCCCACACCACATCACTGGCTAACAGGGCAGCAGGTGGGCTGGTGGAGGAACTTGCTGCCTCTTGTGGCCTATGGCCACCAGCAAAGCTGGACAAAGGCTTCACTCCTGCAACTGGTCCTTTGCACCAACAGCAGAGGCTCGCAGTGCTTGTACCTCTTCACTGAGCACATAAGGACACAATTCTCTCCTGAGCCATCAGAGTTATGTTGTATTACACATGTCTACCTGTTTTGCCAATCACTAGGCCTAGTGCAAAGGACGCAGCCAACAGAAAAACAATCCAGTAACCAGATTCTATTGCACATAGAGAAGTCAGTATATGGGGGATCGCTGGGGGTACAAACAAATCAAACAGATCACACATAACAGATATCAAGCCCAGAGACCCCAAGAATGACACAGCACGACCAATAATAGGTGGAATAAACAAAGACACAAGGTATCCCATAGAGAAAATGGGAGACAACCAAGTCAATAGGCTGAGCATATAGGAGAGAAGTAGCCCCATATTGTTCCCCCACCAAGCCCACGTTTGCAAACGCCAAACCTGACTGGGGCCCAGTTGCAGGGAGAGTCAAAGTGCAAAGTGCAAAGATGCACTCTGCAAAGTGCATCCACCTCACACACAGACACTCCACCCTTCCTGCAAGTGGTCCCAGCTTTTATGCCCAAAGCAGGACACCTGGCACTCATTTACCCAATGTGGGGCACCTGGGGCTTGTTTACCCAAGGGCTTTCCTTACAAGGTCTGCTGCACCTTGGAGGAAAGCCAAAAGGCAAACTCATCCCCTCCTTTTGAAGGACCATAGGAACCACCCATATGCCAACCTTAATTCAGGGCTCAGGGTTCAGAACCCAGCACTTCACTACCTAAACCAATGTTTCCTTCAAAGCACAAGAACAAGAGGATGTCCCCAGTTTACTGCTGGGCAGAGATACTAGTAGTATTAATACTAATTAATACTATTTGTATTATTGGCATAATAGCATAGCATATGCCAACTACAGAAGCAGCAGACCAACATTTCCCTGCTAGAACCACTTCTTCATGCACCTATGCACTCCTGTAGTCCCTCCTATCCATACACAGTCCCCTCACCGCCCATGTGTACAAATAATTTTCTATTTAAGAACAGAAAGAAAAATGTGATGAAAACACCATACCCACATACACTCCCAGATCTCTATAGCACAGCGACAAGGTTTCTAGCTGCTGTCACTATCTGTTTATTGTCAGTGAAAGAGCAATGGATTGCTCTTGTTTTCTGCTGATGGCCTTCTATCCCCCAGGGGAAAAAGCATAGACTAATCTGGAAGATTAGCAGGCTACGGACCAGGCAATCACAAGCTCCCACCCTGTCTGTAGCACGTTTGGACCAACAGCTTGCCTGGCAGGGAATTCTGATCCCACACATCTTCCGTCAGGCCCTGAAAAGTCGAATCCCATGGAGGCAAAGATCTGCACTTTTGTCACGGTGACAGGCAGCATACATCTCAGCCTGAACAATCCCACTCTGCTAGCTAGGCTGAAGCAAATGGATGCAATTTTTCTCAAAGGGCCCCAAAAAATCTCTAAGTCCATTTACTTTTATTCAATGCAAAAGTCATACTTGGTTCTGCAGAGCAGGATACATCCTTCCAATAGGCACGTTTCCATCTTGCCCCAAGCGTACAAGCAATATAGCATTATGCTCAAGCAGGGAGAGCAGTATAACCCTGCTGACACTGCTCCTGAATCAGTCAGCGATGATCAAAGCTCGCTCTCCTCACCAGAACTGTGCTATTTTCAGAACCTTTAGCCATAAAGGAGACTTAGGGGACTCGCCTGGTAATGTAAAGCTCTAACTGTGAACCAACAGGACATTCTGATTACTTGTAACTCGTCCACATACTGAGAAACTCAAGCTGCTTTATGAAGCAAGAATGTGCTTTACTGGGGCAACTAGTGGCCAGTCCATTGCTCTGTGCTGAGAATATGGAATTTGAATATTCCCAGTTCTGCTCTCTCAGGCTGGTACTCTGTGCTATTGAACAGTTCTCCTTAACCCTTTATCTGCCTTGGATGTAAAGATTTTTGTGGTGTGAACACCTTGTTACATCTAGCAGGTCGAACAATGAAATCCAAAGCTCAGAAATAATACATTGTTGGTTACCTGAGAAGCTTTTTTTTTAAAAAAAAAAAGAAAAAAACCCTTAAATCGTAATATTGCCAATTGTTTGGGTATCTTTGGGATTCTCTCTGTCACCCTAGCATTTGCTCTGGTAAGAAACATGGAGTGCAGTCCAGATCCCACTGACAACTATGACAAAAGTCTTGCTGAAAAAAGTCACAACACAATTTGAGATGCTCATTACCACCACCAAAGAGAAAAGAGAAGCCACAATAACAATTAACCTGTGTAAACTTGAACTCTGCACATAATAAACTCCACCAAAAACCATTCCCCTGGTTTTATAATGTAGAAATAATCTGTCCTTTTACTAAGGCACCAAAATAATGGCAAGTATTACTTTAGAAATGCTTCCTTTACTATTTAGGATTTTGCTTGTTCTAAGCTATAAGTATGATTTAAATAATTTAATGTAAACTCATTTTACAACAGAATTATTGCATTTTTAATGCATAAGAAAAAGACCTTTTTAACTCTATGTATTTATATTTTTTTTTTTTTTTTATCAGCAAATTCTGGAAAGGGAAAAGAGTAATACAAGGAATACTTAAAGAAAATCTGAGTTTGCACAGAGGTTTTTTCCTCACTGTTTTAGCCCTTCAACAGGTATTAGTTTAAGTGGGTTTTACTGTCTATTTTATAGACATTCCAGTAGAAAATGAAACATTTAAATATGCAAGCTTTAGATAATCCTCCAACACACAGCCTATGGACTTGGTAGGATTATCCCTTATTATAACGCTGTTAGAACTGATACAAAATTGCAGTTTGAGATTAAACACAAGAATTTCTAAAAATGCATCTCTCTGCCTTTTCCATTTTATCCTGTAAAAACACCTAATATTTTGAAGCATCCCTTTAAGACTCTCAAACAATAATTGGTGTAAATTCTAACATTTATATAATTGTGCAGCATTACTTTATGCAATAAGCACTACACCTATCACTTAAAGTTAGCATTTTTCCCCTCAATCTATTGCAGAGTTCAAGACATTGAGGAAAACAGTGGAATATTTGAATATATTTTCAGATTTGTTAGAGCAACCATCATATGTAGCAACAGTATTTTATTGTTTTCATTTAAACATTTTAGAGCTGCTGTATTATTAAAAGCTGCATCTCCTTCCCTGTTATTTACTGCTAAATTTCTTTTCAAATATAATACTGCTAGTTAGGGATCCACTCCACTGAAGGACCCAAGTTCATTTGCATCCATTGGCTATGCTAAATGCTCAACCTAACAGATGGGAATCTAATTGCAGACCTGTTGTCTGGACATTGTTAACAAATGCAGAAGTAGCAATATACAGGGCTTCTTGGAACTGAATTTGGGCTGGCAGCAGGGGAACTCCAGTTAATTACCAACATCTGAATTTCTTGTTTAATGCAGGCAAAGGCAAAAACAGAGGTACTCAGACTGAGGAGGACTGAAAACAGATCAGAAAAAGCATAGACATTAGATCACCCAAAGCAGCTATTCTGGAAAACTGGGATGAGGGTTCTGTGTCCATACAATGCAAGAGTCCATTTTTGTCAAGCAGCTTCCATGTGAGAAAACGAGGCAATTGTAAATACACTCATGTAAAGAATATTTAGCTTGTGAACACAGACGTTGTCTCTAAAATGATATATAAACTGGAAACATAGCAAATAGAGGTATTAATATTAGACTTAACAGAGCTGTAATATGCAAGACTGATTTTATTCTGTGACTTTGCTTTAAGTCTCAGAAATAGCAGGGAGATGAGATTGTCTGCAGAAACCTTTGAAATTACCAAAATCTGTAAATTTTTTGACGTTTTGCTTGTTAAACAGAGGCAGCTGCTCTTGTAGAAAATAATTTCTGCTGCTTTCACCCCACCTCCTTAAAATGCTGAAAGAGAAACAAAGACTATTGTTGTGATGTTCACAAACCGCCCAACACACCCTTACACATTCTGTTGTACTGAAAATGCATACCAATTTTCTATGGCATTACTCTGTTCAAATTGCTCTCTTGAGGGTGCCAATTATACATCTCCAAAATGACTTGTCCTTCTCATTGTTTAATAATTTGCCTTTCCTGCAATTTTGGTTTTGTTTGGTTTGTTTTGGGTTTTTTTCCCCAAGCCAGAGAACTAGAAACATCCCAAGGCCTATATCCATCTCTGTTTCAGCGTTCATGGGCTCTTACGCAAAAGGCCTATCAGGAACCTGGAAAACTATACAGCGTTGTAGAATCCAAGAAGCACCTTTAATCAATTGAATTTTTTTTTTTACTCTTTGTCAGATTACATTTGGATGGGTGACAGGTAATAGAGCCTCATAAAAGAACAATAGAGAGCTGGCATTTAACAAATCCAACAGTCTAGTAATCATTTCTTTTTCTCAATGACAACACTACAGAAGAAGAAAACCAGGTTGTTTCCATGGAATTAGTAACTGGATGACAAAGATTTCACTGAATGACTGCTAGACAGCAGATGAAGGGCTTGATGCTGACACTCACAATGGTAAATCCACCACATGCTACCAGTTGATAGTAGCTGCACTTGAGCTCTGAAGACTCTAAAGGCCAACAGGCTGTACATTAATAGAACCTGGATGGGATGCTTACAACAATTTCACTACCTTTCTCTTGTTTTCTGGGCTGTTTTATTCTAATAAAATAGATTATAATGTTATATGTGTATATTTCTCATTTCAATTAAAGAATAACTGCTGTTCAATCTCACCCCTTGCTATCGCAACACTCTTCAGGCATCTGTGGTATAGAAAATGACAGACACGTGTTTAAATGACAGAAAAGTGGTAACAAGAAGTCACATGATGTTTCAGAAAATGCAGCTATTTTTCATGAATGAGTTTCAGGCTTAAATACCATTTTGAGCTTACTGGAGTGGTGCTGCCAAAGACTATTTGGCCAAAAGAATTTGATAATTCAGATAAAACCCAACAGCACTTTGTCATGGTAAAAAAAAAAAAAAAAAAAGCACACACTGGACTTGATCCAAAGCCTTACAGAGTCAATGGAAGCACGCTGTACATCATGCTACATACATCAATACCTTCTGTTGCAAGGATCCGTTTCACAATTTAGTATCTGTAGCTCATCAACTCATTGGACCAACTTACAAGAAGAGCATAGCCCAAAGAGGTAAGTATCATAAAATTAAAAATAAAGTGGGACAATATAAGCAAACACAATTATCCTTCTGTTTGCCCCTTTATTCGCATTACCTTATATATGAATTCCACAAACATAACATTCTTTACTGAAAGGCATCAGTGGCACTCGTATTCGTTGCAGAGTGCAATCAGTTAAAATTACATTAAATAAATACATATATTGGAGGAGGAAGGGAAAATCTAGACTAAATTATTAAATAATCATTAAGATTTGTCACTAAAAACATATTTTGTTACCCAACTTATTTCATTTAATTTGACTAACTCTGCTTGGTTTTAATGAGCTTTCATAAGAGCACAGGGAAAATGAACTCTGTCACAATTACAGAAATTTTTATTTCTTTGCTTGTGTGGTTGAAGTCCCTATTCTCAGCAGTGCTTTTGCTCTTTCATTTTTGTATTTCCTGAATACTTCCTCCTTTTAAAAGTAATCCATTTCTTTATCAGCCCTTTTTGAGCTCAGGCATGCTGCAGACATTTGAGTGATGAAGATGACGTGGATTGGAGGTGTTTAGCTTTGTAATTTCATCCTTGAATTTTGTGATTACTAACAGGACAACTTTTTTAATTTGCTCTTTTGTCTCGATTCCCCTGGCTGACAATCTGCTCTCTGAGCTAGGCTTTTTAATCAATCACCTAGATAATCAAATGTCACTGGCTATCTGCTCCGTGTAATTACTTTTGCAATTAAAAATCAACCTCAAGTTGCCTCATCTAATTAGAGGGATGGGCAGATTTTCATCGAGATTGATTTTTTAATAAATATTGACTTAAAATGCCATAATCTCATCATATTCTTTCATTTTCTTTGTACCAAAAATCAAACAAATGGAAGAATTAACAAGCAGAAAGATTCATAGGACTTCAAAGGCTTTTGCTAGTTCAGACATACAAAATTGTGCTATACAGAAGCCTAGCTTATCTCAGTCTAATAACACTCAAAAGCTCCTACCTTTTATTAGAAAAAGAACAAAGCAGTTGCACTATTATATATTTCACTTTTTAAATTAGTGCAAATTAAATGAATAAACTCTATACTATAATTATGTGGCCCGCATAAGACCAAAAAAAAAAAAAAAAAAGCATAGGTTTTACTGAATCATTCTGTACTTCAAAAATCATTCACTTCAAATAAATAATAATATTGGGAATTCCTTTTTCTCAAAAACACCTACCCAGAGACTGTGTTTTTATTTTCTGTCCCTAAAGAGGAATTAATTTGAGGATTCTTTGCATTGATAAGACAAACACTACAACATACACTATTTTACAGCACCAATAAATACTGATCAACATGAAAATAAGGTTTGTGGAAAACAGCTGTGTAGAAAACTAGAAGTAATATTTTAGGAAGAGCTGGAAGATCCTACTTTTATATGTAGCCAAGTAGTACATTTTTTAATCAATTCAAATATTTTTAGAACAGCAAAGCAGCCTGGAAGGTATTGTCAGGAATAGATCCTTCTTTTTCTTATTTCTGATAATTCACCATCTGACCTTGGACACTATGAACTTGTTCAACCTAAAGAGGAAGCTGCAGCAGCAGCAGATACTGGCAGTGCCAAGACCAACGTTGCAGTAGGTGAATCAGGAATCCTCGTGCTTTCGGGAGGCATAATGCTCCCTGGAGTTCCCTGAACTGTTAAAGCAGAACATCTCCTTTTATGCAGCTGCAGACCCATGTCAGGTCAGAGGGACAGTTGCCCACTTCCTTCCCACCTCCTCTGGGAACTGTTAGTACTTGGGGCAAACCCTTTTCTCAAAGGGGTGCAGAAATTTTGCCTGCCTTGTTATCACTGTGCTTCATGTCGCTTTTTTACACTTCTCAGAAACTCAGCCATACATTGTTTAAGATACAGATGGCATGACAAAATGGTACAGGGACTCATCCATGAACATAGGAGAAAAATTGTGCCTGTCAACAGTGTACGAATATTACATCTTATTTGCTAAAACAAGCTTGTATGCTTAATAGTTGCTTATGACCCTAAGATAAGCTCTTTAATGCACATATGTACCTCAGTCATCCAGATCTTTACAAAGCAGTTATTACTGTTTTAAATGAATGAATACACTCTACATGTGCTATCCTATTCAGATTATAATGATGGAACAGGATACCATAATTACAGCTGCTGGATGAACATGCCATACTTTATACTGCAACCCGCTACAGTATACAGTATTTCCATTGGAAACATTAGCAACTAAAAAGCACATCACAATACCTGTTGAGATACTCATTAACCTCTGATTTGCGACCAATAGGACTACATAATTAAGTGATGCTTTCAACAGACACACTCACAAGTTATTTTCCACTGTAACACAGATGCCTGAACTACAATACTCTTCTCAAGTGAATCACTCAGCTCCTTGTTCCCTCCCATTGAGGGTGAGCCACCCTAAACCAAGAAAACAATAACCACCAGGTTCTGAAGGGGATAAAGTGGGAGGAAAGAATATAATCCAGTTCGTTTGAGATTAACTACATGAAGTTTCTAACTATTAAAGTAGCGCTACCAGTCTGATAACAATATCACAAGTGCTTTATTGTGAATAACAGTGCTCTGTGTCACGCAAAACAGCACTGGCAGCTATGTTGCCCATATATTGCCAGTACATTCACTTTTGTTGGCTGCAAAACAAAACTAAAAGTAATTACAGCTGGAAAAAAAAACCTCTACACAATATTCTGAATTATGTGATGTGAATTAGAGATATGCCGAGCATGTGCTATGCCAAACTGGCTCCTGGTCAATGGTCAGGAAGCTTTACACTGGATCAGCCACTCCAAAAGCATCTCCCAGCTTTTTGGTCCCGAGGGGCTCAGTTCCTGTCCCCCTTCCTGCTGTGACCATGGAAAAGAAGTCATACATGACACCTGTGGTCTCTGTGCCAGTCATTGAATCTTACTCTGCAGAGGCCTAAGGAAGAGAAGACAGAAGACTTTGGACAGGGAGAGAGTATGGAGATCTTTGAGCCATTTGGTTCTCTGTTTATTTGGGGAAAGGAATGCAGATACTAGTCAGGCTCTTGGGTTCAGTAGCAGATGTGAAAGTTGCATGCAAATGTCCCTTCTCTCTCCCTCTTGCTAGCAGGATACATCTTCCACACAAAGGCCATCCATGTTTACAGAGACTGCAGTAGGCCTGGAATTTACATCCTCAGAAAGAATGGCCTGATAAGTGCTGTATGCTCCCGACTACTTCAAGAGAGGAGCCTCTCCCACTATTTCATGCCTTAAGCCAACTAGTTTCTTTTTTTTTTTTTTTCTTTTCAAAGGGGGAATCTTGCTAACATTTTCCACTTCAGTTTAAAAACAGAACCAAAACCCAAACCAAACAACTGCAGCTTTGCATGTACCCTGACTCTGTCACTCGTGTGGTAGCTCTACAAATCTGACCAAAATCTGAAGTTCTAACTGCATGCAGAAAGAGCAGGAAGGATCTGATCAGAAGAAACATTTTTGAATTGGACAGAACAACCAATCTTATGGATTGGAAGGCACTTTACAAGTGCCCTCTCTCGTGTATCAATATTCCATCCTTTCACAAAAATCTCCAGGTAGAAAAAGCAGAGTAACATTCATAAGCACTTGAAACAGTTCAGAAGAGTCCCTTTTCCAAGGTGAGGCAGACTTTTAGGTTCCTAAATTCCATTTATTCCAAAATCCCTAAGTGTTGAAACATTCTGAAAATAGATCTGGTGCAGATAAGGACATCCACCCCTGTCAGATGTGACTGAGTCAGCTTTTAAACTGAAGCTACAGCAGCACACACTAAGCCTACAGGTAAGAAGCCCAATCTTTAGGTAATTAGTCCAGACAGCATCTAACTTTACTGCAATTATACACACCTCAGTCCTGGCACAGCAATCCCATGCACTGTGCAGACATGCTTTGCTGTTACCCAGTAAGCATTTAGTATCTTTGCTCTGAACGAAACTCTATAGCAGCTCTTAAATGTGTAGAATATGGAGGTAACTCGCATGGCTTCTCTAGAACTGGTTCACTGGAAATTGTCTAATGATTTGAAAAGATTCATTAAAAACAAAGATATAAAAGTTGCAAGCTTCTATTTTTATATCTAACACTGAAGTCCTTGACAAGTTCTTAGTAACGCACCTCTTGATATATTTTAGAGCATTTGGCGTCTCAGAAAAATCATCATAATAACGTGTTACGTAAAGTACTTACTCTTCTTGCATTTGGCAATAATGCTGTAATTTTTCTTAACAAGGCAGACTGCTAATATAATAAATTTATGGTAAAATAGAAAAGGAAGATTAAGCATTGTTTTACATTCTGTGGTAGAAGATTCCTAGTTATATTAGCATTTTGAGGAGGATTTATTTGGAGATTGAGGATTAATTCCAATGAAATCATTATACAAATTTCAAAATGTCTACTACTTTGATAGAGCTTATGATTTTATCTTATTTTGAGAGGCAACTGTGTAAAACAACTTCTGTGTAGAAGCAGCACAGGAATAAAGCAAGGGTAGGATAAATAAAGACAGAAAGATCCTCACAGGTTTTCCAATCAGCTGTCTTTTTATTCTGATTACTTGTAGGACGGAGCAGTAATAGACATTTTCCTTTGCACAAAATAATAAGAGCAGTACTTATCGCTTGTTGCCTACAGCTAGTGGCAAAAGGAAATTAGAAAAGTCCAATGAAGCTGAGTAGTAATTAATCATCATACAGTGGGGCCTGTCAAATCAGAGGGGTCTTTCCAGCTGATAATGCTGCCCAGCACAATTTAGACTGATAGAAATTAGAATTCCTTTTCCTCTGGCAAAAAACAAAAAGACTAGAGTTAGCACAAATGTGGCCAACTGTTCACTTCAATGACTGCCTGACCCATTTATAGCCAACGTTGGCATCGAGTTCAGCTCCAAACAAAATTGAAAGAACACCACTCGTTCCTCCGGCAAGAAATAAAGAAAGAATACCATTCATAACTACTCTGCCTATAGAGGTTAAACAGGATTAAACAGCTAGGGTTTTTAAATACAAACATTTAAATCTTGGTTAAAAGAGAAAGGGGGAAAAAAAAGCCTTTTTTTTAAAAAGCACATTTTTTTTCTTTTCTCCAGTGTTCAAGAAGGAAACACCAAAGTTCACAACAGACATCTCATGCCCTTTTCAGGTGAAATAAATAAATAAAGCATTAAGAGTCAGGAGCATCCTCCTCCTCCTCTGCCGAGAAAGGCAGTCTCAGCACAGCCCGTGAGCAAGAGAGCAATTAGGAGAATCGGGGTTTATTTTTTCCCAATGAAGCCAAAATAGTTTTGCCACTGACTTTGACAGAAACATAATTAGGTGTTGATGAGGACAGGGCCTGATCAGGAGCCGGCTGGGCCGCAGACACCTTGTGCAAGGCCAAGCTGCCCCAGCCGCACTGTGCAGGGCCCAGCCGCCCCCAGGGAGGCCACTGAGGTACGGAGGGGCCAAGGCACATCAGCCAAGTGCTCTGCGGGCAGGCGGTGAGGAGCCACCAGGAGCTAACACTCAGCCAGAGGGACAGACCCCTGTGCTCCCCTCTGCAGCCAGAGGCACGAGGCTCGCCCGCGGGTGCCTCGACCCCCAGCCCTGCGGAGGAAGCCGGGCTCGGCCCTCCCTCACGGCACGAACGGGGAGGAGCGGGGAGGCGCAGGGCGGGACTGCCCGCCGGCATTCCCTTCAGCGCAGCCGGAAGGGGAGGGCACGTTCCCCGCTGCTTTCTCTGCGTGGTCCCCCTGCGAGTTAACATTTTCTTGAGTGGAGTACGGGGGTCTGCGTACATCTCCCTGTGTTGCAGAGCCTGGATAATGCCGACGGCAGCTGAGCTCCCCGGCACTGAGCCGCCCGCCCGGCAGCTCTGGGGTTACAGCCGTGTGCAGGCCCCGAGTGCACGGACAGGCCCGACCCGCCTCACCTGGGGCCTCTGCCCAGCTGCGCCTCAGGAGCGCCCCGCGCCACCGGGCCCTGCGTGTCGCCCACCCCCAGGGAAAAAAAAAAACCTAAAGAAAGGCCTTCAGGAATTAAAGGCCAAAGCGAATTAACAAAACTCCGCGTTCATAAAATGTTAAGACTCAAATTGTGGCTTTCTTCAAGCAAGTTAACGCATGGCAGAGTAGATGACAAGGGCTATCAGCTTAAGGAAGAGTAGTACCTTTTACATTACATATGGGCACGCTGCCATAAAAATACAAGTACAACAAAGTGACAGAACCTATCAGGCTTTGTTAGAGAGCTAAAACTGCGTTATGCTTTCTTAGAAAGAGCAGGGGAAAACAGTTTTACACACACAATGGCCTAGTTTATTAGGATTCGCATTTGAACAATATGGCTGTATTTCTTCCTTTTCCTCATGGAAGGAAGGGATTCCATATTGTTACAGAAAGTGTGCATGCATGGGTACCTCTCTGACAGACCGTCTTTGTGAACATAAAGGCTCTATAAATCTGGTGCTGTGTATCTCAACTTTGAGGGAGTAGAGGGAAACACAGTATGTGCAGATAACAAAATTAACATCTGAAAAACACATTGTTTTCCTTTCATCTGAGGTATAACATGGATTCATTAGGAGATCTGCATGCTTCTGTACCTTTCCCCTTAATATTGGAATGAATGAGTGCTATTTACATATGTCATTAGAGGGAAAATCCCCCACAGAGGAGCATACTGAATCCTAATTTGCACTGAATAAAATGCTTTATGATGTAAGACTGCTGGGCACCCTAGTCAGTGCAAATGAATGTTTAATCATCACAAAGAGTTATACACGGCATAGTGCAAAATACGTCAGACGGAATCACAGCCAATATGAACTTCCAATGCTCAGCGGCTTTGATCAGCAGAATTAAAATGCATCTCAGTAACTGAAATGTTGCAAAAGTAACAAAATGCTGTTTTCTGAATGCAGAAATTAAACTTATTTTCAACACTAACAATTGGTGAGTGCACGCATGACTTGCATGCAACAAGTCTAGATGCAATAATAGCAGCATTTCACGTTTTCCCATCACGATTAATACGGACCATGTTCCACCATGTGGACAGGGTTGATGAAGAGAGCTAAAAACCCTTGAGAGGCAGAACCCCCATCCAATCCTTTTCCTAGAGATTTGCCATCATTGGAACTACAGACCTGCTGGTACAACCATGCGTTAAATGATCAAAACAACAGCATGATCTCAACACACTGCTGACTAATACTCTTGATGATAATTTTTCCCCTTGGTATTTTGCTTCTGTCTACGTAGAGCTATTATGGGGTCCTCCTGCGACCCTCATCAAATTCTGTGACCTGTGTAATGCAGGAAATCAAGCTGCAAGAGCTTACAGTTGCTGTTGACACTAAAACAGCAGAATCCTCTTACATGTCAGATAGCAGCCACGCTGTATCATCAATGATACCCTTGACAACAGATGAATCTAAGACAAAAACATTTATTCTCCTATGAGAAATTCAGTGTTAAGGAAAATAAGCAACGCCAGCCATGACAGACCTTTTATCTTCCTTACAGAGAATGCTTAATGGTACCAAAGGATGGTGAAGGAAACAAAAAACAAACAAACAAGAAAAGGCCAGTGAAATAGTACTGTTCTGTGGAGAATTAATTCTAAAATATTTCTATTTCCTAATTTACACTTTTAAATTGTTTGTGATTCTGGATTAAGTTACCAACTTCTTGTTGATTCCACTGGTACCAGATCAGGACTATTATTTGAAATTCATCCATGTTAAAAAAATCCAGGCCCATCTGTCACAGAGGTTGTAATCATAGAACGGTTTGGGTTGGAAGGGACCTGAAAGATCATCTCATTCCAACCCCCTGCCATGGGAAAGGACACCTCCCACTACACCAAGTTGCGCAAAGCCCCATCCAACCTGGCCTTAAACACTTTCAGGAAGGGGGCAGCCACAACTTCCCTGGGCAACCTGTTCCAATGTCTCACTACCCTCACAGTAAAGAATTTCTTCCTAATATCTAATCTAAATCTCCCCTCTTCCATCTGAAAGCCATTACCCCTCATCCTATCACTACAGGCTCTTGTAAAACGTCCCTCTCCAGCTTTCTTGTAGGCCCCTTCAGGTACTGGAAGGCTGCCATAAGGTCTCCCCGGAGCCATTTTTTCTCGAGGCTGAACAACCCCAACTCCCTCAGCCTGTCTTCATAGGAGAGGTGCTCCAGCCCTCTGATCATCTTTGTGGCCTGCTCTGAACCTGCTCCAACAGCTTGCTGTCCTTCTTGTGTTGGGGGCCCCAGAACTGGATGCAGTACTCCACGTGAGGTCTCATGAGAGCAGAGCACCATAAGGTCTATGACATGCCTGGGACATGAAGATCAGGACCATAATTTTGTGACATGTCAATCCTCAGACATCAGACCCACCAGCAAACAGAACATGGTTCTCTGCACAGAATGACCTTAATTCCCTCTGAACTCCATGCTAGTGATTTTGTCTTCAAGTAATAAAAATTTTCAACATTAAAACTAGCTCAGATTTCATTATTTACACAAATCCAGAAAAGAATCACGCATAGACTTTCATATGCAAGGCATTAAAGCAAAAACATGCAGTCCTACACAAGGTGCCCCAAAAGTCCTCAATCAATAAAAGATGAGGAAAGACGACCTCAGCCATTATTCATTAAATGCACAGATGTTAAAAAAAAAAAAAAAAATATATCTGAAAAGCACAGTATAATGGCATTATGAAAGAAACAACACAGTGTTTCCAGAAAAACTCTTAAGTCCTGGAGGGGAAAAATATTTCAACAACCTAAGAATTTAAATCAGGATGTGAGAATTTATTGAGGCCACCAGAAGATAAACTGCATATAAATCAAGCATATGCACCCTTCCTCTGCTCTTCCTAAATTAAGTATGCACTTAAATCCCACCAACTCTAGGGAACACATTTCTGAGGCAGGGTTGTATAGAAATAGGTGCTCTAGACTGATAATACACCATACTCATAAGTTACATACTGGCTTAGTGGTGAGGCAAAGTAGACTTCATGCTGCTCTTGACCATTCTGTCACTGTAAGTATTCATGTATTTAAAATCAAGCACACACAAGCATTTTGCTGAACTGGAGCTTTACAGCAACTTAGGATCAAAGTGGGAGTATCATGAGAGCACATGGCTCTTCTTCCAGAGTGCAGTAGCTTAAAATACTTGCAGTTTAATGCGAAGAAAACTTAATGGAATCCTGCTAGGGAGAAAACCATCCCCTCAGCCCTCAGAAAATGTAAGGTTTGATTGCTGCCTTGTCCTTCGCATGTCTTCAGATTCCCTCCATTCCTTTCTTTGTAAAATCCCACAAAAGGTTTACTGTGGTGGTCAGGATGACACAGGCAGGATAGCGAGACACTTTGCTCATAACAGACTCATCCAGAAGAATTCCCTCTCCTCATGGATAAAATGGGAGGAGTTGTTATCCTTCATTACCATCTCCTGGTCTGATGCTACTGAACTGGCTATTCAGAAAGCAGTGCTTAAAGCACCTACCAGTGCACTGTGTTATTCCAAGACACAAGCAGAACTGGATAGTTCCTGCCCAGAGTCTGTCTGGGGAAGCTCGTTTGTGAAGGCAACACTTGCCAACATCGCAGGAAAGACAGCCTTTCCCCGTTCATATTCTTTTGAGTTTTGATTTCCCACTGTTTCAAGCAATATGGCATGCAGACAAGAGACCCTTATTAAACATCTATTGGAGTCAAAAGCTCGTAAGTCATTAGATGACCTGTTTTACACTGCCTTACATACATCCTTTCCAGGTGTCACACAAAAATCAGCAACCTCCAATTCAAACTTTCTTCCCGTTTTCATGATGCTACGCACTCCACCAGGATTAGCTGGCTAAAAAGAGGAGAGAGAGAGAGAGAAAAGACAGGCTGAGAGACAGCAAGAAGGAAGTAAACCACAAATTTTTCTCATTAGGAAACCATATAATGTTAAAGTAGGCAAGCATCTGAAAGCATACATTTATAATGATCCAGTCTATGTGAATACCATCTTTCCTTCAGGATACTCTTAGCCAGTTCTCTTGTATTCAACTCTACATTTACATATAGATTGAACCTTTCTAGAAAGCAATTTTACGCATTTTGTCTTAATATTTTTCTCATTAACGTTGCACATAGATTAAGCTGCTTGAGAAGGAAAAGACATACCTGGATATCATTGGCACAATTTCTAGAGATCGTGTTTGCTTTTGAAGAAAAATGTCTAATAAAAGACTAATAAACACAAGACTGGTCACAAGTGAATTTTCAAGAATCAGATTTTTAAAATTACAGAAATTGCTCTGGTGCTCTTAAAAGAAACACTTCCTTAATTACCTCCTCTGGTGGCAAGTAACAATAGAATAAAAACAACAGCAAAATTGCCTGTAAAACAAACTTCTCTCACAGGGCTTAGTACTTCAGTGAGGATCATTAGTCCTAATCAATCAGAGCATTTAATCATATGCTTAGGTTTAGGCTTACAGATAAGCATATGCATAGTCAGATAAGGCTAGGTATTGTGCTGAACTGAGGCTGAAGTACTCAGCACGCAGCAGGATTGTGCTACGCCGCTGAAATCTAAATTTTCTTCATGTCTTATTTGCAGACTGGGTGTAGGATTCAAATTAGAGGGAGGATTAAGAAAAAAAAAAGTCTTCATGATAGCAGGGCCAGCCTAAGCAAACATTTCATATACACACCAGAAGAAAGATGAAAGGAAAGCAGCTGCCCTTCTATGGTCAGAAATTCTTATCTGCTGACCAAACCTTTGTTGGTTTGAGAAAGCACAAGTGGTCTGCATTGGCGGAAGGTTCAAAGCAATTTTTTTAATAGATAATGCAATCAAAAGTCTGTCTATCTGTTGAAATATTTAGAAGAACAAGATATCACTTTGACCTCCCTACACCTGCGACCTTTGTCAAAGACTTTAAGAAGTGCCTTACACTTGTTTATGTTTTTTATCTTTAATAGGCTTCTGCATTTTTCAAAGATAAACATTTTGTGAACTCCTTTGAGCAAAAAATGTATTCTGTAACTTTTAGCCAGTACTTCTACACTGCCTCCATTGAAGGAGTTGCATAAGCAGGTATACTACCAAAAAAAAAAAATCAATATGAAAACCACAAGTCAACTGCAGTTGTCATAGAGGAACATGCAGTCCTGGACTGCCTGTGGCTGGTGCACATCAAAACCAAAAAACAAATTGCCCAGGCAATTTACTAGAGATAAGATAAAATGTTCAATGCCATTAAATGCCAGGTGGAGAATGGAAAATAGTGTGTTTCTGTTCTATCTGATAGAAATTATCTCAATATTTATGTCTTTTTAAAAAGAATAATACAGAAGCAAACAAGAACTCCATCAAATAATGTAACTGTACAAATTTTTATATTTTGGCAACAGTGGATGGTTCCTGAGATTAAATCAGGCAGAACAGAATCTTGCAAGTTCCCAGGACAAAGAATGAAATGGGATGAGTATCTACTATGTAGACTTTTACTAGGGAATCTGTGTATAGGGGAATAGTCAACTGCTGTCTCTTTAGTCTTGTATTTACAAGACTGGAAGGGATCCAGAAAAAGTAAATTCAGTTCCTGGGTTTGCCCCTTCATGTCTTTACTTACAAACAGGGACAGTGCTGCATAACTTTCTTGAGAAGTGGCTCAAGTGACAAAGAGCAGTAAATGTTACTCTTCTAGTCTAGATCTGCCACCACCTTTCATTCATTAACAGGTCCTTTTCCTTTCATCCAAACGTATTCCAAATACATTGATTGTGATGTATGCTACTTTCTACCTGAAAGGCCATGCTTTGGTTCACTGTTTCTCATGAATCACTACACAGGTGTATTTGCTGGCACGGATCCATTCAATACACTCAACATACCTGCCCAAGTTTTCTAAGCTATTTGCAGCAAAAGTAACTAATCTTTTTCCATAGCTCCTAATCCTTTTGAAGGAAGTGATGCCATACCAGTTATCCTTCTGCCTTTTGTAATGCCCTTGCTGGCTCAAAATTTATAGCTCCTCAGTGCTTTATACCTCCACCTCTGAAGCCAAAATTTGCTGCTACAAGCAAGTATAGCTCCTTCTGAATCCATTATGCCAAGACTGAGTTCAGCCCCTATGCCAATAAAACTTCCATTTGTATTAAAAATCTCTGCTGCATTGGAAAGACATGTGAGTTGGAATTACTTGGATTTTTGTGGGTATTTCTTCTCTGATGAGTCCTCAGGCCAGATTCATCCAGACACCAATACAGTCAGGATCAGACATTTTGTGCTTTTACTATCTGGCTGTGGACTGGCTTAGCTAAGGACTTCAGAAGCTTCTTAGACGCTGGAGAATAGCTGAGGCTATTCTTAGGCAACCGATGTCGTCACATCAGTGCAGGGCACGAGCCCAGCATCAACAGCATTTCTCCTCAAGGACTATGGGGCAGTGTTACCTTGCTGATGGCCCTTATATGATGGCTACATTACCCTCAAAAGTGAAGCAAAGTAGAGCTAACTTTCCCCTTTACATCTGAGGAAGGAAAAATAGGAAGAGGAAAAAAATCCTGAGCAGAAATGTTTTATTATTTCATCAATGTTAATAGCCTGATCAGTGCTAGACAAGGTTCATTTATTTATAACCTGGGAAGCAGCTTAGAACTTTCTAAAGGCCTTAGTCCTGTTCATGCTTCTCTCCTTGTTCCAGTGTTACTCAGTCTGACCCAAGACAGAGTCAGTCTGAAGTCCTTTTAAATGAAACCTCCTTTCTTTAAAATAGATTATGTAGCAACAGGATACACAGATCTGTCTCAGTGCTTCACCAAACCTACTATCCATGTACCTCACTTCAAGGACTCATCTTTGTGGGAGGATTAATGTCAGTGAGTTAGTCCCAGACAGAATTTTTAGTCTGGTTTTATTCAAAGCCAAGAAGCTTTCTACTGTCTCCTGCAGCCCACAGTGGGAGTACTTTTTATCATTGCATTTACTTTTTGGGAAGCCAGAGCTGGATCCTGCAGCAGCAAATAGGCCAGAGTAGTGATGCTGCCGGTAGGGATGTTGTGAAGCATAACAAGCTGTAATAGCAGGAAAAACAGAGGGGTAGAGAAGGAACAGGAAGATGGAGTTTATAGTTCAGCAGCAATCACAGGAAAAGTAAGTGTGACAGATTTATAGATTTAATGAAAAAGAGACTATGAAAAAGTAGCAAAAATACAGCAAAATAGACAGGTATGTAGGACTTTCTTTAGGTTTAACAGAACGCTTAGACTAACATGATTCTTTTGTTATACTAGATAATATTTTTGAGAAACAGCATTACAAAAGGTTAAACATAGAACAGATGTAAGTTATAAAATACAAGCTGATCAAAGCTCAGATTTTGAGACAGATATGTTAGCAAATGATGATAAATCAGTCCCACTAGAATTGTAGGAGGCAGACAAATGTAACTATGCAAGAGTGAAAGTCAAGAGTTGAAAATAGGGAAGGGAAGAAAAAGAGTGGAAACAAATGTTGAAGTTAATTCCAGACAACTTGTACAGAACATCAGCTGACTATTCCACAAAAAGGGAATAATATCTACTGACACACACGCAATTTGATTTCAAAATAGGACCCAAATGCTTTAAACTCTTAATATTGGCTAAATGTATACAACGTTCTATTCATTTCCTATTTAGTAGCTGCTATTCTCAAAAGTTTTTAAGTTTCAAAAAGATCTGTACTGTCATGATCAAAGCTGTAAAAGAGGTAGAAAATTTTATGAAAGCGGGTATGCACTAGAAAGCTGAAACCATGTTTAGTTACCTTACTGCTATAATTGTTGGTTTTAAAAAAAAAAAATAAATAAAAAAAATTACTACTGCATCTAAGTTAGGAATATATATACATATATATATATAAATTCAGACATTTGAATGAAAGTTGAAGGTTCAATTTCTTTCCCTTTTGTAAGTAAATAAACAAAACCAGTGAGAAACACACTATTTACCAAGACATAAGTGAAACAGAAAACATTTGAAAGACCAAGAAAAGGAGGTAATTGTTAGGACTGTCAGCAGGGGTCCGCTGTGATAATTTGATCTGAACTCTGCTAACAAATCACTGCACCATTCTTTTTACTTTAGTATCTGTTTATGCTTCTACAAATTGAAACCCCACTGGCAATGCACTGAAGAACAGAGCTCAGCACAATAACACATCAGCCTGGCGATTAGTTCAAGGTGGGGAAGGATTAGCTGACCATCCCAAACCTACAGTCCTCCTCAATATTTTGTCTTTCCCTGCTGAGGTAAAAGGGTGCAGACATATGTAAGTAATAAACTAACAGGCTTCCATCTACTTGAGGCTGAGTGGAAGGAATGCAGAACAAAACTATTAAAAAAAAAAAAAAAAAATAGACAAAGGGGTAGTGAAGACTTGGGGGAACTCAATACCACATCTGCTAAGCTATGCTGGGATGTAGCACCAGGATGCCCATAAGTTTTTAAAGATATAACTATGCCTTTTTATGATCTTGCTGCACACTCTTATGGCCTAAGCATGCCAACATTTAGAACTGACACAAGATCAAAAGGCTGATAAATGAGAGGAAAGGGCATGTTTGACCCACTAAACCATATTCTACAAGAATTCAAGGCTTTTTAAAGCAAGAAGGAAAATAATACATTACTGCTTCTTAAATATATCACGACATTCTTTTCTAAGAAACAAAACTAATACCTAGATTCATTATATACTTTTAGGCATATATATGCACAGACATACGAGTACATATGTTCATGCTTATTTATGCGAACATATTTTGCTTTATAACAAGCTTCTGAAAATTTAATTTCTGACAAAAGTTATGTTAAAATCATTTGGAAATGAGCCTAATTTGGGGTGTAGTTATTTATGGGTCAAATTTATTACTAGCAAAATATATGACAGCTACAGCAAGCAACAAAAAGGCAGGGAAACTGAGTGCAGAATTTGAAAGTTGGATAAAGCAAAATGGGTTGGTTTTTCTGTTTCAGCTAGTCCGTGGTATACACTAATCTTCTGCCACTGCCAAATTCAAGGTGAATATTGTGATCTAAATGAAGCCAGTCCGTTTTGTTCATTTATTTCACCAGGGCCAGGATTCCACCAGTCCTACAAATCTTGCCATTATCTTCAAGCTTCCAGAAAAGGATTATGAATCTTTTGCAAGCTACAGGCTATAAGCAGCAACAGCCATTATTAAACATCCAAACCCAGTAGTTTGAAAATTTGTATTTAATGAAGAACGTACCAACAGCAAATGCTACACATTTGAAAACTTCCTATATTCTGGGATACTTCTCTTCAGTGTCACATCAAGATTTTGTATTTCCTATTTTTAAAGGAACAGATGCAGCCTTCACCCCTAAGTATTGTGTTCCGCTATGATCTACCGTGAATACTGGATGAGGAGTCACTGAGGTCCAAACAGTGTGCAGGGAAGCATGCACCACCATTGGTGATATCAGTCACCCTGCCTGAGTGACAGCTCCTTTGCAGATTTCCCAATATGCAAGAAATCACACCTGGTCTGCTCACAGTCCTTGTATCTCTCTTCCTCGTGCCACTGAGCAGTTTGGAAGGGGAGCGGAGTGGAAGTGGCCTGCCTTACACCCAGCCTCTCTTAATGACTTTGAGATATTGTGTGCTCTCCAGAGAAGAAATGTAGTATCAGCAGTTCCTCTGCTAATCTCTCCTAAGAGCCCTAGGTGCTCAGCACTTTTGGAAATCAAGTTAATAACTATTAATGACATAGGAGGATGAGAACCGAGCCTTCACAGTACTCCTTATTCAAGCATTTTTCACATCAAATTCAAGTGGAAATTTAGCTGCGTTAGGTGAGAGGATTGCTGAAAAGGATCCAACAGCTTAAAAGAAAAAACCTGAGAAAAACAATCAAATTACATTTGGATGTAAAAGTGATGAGATGTTCTGATTCTCCTGAGGATTCAGAAACATTCTCCTCACAAATGAAAGCTGTTTAAATGTACGAGGGCATGAGGAGCAGCTTATAAAGAGGTAAAATGATACTTGAGAAGGCTGTTACCATAATGCCAGTCACCTCAAGTTGACCAACTCCATATTTCCCCAGTTTCCGGGCCACTGCAGCCACTCTGCTACTTATGCCCGAGCTATCTAGTTTAAAATGTAGAGTTAGTTCACCTATGCAATAACAAGGCTGTGCCCATCAGCAGAAGTGGATAATCAGTATGTGACACTCGGCATCAGCGGAACAGACACAGGACTTCCCCACTTCGGAATGCTGTTTTCCATCTGGAGCTGTTCTGCTCCTGCCCAGTCCAGTCACAGCCAGGATGGGTGTTGTAACACAAGCAGGGAGCTGGTAATGTCTGGGAGTGGGAAAGCCAAGCAGGCATGTCAAAAGATATACTCAGAATCAATTTTCAGAACTGGGTAAAAATAATAATGTTTGACTCTCGACAAAAAAGACCAGGCAGGAGAGAAGCCTCTCTGTAGACAGATCTGGGTAAATTTGCATCTTGTCAGATGCACAAAACAATTAGTTGAAAAAGCGCAGAGAACACCTACAGATTGTAGGCAATGTTATTTCTGCATCTGCAGAACAAAGATCAAAGGACTCAATATAAAACTGCAGAAGACCTGAGAAACTACTTTGCAACAATTCAACTTTTTCTATCAAACCATCTCCCAAAACCATCAATAAATATGAGGAGTCACCTGCTTATGTCAAAGGAGCAGGGCTGAGTACTGAAGCCATTCTACCACTATTACAAACACATCAGCTGTCGAAGGAAATGAATCTGTAGTACAAACACAGCAGCACCTATCTATAAAGCTTTGTATTTTAACAAACTTGAAATGAAATTCACTGTCAGAAATTTTAATATTCAGAAAACAGAGGTATTGCTTTGTTTTGTTCCTAAGTGAATTCTGAGCAAACAGCTTATTTATTATATTAGTATTATATTAGTATACTATATTAGTACTATATTATTATATTAGTATATTATATTAGTACCAGAAACCTTTCTATCAAGTAAGTAAATGATATAATGAGAGACACTATTTCTTTCTTGGGGACATTTCTTTTTGTTCATTTTTAAGGGTGTCCCAATTTTTTAATTACTATTTTTTAAAGCTCTGGTATCTGTTCTGTTTTTCTGCCAGCTTTTAATTTCTTGGTTTTAACAAAGATTTTTCATTAATAGCACTGAGGTTTCCACATACAAATTAAATAAGCTTTCTTGATAAGCTTTTTCATGGTAAAAATGCATATCTAAAAGTGGTAAGATGCAGAAAGTAGAGAGACAGAATTGCTGTGGTGGGTTTTCTGCCTGCAATAAGAAAACAAAACAAGCAAACTTTGACGACACCCATTGTCCCCACCGGCTGGAGCACACCAACATGATGGACAGACTGCTTACCCCAACCACCTTTGGGGACAGATGGCTTCGTTCTGGACCCAGCAGAATGTCCGTAAAATTAACACTGACTACATGTTGCTTGGTAAACAAATGTAGTTTGATTGATGAAGAAAAACTGCAAGAAATCCTACAAAACAGTCTTTCAAAGTCAGAGAAGCCTCTCTGCACTTTCAGTTTCCAACCCACCAGTCTAACACAGCCAAGTAATTTAATAAATGTATTTTAATGCAATCTTAAGTGACTTGGTTACATTAAAATCCAGTTATTGCACAACAGAATTGTTGTATTCCAAGGGAATACAGTACAGATTTTAACTGATGTGAAAACACACAGATTTTGTTTAATAGCCTCTTAATCCTGCCAATTTTGCTAATAAGATTACTGTCTAAAAGGCAGCTAAATAAACGCCGCTGTTGACACTTCAAACAAAACAAAAAAACAAACCTCCCAAAAGCGCAATTTCTCCTAAAACATTCTTTTCCTTTATTATGGCCCCAATCCAGCAATGGGACTACTTATGTGCTTAAAGTTAATTGAGTGCTTAAGTGCTTTGCTGGACTGAAGCCTGCAATAACATAAATCTGAGTGGACAAATTATCATTACATATAAGAAACTTGCACCAAAATGAAAACAATTAAACAACTGTAGCTGTTCATAGCAATGCTTAAGTTCTACATGATGATGTAAAGCACGTCTGCATTTTGTACATCCTAGTTTTGCCATTGTATTTCTCAAGAACACATACCTCTCGCTGGTTTTGACTGCCCACATCTGAACTTCCAGCCACAAACTTATGAAGCAAAGTGAACCCTTCTGTCAGTTCTGTATTCTGATACGTATCGAAATCTAAATGGATAGACACTGAATACTTCTGGGCTAAAGGATGGGTCTTTGGGAAAATGATTTGCAACAGTAGGTTTTCACTAGAAAGCGAGTATCATTGGAATAGTAGAAGGAAATTATAAAAGAAAGTGAAATGGGAAATTAAAATATCAAAGTAAAGGAGAAATGGGATTTAATGGAGCATTTTTTACATTTCATCTTTTGGGTATTATCTGAAAATATTTGGGCTTCCTTTCCCCCCTACCATCCAGGCCTCCTCTTGAGCCTTAATTTTCATTTAGTTTTTATCTCTGTCACACAGTCTGCCTTTATATAGTCTCCTTGCTCCTGCTCTAAGAACATTCAGACTAATTTCCTTTTCCCTTAGCCATTTATCTTTCCTACACCCATTCAAGTCTATGGATGCATGCATCCTGAAGGAGGAAAAAAGCTAAGACTGTATATGTCATAAATGTGACCAGGAATCAAAACTAGCTTGGGGACTAAAACCCATCAAAACTGCGCAGTCCAAAGCAAAGTACCCTGGCTGTCTAGACAAGCAAATGAAAAAAGCAGAGCTAAATTCTGCAAGAGTGTTTTTCCCAAACTCTTTGTCATTCTAGAAAATATCTCTTTTACAAAAGCTGCAGCTTCAACAGAAGAACATTTCCCAATACCTTTAGGCAGCGCATTAGTAAGGAGGGTCGCCAGCACTACAGGAACACTTCAGACTCACCAGTGCTGGTCAGTCTGAAAGGTTTGTTGCAGTCCATGTCAAACTTACTGTGAGCACTCGACCTGCACGAGCACAGCAAATCCAGCGTGACCCAAATCCACGCGATATGACGTTGATGTGCACACACAGTAGCCACCTCTCTGGTCTTCCAGTTGAGCTGCTAGATGTTCAGAAAATTCAGCAGATTTTCCTGCCAAAATGGGGTAGCTTTGAAAAACAATGGGGAAGCAAAAATCCATATGGGTTATTCCAAACATGGAAGAATGCTAGTAACTGCCACACAAAGCTTCCTGAGAAAACCAAGCTTTCAGTGACCTCCCAGTGCAGGGGCTGCTGCTCTGCTACCTCTTCCTGTAGGGCACACCTCCAAATAAACAAGGCACAAGAGCTTTTCCTCTCCTGGAACCAACACCAGCGCACCACATCAGGGGCACACATAGGCATATAGGCTCTGCCAAGAGCAGCACAGGTTAAAACTAGTGCAGGTTCCTCTGTACTGCACTCCTGGGTGGGTTAAAGAGAAGCCCTACCAAGGGAAGTAATTGTGCTGGTCTGTCCCTGCTTGCATGCCTTGGAAGGCCACCATCTCAGCATTGCTTAGGGAAACACAGTCGTGATTTACAGATATTTCTGTTCCTGTTGGTGAGAAGAACATGCATGCAGCATTAGTTATCTCTTCAGAAGTTTAAACTAATAGATGCACATTTTAGTTTCTGCTACTAGCATCACCTTCACAGCAAAGCACAGACATGGAGAGGATCTGAGGCAATGGAAGTCAGCTACACCCTTCCAGGCAGTTCGTAGCCCTTGCACACTTTTGATGCCTTCCCTCATTGCCCAGCGAGGGGATAAAAGATAACTGACCTGTGAGGGAACTATACCACCTTCACCAGCTTCTGGCTGTCAGAGAGTCTCCTTGACTTGGGGAATGCTGTCATCCAGAATAAGTATGGTGGACTGGAAAATCTGGTCATGTGTCTCGATTTCTGGATCACATTACTCATGCACTAGCTATGCATTGCTCTGGGGCACTGTCTTTGCTCCAAGTTAAAACTGTCAAGATTAGTTACAGAATATTTTCATTCAGCTTTCTAAAGATTTAACATTGTGAAATCATTTCTTTGTGCAAGAAATGGATTTTCAAGGAGATCTGTGAAAGATGATGGTACCCTCAAAGTTTAATGCAACTGAAATTTTCAAGGACTTGAGAACCATGTGATTAGAATGAACAAAAATGTCTTTTTCTTTTTTTCACCCCCACAACTCCACACTGCCGTCATAAATCAGACCAAGTAACTTTGCCTTTAAAAACAAAGGAACTATAAACATATGAGTTAAATACCGAGGTAAATTTCCTGTAATTACCTGTACCCCAAATTAAACTCCCTGATGGTATACACAGTCACATTTCTTCAAGCTAGAGAAATATACCTAAGTACATTTAAAGAAATATATAATAAGGCAGATAAATAATAGATCTGTGAAATAAACCATGAGGTTATTATTTTAACGAGTATTTAAAAAGGGATCTGGTTTCATACAACAAAGAATGTGAGCTTCCATGAGCTATTGCCCACCATTAACAGCTAGGAGACATCTCCAGAACATTGCAGTTTCTTAGCTTGTTCCATTGGAAAATAAAGAATTTAAGTGTCTATTGCTCCTTGATGAAACAGGCAAGGTATTAAGTTGCTTGGGTTTTCATTTGTGTGGTGGTTTGTTTGGGGTTTTTTTGTGGGTTTTTTTAATAGAATATGGTTTTGTAGATTTCATGGGTTCAAAGCCTTTTAGAAAGTAGGGTGATTTTTAACATCTGGATTATTATCAGAGAGTTGATGCCTGATAGGAATGGTAGTGAGAGAAACCAGGTTTAAAGAAAGAAACAGCATCCTTTATGAAAACAAATTATACTGTTTAGAAGGGGGATGCATTTTCAAGCAGAGGAGGCTAAAGGGGACAAGGTGTCAGCCTATCCATGCTGAACAGAGCTGAGGACAGACAGCTAGGACCTGTGCAAAGTGTGAGTTAGTAGAAGTTGAAGGAGAACTTGCAATGGCTGGAAAAAAAAAACCAAACCACAACAGTTTCTACTCAGTCCGTGATTACTTCTCCCTGCAAACCCTGCCTTTCCTTAGGGTATCATTTCATTCTACATCATCTTTGGCAACAAAGCTGTTTTAAGTTCTTTTCACTTGTTTGCTCACTTCCACATACACACTGCAGCACTGTCTTCTCAGCTGTGCTGTTAGTCTGAGTGTGCTGTGCGAGATCATTGATATTATCTGGAATTAAACGAAAACACCTTCACGCCCTCCCAAAGAGATACTCAGGGAGAAAGCAACAGGTGAGAAAAAACCAAAATGTCAAATTGCATCCTTTCAAAATTGTAAAATACTCCCAAAAGGTTTGATTTGTTAGCAAGTACTTTAGATTAGCAGACACAATTCATTTCTGTTTGGCAGCATTAACTAATTACTGTCTGCAGACAGGAAGCACAGATGCACCGCGTGCTTTACCAGCAGCACAAAGCATGTGAAGCAAGCAACAGCATGATAGAAAGCACAGCTCCATGGAAAACATACACTGACCAACTTCCAGCTCTTTTACTTGTTCACTTCTTAATTTGTATTATTCCTAACAAGAAAAAAAGACTATCCTCAGGAGGCTGCAGAATTATATTTGCCTGAAAGCTTATTCTTTAAATAAAAATGGCTGTTCATAGAAAGTCTATTAGTTTCTTCCTTCATCCCACTGAAATATGTTCTATCCCTTGGGAAATAAATTTTAATTTACTGTAATTTTTCTTGAGGTTTTTCACTTAGTATGTCAATGTACACTTCTCCCTCCTCCCTTCTTTTTTTCTTTGTGTAAAGACCAAGCATTTTAAAAATAGAATTAAATCTGAACAAATGAAAAACAAATGAGTCAAAATCTCAAAAATAGCTGAAATCTTCATGGAGCATTTTTTCCAACACTTAATTGAGTGTTCATGTCTCCATTTTCTAAACAGCAACAAGGAAAAGAAAGCCTTCTATTAAGTAATGTAAATTAAACAAGCCCTGTTAATACTGCCTGTTGACCCCAGAAGGGCAAAAGTGAGAATGGAGTCTACGTTTCTTCTGCTGCCAAGCTTGTGCATTCATTCATTTGGGCAAAAATTAGTAATTTCAAATGGAGCGAGGTTCTACAAAGACTGTATCCAGCATGGCTAGTGCTTGGTACCTTAACTTACCCTTCCAGATCTGTAAGAACGAATGACTGAATGAGCGAATGAATGAAGACAGCCTTAGTATTTAGAAGTGCTGAGCATGCACAAAGTGGTAATGCAAAGAAAGCAGGCAGAAAACCGTGAATATGCGAATGTAAATTTTCTTTCTTGTGATCAATATGGCAGCCAACCAACACTGCTGCGACAAGCTGCCAGAAGGCTATTAAAATGAGAGTGATGATAATCCGGACAAGGAGCGATAAAGATGTGGCTCAAGATAAGCCATACATAACCAGAGGTCAGGAAATGTATAGTACCTCTTTTTTTGTGTTTAACATCCATAAAGAGAAAAATCATGGTTCACTGCTCTTACTGAATGGCACTGGACACCATGCTAAAGAAAGGGCAAATGTAGTCAATACTGACAATTTCAGAGAAAATGCAAAGGTGAATTGGATGGAAGTTACAAAAGTCTGTGTAAAGAACCACTTCCTTGGGACAGATCTGTCCTGGTTTTAAATGGACTGAAGTGTCCCCAAAGTAGAACCAAGTTCTCTGAGAGGAGGAAGCCCAAAACAGAAGCACCCATCCCAGGCCAGGATGGGGCAGAGCTTTTCTGTACTGCAGCATGGGGCTAATAAGCCCTGCACTGTTACTTTTCTCATTCCAGCCATCATATGGCTGGAGATCTCATGTACAGAACTGGTGCACTGTGCTCCATCTCCCTCATCAACCGATTCTTTGCCCAAGTTACAGAGCCCATACCATTCCTCATCCTCACTAGCTTAACTCCACGCGTCTCAGGGGACAACACACCATGCTTTACTGAACTGCAGACAGATTGGCACTTTCTTTGTGTACAAAAGTAAATAGAAAAATCAGTTACCTTACCAAAAAAAAAAAAAAAAAAAAAGATAGGTTGGCACTGTTTACCACAGATGAAATCATGCTAGCCTAGTTTACATGCAATTTTTTTAACTGTTTTACTACTGAGATCTGGCTCAAAACCCTGTGATTTCTCAAATCCCTTCAACTCCTCACCTATATTTTTAAATACCGATATACCGTATTTCTTAGTCTGTGTTTATACTAGTCCTCTCTCCACATGGTGTAACTAGGAAATCTGTGTTACCAGATCTGCAATATGATGTCCCAGTTCATTCTATGTTTTGGCATGGGGCTAATCTGGCTCACTTAATTTGATGATATTGAGCCTTCAAGTTTTCCTCTCACTTCAGATATTGTCATTTCTGTTTCTGTATTCACATTAGCCAATCTTCCTTTATCCCATTTTTACCATGCTCATTCCCCAAAACAAGACAGAATAGTCATCTGTTCAGGTAACATCATTAGGAACTTAATGATGCTCCTAATATAGTCTGGAATACAACATAATATACTCACCCCATCTGTATCCTTAACATCATGGTGATGTATATTTTTCTTTATAAACATATATGTATATACAAATATATATTTGGTAATATTAACATTGACCTCCCCCCAGAAGGAGCCACAAACTATAGAACAGCAATTTGCTAGCAAAACTAGTAATCCCTATTACTAATTTCTATTTAGTTTCCTCCTATCCTGTGCCTGTACGAGGTAGAAAACAGTAGTTAAAAACATGTCTAGCAGCTAGCATCAGTTGAATTAGCGCATGCCATGTAGTTCCTGCTGTGTTTTATTAGGCAAATATAAAATTAACAACAGAGCTATAATGATTTCCTAAACTGGTTCCAACACAAATTTCCAATTTGAGGTCAGATGTATTGCCTAATAAAGTTTTACAACAGCAGTCAAAGAGTGGTAGTTAGTTCCCCAGAAATACAACTCTTAATTCACCAGAATTAGTTTTAAGACTGTTGTTCGTCACATAAAACAAAAATAAATATTATTATAGCTTTACTCAAAATGCTCAGACAATAATATCCAGAGAAGATGGTGTTGAGTTACTTTAATTGCAAAGAACACAAAGGTACTTGATATATTTACATTCATGGCAAATATACACAATAACATTTTGATTACGCTTGTAAACTGTCATTTTGAGGCTCTTTCGCAAGGACACACTTGTATTCTATTGCTTAAAGAGCATGAAACTTAAGATAACAGGCAACTATGGTCTTGCACTGGTAAACCTTTTGTCTTCGTGATGGGGTAAACTGAGGCAAATAAATTAAAATTGAAGAGATATCATTCCAGTTTAACAAAATTTCCATGGACCTGTTTTCAGTTTATTTTTTTAAAAAAGGTATTTAACATTTAATCATGTCTGTAAAGCATTATTTTGAACATGTCTATTTAAAGTATGCAATTTTAAGTAAGAGTAGTGAGCTGCCTGTACTAGATAAGCAAAAACTTATCCCAAAGAATGAGCCTTATCTAACTAGAAGCTTTGTAAAACAAAATAAAAAATACCCTTTTTTGTTTTTCCTAAATATCTTTAACAAATTAAGTGAACTAAGACTAAGACTTGGTTAAATAATGCACGTAAAGGCAGTGCTAAGGGAAGTAAGCGTTAGCTCTGTAATGCACAGGGTAAAAAATGTACCATTCGTAGTCACACACCATGAATACCTTTCTCTATATTACAAGTCAGATTGTTTCAAAGTGTCTGTACAGCAGAGTTTATGGAAAGGGACAGCAGATATACTCAAGCTAGTTTTAAACCCTCAGTGATGCCAATAACAGCACAATGCAGCACTGAGCCGAAGACAGGCTGCAGCGTTTGTCTGCACCTTGGAGAATGAGTGCACTGAGCTCTGGGATGCTGTGGCTGCCAACACCTGAGCTAAGCAGCTACAAGTTCATTGGGATGAATGTAGACGTGCTACATTTGGAGCTTTAACAATAGCAAATGAAAACAAAATGCACTGGTCTTGGAGTAAAATTTATATGCACAAATTTTTATACGGGTCTTTATAAATATCTCTTTAAATATCTCCCCTTCAGTTCTAACAACCCTAGCGACTGTTTCTCAGAAAATCAGTTTAAACCATTCTGTGATGCTATGAATACAGAGCACTATACCTATATTGCTCAATCAGCTCTTGTTTTGAGTTATCTCAGATTTCAAGAATAACTACCAACTTAAACATGCACGTTAACAGAGAGATGATGGCTGCATGCCTTAAGATGCACCAGAGTGAATAACTGAACAGGACAGTTCCAAATGAATGAAAAAAAGCAAAATCAGACCCAGTACCATGTGTTGTCATATGACATCACACACAGACACAGTGACTCCCTTGCATTATGCAGGGCCTCCATACTGCATAACATAGTCTCTCCAGACCTTCAGAGTCTATAAAAATCTAATTCCAAATAATTAACGAAGGTGAAACATTTCAATTGCTTTCAGAATGCTGAAGATATCCAGCAGCTAAGAATCATAGGCTTAGTTTCAAGCAGCAACAGTATTTAACAGTTTCATATCTCTATGGCTTTATGCTCCATTTTTCTAACCACTGAGTCCTCTACAACTGGAAGATGAGATGAGGTTGTGCTGTTATAGATTAGCTTTCCCTCCTCTCCTCCTTCTCCCCAGTTAGAGACTCTTTGGGGTTTCATTATTTAACTTTCCCCTCAGGCATGGGGATAACACCATTGGAGCCATTTTGCAGGCAGCAGGATTCTATAAATGAGGCACTTATTTAAACAGCCTCACACAGAGCCGATGTCAAAGTTCTCAGCTATTTACAGGTGACATCACAAGAGATGCCTTCTGAAGCACAGCCAAAACAAGTACCATGCACAGATTAATTTTTCTTGTCCAACATACATCAGAAAACAGTCATTCCACCCTTGCTTCGCTTCACAAAACTGTTTCTTCAAGCAAATATATGACAGAGCAGCAGAGCAACTTTTTTCTGCCTGTTGAACAGACTGGAGTTTGGTTCTCCCTGAGCAAGAACTGAGCAGACATTTGTGGGGAAAATTCTCTGTCCCATCAGATTTGCCCATCCCTAGTGAAAGCCTGCAGCAAACAAAAATACCTCACAAACCAAAATTTAAAAAAAAGGGAAAAAAAGAGGTCTGATAGCAGGTCTAGACCGACATGGCTAAATGGTCACTAATTAATCAAGATCTGACAGTGCCACCTATAATAATAAACCAGTATGTGAATAAATTAGTTTTAGCTTTACATTTCCTGGAATCCATCTGAAACATACCAAAGATTCAGGAATAAGACCACGGATCTTTTCAGGGGGGAATTACATGCAATATCTGATTAGGTATTAGATACAATATTTAAGAGAGAAATAAAAAATAAAATGGTATTTTCCAAAGTCAAGTAATTTCATGAGAGCTCAGCTTTCCAAACTCATGGTAGGAAGGTGCTCGTGTAGGTATCTCCGTCTCGTATGAAGGGAGTGACTGCAGTGACACCACTTGCAGCTAAGTTTTCAAACATAACGTGCTGACTTACACAATGTACACATGCTTTGAAGCATCTCTCCATTCCTCTGTTAGGTATTAATTCTATACAGAAAATATTGCCATTTATTAGCATACATTTGGAGTTTATTTTCTCAATGTTTAATCACGCATAGTAGTCATTAGCATATATGAACACTCCTTTTCTAGAGCAGTTTGTGTAGAATTCTCATTTGAGTTAATTACTATGTAAGATAGTTAAATTCTAATTAAAATTCAATGGCACATGTAATGATAAAAATTTATCAATACTGTGTCTTTCTCAGCAGTTTTATTAAATCTCTTAGCTTCATTGTTTATTTCTTGAAATTGGGATTTTAAATCAGGCTGGTTTTAACCACTGTAACAATAGTTTCACTAGGCTTTAAATACAATTTTTTTCTTAATATTTTAAGGGAATAAACACCTTTCAGGTTTTTTATTAACTCATTGTCGCTTTGCTAAAGATCTTAATTAACTTCTGTCTCCCCATACTGAAAACAACAAAAGGTGCACAAATTTGGTACTACTAACAACAAAACATCCCTTAACTTCACTGGAGCTAGGAGCCATGCAGTCCACAAATATCTTCTGCAAAACAGAATATGACTAAAATAGATCAAATCTTGCCATCAAATAAAAAAATTCTCGAATGAGAACACCGCTATTTTTCTGCCTCCTAGATACTACAGTAAATTGCTGCAAGCACCAAGTATAATTAACACCAGTTAGTGCAAAACCTTCCTGGTGCAGAGTCCCAACCAGCAGCCTGTGCTCTTTCTCGTGCTAACTTCAGTGTTACACTTCAAAAAGTCACCGCTGTGGATGTTTATGTGTATTTGCATAAACAGCTTGAAGCTGAGGAAAAGACTTTGCTCATGCAAACACTTTTCCTTTTTTTAGAAAATTTATCTAAATTAGGCAAGTCTTATGACTTGAAAACACAAAAGTCTTTTTGGACCAGTTTCATTTGGGTGGGGTGAAATATGCAGTATTAAAAACGTGTGCCAGGTTCTAATCCAAGCTCTAGTTTTGCTCGCTGCATGCAGGATGCACTGCTGCAAACTAAACATGCTCTAAACAAAAGCAGAACCACCCTGAGCAGCAGAACCTCATTTCTGCTGCACCAAATGCAGAAGGCTATTATTCTCCAACATAAAAATGACTAATCACCCTTTAATCAAGTTATGGTTAATAAAGTCATCCAATTTTTGCTTAATCACGTTAATATTCAGACATGTTAAACAGTAAATCCCTTCAGGCATGCAGTCCTGTTTGCCAAGTTTCAGCCTACAACAAGGTGTAAATCGCTGAGAACAGCCCTTTGGAAATGCTGTCAAACCTTTGGCTATCATAGTAGAAGTTGGAGTCTCTGCAAAAGCCAGGAGAAAGGCAGAGGTAAGTTTCTCTACAAATTTCTACCTTAAGATTTGCAGAAGGTAATTCCAGCACCCTAGATTTAGTTCTCGCAGAACCCCTTTTGCTGTGCAAGCCACAGACTATTACTGAAATAGGTAGGAAGAAGAAAAACTAACCATAATTAATTATTATTAGAGGATATTTATGACAAAACATAGTTGATACTTCCACTAATGGTTTAATTATATCAGATTCTCAGAGACATTTGTAATCAGGTTTATTCAGTTGTTTGTTTTTAGAGGTGCTTTATGACTTCTGAAGCAGAGTAAATGATAAATAATGCATTTCCTCAGTGTTAGTGGGAAAACTCTGGCTATAATTAGCAAACAAAATTACATATTCTGATACTTGATGTTCACGGATGCCATTTCCGTCGTGTCATACAGCATAAATAAAAGCTGGCAATCTGAATACCTCCAGTAACTTCATTCTTATAAACAACTGCTGTTGCTCCAATACAGCTTTTCTTCTGATAACTCCTCGAAGTAAGAGCCCCCATATCTTCCACCAGCTTCATCCTAACTGACCCCCTCCCCATTTTGTCCTGCAACATGACATTAGAACACCAGATTTCTGTTAGTTCCTAAAGAGCAGCGCAGGGAAAACTTTGCCACTGTGGCCAGGAAGGCCCCTTTAAAGGCAAAGCCTGGGGAGATGCTGAGCAGGGTCTCCAACAGAGGACCTTTGTGCTGCCATGCAAATGACTCCCTGCCCAGCAGCCTGCAGACAATGCCCAGGGAGAGCCAATCCATCTGCAGCTCTTTGGTTAACTCCATGTTTAGGACATTCTTTCTCTTACACAAAACACTCCGTGTTGACAGCTGTGAATTTTAAACAACTATTCTGTGTATGTTTTTCTAATTTTGTGTATTCAGATAGCTTCCCCAGCATCAGGGGCTGAAAGCAGAGTGCTCGGATTCCATAATTTAGAGATTTCATGCTTTTCAAAGAGTCACAGCAACTCTAATCGAAAAACAAAGTGCAAATTAAGCGTCTAATGGAGAGAGCTTCAAATGGCAAGAAAAGTGGTTACTTTAGAGACATTACACGAAATAAAATTCATATTTATATGAATTACGATTACAGAGAGCCTCTGTAAACTATACTCTGCATGTGATAAATACATTAATAAAAAGTATGGAAGCTTCATTTGGATAAACCACATTCTGATTACTCCAAATCCCCTTGCACTTTGTAGTGTTCCTTTTAAAGAAAAACTGCAGTATTTTAAAGAAAAAGTTTGCCTTCAGTCAATTAATCAAATAAAGTATTTGGATATCAGCAATTTGTCCATGTAATGAATGAAGTTCCTTACTAGGTCAAAAACTAACTTAAAACAGATGCTAGTCTAGAGCAATGTTTCTGTGTACGTTGGAAAAAAACCCCAAAACAAAATCCAAACCAAAAAGCCCAACCACCAGTTAAAAGCCTTCCTGTAAAACAGAAAACCCAAATGAGTTTCCCTTTTCCAGTAAAAAAAAAAAAAAAAGACTCAAAAATAGTGTCCCATGGGTATCCTGTGGTGATCCTGCCATGACCATGGGTAGATTTGCAAAATGCAAATGTTACACATAGGCTGTCATTAAACAATTCTGGCCAAAACTGAGTTTTGGATTTACTCCTGAGAACTCTGCCTAACCAGCACTGATGGAGCTGTCTTCAGCTGTGCCCTGGGAAGGGAGCGAGCAGGGAGAAACTGGGGAACTGGGACTTGGGACAATTGGCTTTCACTCCTGGCTCTGCTACTGTGTGACCTGCAGAGGCTTCTTCCCTGGTCTCGTCTCCCAAGATCCCTGATTATAAAGTGAGGGAGGTCAGGAACCATCCCTTTTTATACAGTAATTCAAAGAGTGAAACTAGTTTCAGGTGCGATCCAATCCTTTCTGCAAAGTGGGGTGGTTCTCCTCTGACAGACCCAGCAGTAAAGCAGCCCTGCATACCCATTGCCCGTCCTCTGAGGACCAGGAGGGGACTCTGGGGAAGCCCCCGAAGCGAGGAGCACCACGGGCTGCTCCATGTGGCCAGGAAGCCGGGAAACCCTGCCCTTCCCAGGAGCCAGGCCCCTCTGACACACCGTCCTGGTGCCGAGCTCTGCTCCTTCCCACAGTCGTGTCCTGTGCCTGCCCCACCAAGTGCCAAAATGGGCTTCTGCCACGGTCCATCCTCTACTCTTAAGACAACCCAGAAGATTTGAATTTAAACCTGCTTGGGCCATTCACTGCTCTTCTCTGTTTGAGGCATTGACCCCTTGCCTTCACAAGGTGTCTTCAGATAACTGACAAAACGCACTGCAAAAGAGCAATGCATCCTTTTCCCCACTCTGGCATCAGTCTCTGCGCTTGGGTGCGACCTGCTCCATGTTGGCATTTCCTCTCCCTCGTCTCTGAAGGAACCAAAGAGAGCAACGGCAATGTGGTTGTGCTTGGGGGAAGAGGGGAGGTGGATTTTGTCTAGTCTGGAAATGTATTTTCCCTTCTTCCCAGTCGTTTATTGTTCTTCTTTTGGCACCAGAAGAACATATTTTGGACGTGAATTTCTCTGTGGGTGTTACGTGGAAATTAATCTCTCTCCAAGGCATATACGGTCTGGGACAGTTTTGAAATATGTGCGAGAGGATGGAGAGGGGAGGGAACGTGCGGAAATGAGGCCACTTGACAGGGCACGCAGCGGTAGCCAGCATGTTCCCACAGCCCCACGTCACCTTGCCCGGCCACAGCACGCACCACCCTGCATGCCAGCGAGGCAAGGGCAGCCTGAGCTGATGGGAGCAGAGCAAGGACAGGCTGCCTGGGAGAGACTCTCTCAGACCACTGAGCGAGCACAGGGTCTTCACAGTGAGCAGCCACCATCCCACCAGTGCTGTCAGGAGGAACAGGACCTCTCACCAATGTGCAGTTCAAAGTCCACCACTGTTTCGGAGGTTATCTCCTGTATGAGCACTGGCTGCTCCACTCATTCCTTCTCACAGGGTGATTTCATTCCCATTATTTCTTTTGATGGTGCAGTGTATTTATATAGCAATACAATCAACTAAGTGTTACAGCCACCTTCAAGCCCCTCCGTGCTAGGTACTATTAAAAAAAAATAATTTGTAGAACTTTGATCTAAAAGAACCTGAAAAGCTTTAAAAATATGCATAGGTTTTTTACTTAATTAGAGAAGAATAAAAAGCAGGAAAGCATCAATTTTTTTAAAAACATAAATTCTACGGGGTCATTAAGAGGCATTAGAAACTACCATATACATACATATTTAGACACTCCTCTGTCTCAAAGTTATGCTTTATGTAAACAAAAGGCCTCTCTCTACAGATTTACACAATAGGTTTACGCTGAGCCATTGCGATCTATCATGTAACTGAGTGCTTAATGACTCTTTAATTTACGGATTATTGACACAAAAGATGTAACAGCTGCTTCAGAGTTACTACACAGCAGCAGCTTTCCAAAAAAATATCACTTCATCATTTTTATATTTTCTAAACTATCTAAAGACGCTTACACTTGTGGCAGTGACTTGGAAGACAGAAAAATTCAAGGGGAAATAAATTAGAATATACTTAACCTCAGTGAACCGGAAAAAAAAATATTTAACATTCTCTGTTGAGAACAGATTTGCTCTTACTTATTTCTGACAATGTGAAAGCTTAAATATTTTTTTAGAAAGTTTATTTTATCTCAAAAGAAGCCTTCCAGACTAAGATCTTGTATTTTTTGTTGAAGTCCGAGAATTATTTTTTTTTTAGGAGTTATAAACTCCTTGGAAAGAGCTGTACACAAAGGTAGCACTGACAGAAGTTGAAGCATAAGTGGTATTGTGTATCACTGTAACAACTAACACTTGAAAATGGAAGAGTTTGTTAGGGTTGTGTGCGTGTATACATATATATATTTATAACCCCCCTAACAATGAATTTTCCTGCTGCCAAGCATTCAGAGACAGAGTTGATTTCCTTTCAAGTAATTGATGTAGGCTTTCTTCAGGACCCCGTCCAGACAAGTTCTCCACCGTGAAGCAGGAAATCACACCGTCAAAGGAAAGCTGAGCACTCCTTCCACACAGCCAGGGTCAGCCCCTCCAAAACACTAGATTTATATGACTCCTGCCAAAAAACCTTGCATTTCCATGCCCTCCTGTTGCTAAGATAAAGGATGTTTCCTACTGCCTCAGAATGCCGTCCTCATTTAAAACTCCAGCTATGTTCTGACAAAACACGCTGCTGTCACCCCAAATTGAGCAAATGAGCCTACGTCCTACAGTATAAAGACCAAAAGAGTTATTGAATATCACCCGGGGAGCACAAAATGAAAAGGCTCCCATTTCTTCCTGACCTTTTTGGGGCATTTTTTTCCTGAAATCGACCGAGCCCTTCAGCCTTCATTTCTCATGCTGTCTGCAGTAGCACAGGAAGGACAGCTTGGACTTTGCAGTTTCAAACAGATCAAGTTTTGTTAAATAACTTTTTTTTTTTTCTTCTTCAAACCTGAAGCGGAAGGGAACACTGTGAAGAAAATGGAAACTGGCAAAGAGCTTTAACTTCAAATAGCCTTATAAGTCAGCGTTGATGTGCAAAACTAATTCTGTTTTTTTGGCATTTCAATATAACCCGACAGTTGCAGAAGGGAGGGCTGAGGGTGGGAGAAGTGCAAGGCAGATTACCAGCCAAGTGCAAAATACAGAGACGTGCAGTGCTGCGACTTCTGTTCATCAAACGAAATAAGGATTAGATTTACTAGCACCAAGCTTGATAGGGGAGACTACAAACTTGCACTGGAAAACTTCAGGAAAGGGACCCTATGACAAAAAGCAGTTCTGTACCACTGGTGTCTAAGAAAAAGGCATTTCACTCCAGTCAAAAAGGGACGTTTCCACAGAAGAGAAACCCGAGCTTCAGTAAAATAGATATGCAAATAGCTCCATTCATTTTAAAAAAAAAAAAAAAAAAGTACCACCACTGAATATAACGTATCTAAATATTTGTTCAGGGTTAAGTGATGTTGTCTAAACAAGCAGAAAAGCCCTTTTTTAATGGAGATTTGCTCTCCCCATTAGGAGTGCCAGCCACATACTTACTCTTTGTTTATTTCTGTGCTTTTCATTTCCTAGAAATCTTCTGTGCCATTTTACAGACACATGAGGTGAGCAATATTCTCACATCAGGCATTCGTGATACATACTATCATCTGTTCAAGCTTTAGCTGGCTAGCTATTTCTACCACTCGCCATAAACACACCAATGGGAAAGCACACACTTCTCATCCTTTAAGGACAAGGCTGTGGTGGTGTTTGTCAGCCTGTAATTACACCCCACATGCAAGAGGCCACACATTTGACTGTAGTAAAGGGCCTCCACACAGCCCAGCCCGCTCTGCCATCGCTGGTTAAGCCTGCAGGCAACACTGCTGCCTCCAGTAGTCAAAATTTACCTCTCCTTATCTCTGCTGCTTTCAGAGTTGTCATTGCTCGATACTGTTGGCCCAACGCACCATCCAGAAGCACTTCATAACTAAGAGGAAGAAAGAATTTTCTACCACGTGAAAGAACTGTGGGTGTGAGGGGTCAACAAGCACTACAGCGGCCATCAGGCTGGGGCACTGGGGATGTGGAGGAGGCTCAAGTGTAGATCAGGATCCCAACTGCCATGAACGCTTCCCGCTGGAGATATATGGAATCACTCAAGCAGAAGGGGAGATCTCTGACAGTTCACTTGAAGAACGACGAGGGAATGCTACCATCTTGAATAGGCATCTGGAGGGGAGGCACCTCACACTTTGTCCCACTGGAGAGAAAGAGGCTGGATGGGACATGCAGGGGCTAAAGAATGCCAGAGTTTTGGGGTGGTGGGGAAAGAACATTTAAACATTATGTATTTCCTTTGATCCTTTTAAAGAATATATAAAGGAGATCACTCAAAAACCTACCAGCTTTACCATAAGCAGTGATCTCAGTATCTTAGTAGGGAAAACACAAAAATTGATATGTAGGCTTGTGTTATCATAAACAGAATGAGAAGCGTTTACAGGCATTCCTGCATCTACCAAAGTCTCAGTTTATTATTGACTAGAGTAAATAATCTCAAGTCAAAAATTAACAAACTTACGTTTCTATTTAATGTCTGCCCCCATGCAATGTCATTATTCAACTGCTCCATTCTAGGGAAAATCCACTCCTGAGCCTCTTCTGAGGACAGCATCTACTTCATGAATTTTTCCAAATCTATTGTTTGCATAAAGCTTTTTACAGCTGGTTATATCAAATCAAGACAGCCCATAATCAAGGACAACTTTACCTGGGGAAGGATGGGCCCTCCTTCCTGGGGCCCCTCTCTCAACAGCTATTTGATGGTGAAATTAAATTTTCTACTGAAATAATCCTGGAGCCCCAAGGTAGTAAAACCCCAAAAGGGAAAAATTACTGTTCAGCCTGTAGGAGACCTTGCTGCTAACATCAATAGCCTCAACAAAGAAACAGACAAAACATTTTAAAATGAAAATACAACTTTGCAGGCAGAAGTGACCCCCTCAAACCCGCCAAAATAGAAGCCCCGGGTCATCAAAGAAACTTCTACGGAGTTTCACATACAAAACTCATTTTCTTTTACCAGTGCTCTTCACCTTTACTTTCATAAATAGCTCTTCTCCTTTCTTCTGTGGAGGAAAGCAATCTACCATGCCCAGGTGGATTTAATAAGGGAGGTCTAATACTGGAGGTCAAAGAATATGAATGGATTAAAAGATTAGGTAGAAGAGCATGAAGGCTTTCACCTTTAAGGTTCCTGTTCTGAATTCCTCTGATGTCAGCAGTGAGCGAGCACTGTAACCATCAAGGAGCTGTGGCTGCATGGAAATCTCCCCTTCAGCTTCTAGGAGTTACACTAAGGGATCATTAAAGAGAGTCTGAATATTTTAAAGATAGTTACTGAGACTGCCTTTCATTATCAAGCCACATCTGCTTTTCTTCTACTTTTTATTCTACCACTATAAATACCAAGATGGCTATTCTGTTTAAAAAAAAAAAAATCCCCATACACTGTTCACTATTAAATTCAAATTTATCAGGTACATCATGCTATTTTCCTGCTACTTCAGATCTTTTATTAGACAGACAGACATCCCCACCCACCACTTTTAGTACAACTGCCTGTTACTCAAGCAGAAGGTGTTCTCCAGGTACCAAATTAAGCCTCCTAGAAGTGCTAATCTGCGAAAAAAACCCCACCAATTTGACTTTGCTATGAACTAGTCCTGTAGTATCCATGATCAAACCAGCCCACAGTATCCGTGAACTTCAACTTAACCTCCCCCATGATTTTGGCAAAATCACATTAAGTCAGTTGTTATGGCATTACCAATGGTTAAAAGTGCAGCAGGGTTTTAACAGGCTTGTGCATATACATTTTCACCCATCTTTTAAGACATGGCTTGCTACTTCAGCTCCAGAAATTACAGAGAAATGATCTTATTTTTCACTGGCAAGGTCTGTACTTCCACTTTCCCATATCCAAGGGGAAATGCAACTGGAAAAGTGCTTGAGAAGTAAATCAGCCATACATATAGGGTCCTCTCTTGTAATGAAATGTTTAAGAAAGGAGTGAGCTCAACAAGTAGGATGCTGTTTCTAGATATTAGAAATGTTTCAAAAGCAGTAAGTGTCCTGTTTGGCTCAGGATTTAAAACCAGCCATGATTACCTCCAAAATGCCTTCGGTTAAAAAGAGCAAGTTGCACAACAGAACCATCAGCCGTGACTGAGGCTGGTTTAATAATAAACTCAAAACTACTTAAAATGAACCTCATGTTTCCATGGTGATGAATACATCTCTCTCTTCAGTGTGTCTTGTGATGTAGAAAACATTTACCAGTAATATTTTGGTAGTAATTTTGCTAATGGAAAAATCATTAGTATTGTTCAAGGTGGTGATAACACCGACTTGTATTAATGTTAGACTGACCTCAGCAAATAGGCAGGTGAAGATTAAAGCAGCATGATGCCCAGTGGAAAAGTAAAACAAGTGAAGACACCCACTTGTGACATATTTTAAAAAAGATGATGGCTGGTGGCTGCTAAGATGAACATGCAGACCTGTTTGTGTACTTTACCTCTCTGATACCCACTAGTGAATCTCTTTTTGCCTCAGTAAGCTTCCTCTACAGCGAGGAGATTCAAGTCTTCTCAAACAGATACAAAACATATCATCTCCTTAGGTTAGTCTTGCTTAATGGCAGCAAGGCATGGCCAATTGCAGACACCCTTAACATATTTGACAGGTATAAGATCAGGCATATACAGTAGGAAAGGTCCCAAAGCTTGCCTTTATTCACAAGCTTGCTCTAAGGGTATGAACTGCTAAACTCTGTCATCATCACTTAACTTACAGTGCTCCTTAATACGATACGGTGTTCTAGTTGGGGGGAAAAAAAAAACCTCATAAGAGTACATATTTGACTTTGATCCGGTGACATGTTTCTGAAGGAAAGCATCTGACAGGACAAAGATGTACAGTACTTCATTTAGTCTGTGTGCCATATGTGGCAGTTTGAGAATCACTGTCACAGCCCTTTGGGCTGGCATCCAGGATCGTATGGCGCAGCAAAGCAGAGGGGTTTCTGCTGGGCTCCAGGAGGAAAAGGCTCGGGAACAATTTTTCCAAGCTCTTTCCAACAAGTATATTTACCTATTCCATTAAGAAACTAAAAGATAAGGCATTTTAACATGCAATCAGAAAAGAAAGATAATTTTGATTAACTCTTCACATCATAGAAACAGCACTATTTTTTTGATTTCAAAAAACCCCTAAGCACAGGTGCCATTTTAAGCACGTAGACAGATGCTAATCAGCCTGCACCAGTACTAAAACTACATATATGCATCAGCACCTCACTAGGAAAAAAGCCTGCAGATACATACATTTGTACAGACACTCATAACTTCTTTCAGTTAACTGACTCAGAAAGTCTAGTTACTTCAGAGCCTGCAGTTTATAAAGTATAATCTTCTCCCAAATGTGAATTTTGGGGATGATTTAATCAGACAACAGCCCCACAGTTTCTGAAAATACAACCAGAAATAAAACGCAGTGCTTTTGGTATAAAATTGTCCGTGCAAATATCTACACAACTCAAAATGCTATCTATGAGTAGATAGCTGGTATTTGTTGTGGATAGAATTAATTCATTATGTAAACACATAACAGAAGTGAGAATTCTTTTTCTCTTGTGATTTCTGATAGTCAACACAAGTTCTCTTTTTCCTGTAATCATGAATCTAGAGGCACTGATTATGTCAAAGAAACTCCCTGCATGTTTTCAGAAACGAGTTTCCTTGAGTCTCACAGCTTGGTGGCAATATTCAAACATTTATTCAATTCCTGTCAATATTCCTACAATAAAACCAGTGTCTTGAAAGAAAATACTGAACTGAAGCAAAAATGTTAAGTAAAAATTTTCAATTTACAAACCGACCCCAGGTCTCAATAGAAATGAGTGTGATCTGTTCCTCATATTTCACTTTGTGCAGAAAGCCTCTTGCAATCAGTGTCCTAAATGTATTGCAATTGAACCACAGTCTAATTAAAACACAAAAGATTTTTTGGTAATTAATCTTTCCAGCAAAGAGCATCTTCAACACTTACTTCACAAACAATAGCGCTTGTCAAGAGATCCTAAACAAATGTCAAGACTGGGGCTTTTCGGGGCAATTTGGAATATTTGGTATTTTGGTCTTTGGTGCTCAGTGTCAGCCAGTTTCTTGTGTTCCCAAAATGTACTAATGATGTCTAGGCAAACGTACACTATTTAAAAACCCTACCACTATGCCTGTGATTACATACGGTTTTCAGGGGGAGGTGGCTTGGCCTATCACTTTCTGACCTATTTTCCTCCCATTGCACTTCTGCGCGTCCTCTCAGCTGAGTGCTGGAAACTGCATTCAGTTAAGTGGGATAAAAATAACAATAAAAACTCAGTGCCTATAGCAGCCCTCAAGCTACAGAAGGTGAAAAGAATTACATTCTTAATTCGCAAGGCTCTTTTTACATATAATCATTCCTTTTAGGTAAAGGTCAAGTTACAAGACTTTTTGCATTATGCATAGTGATTTCCATTTTGGCTTATTATTCAGTGGTATAAAATTTATGATGTCAGATTTCATGACAGTTAAACCTGAGTTTGTTCTGTTTCAGAATGACATCTGGGTATGGAGAATAACAAAGCTTCTCTATTAAAATGGCCCTATATTTTTAGACCAGCTCCTATAAAAGACATCAGACCAAGAGATACTTGAACAGACGTTCAGAAAAATGTTTCACTTCTCTAGTGCTGACGAAGTAGAATGGGAATAGAGTTGCATAATAGGAAATGAATCATTACAGTCAATCACAAAAAATATTCAATTGTTCGGAATCAAAGCATTTGGAAAATAATCTTTTCTTTCTGTACTATTGCAAGGCATTTGATATTCAAAAGCAAATAACCTAAGAAACATATTCAATGCTGCTGTTGCTTAATCCGTTTAGGAGAAAAAAACAGGTTATTCAAGGAAATAAATGTATAAAAGTGCAGTTTATTTGTTAATGTGTGTAAGAGATAATGATTTTTAGCTGACAGTACGATTATTTATTATCACAATGCAACATCTTTAGTGAAAATTGAGTAGTCTTAAGGTGCTCTGTGCTGCTCATTCATGCAAAGAATTCTTGTCAAATATTTTAATGAGAAGAAAAGTATGGCAGTCAAGATTAAAAGTCAAGGTGACCTTTAACTGTGGAAAACAGTATCTACATATCACCTTACATTTTTTTTAAGGTCATCACTTCTCTCTTGAAGAGTCATTCCATAAATAGAAGCAGGCAGTGCAGCAAGAGAGCTAACCGTAAAAATCATCCTTAGTTCAAAATTAAGCTCTGCATTACACCTATTTTAAATCATGTATGCCCTGTGGTATAAAATTCAAACACTTGCTGTGGTGTCTTCAGCAAAACGAGTGAGGAGATCACACACTACAGAAACAAGGGCTGTACAACTGTCACACCACCCACAGTAAAGCAACATCGGAACATCTTCGGAATTGTCACTCTTCTTTATAAAGACTATGACCTGGCCTTGGCCAGGGTGTCCCGAGTCATCTGGAAAACCACTCCAATAGACACCTGGTTGCCTGTTGTTCTGAAGAGTCTTTTGGGGAAACCAAGAATGATCCTACAGCTCCACGCTGACCTGTTTTCTACTGTCATGCTTCAAGCTGCCCAGTTTAGTTGAGCAGATACTCTGCCCATGGCCTGCTGCTGGGTTCTGCTGCATGAGCAGAATCCTTCATGGCCAGTGTGTCCTTAGACAAGTACCAAAAGAGCTTGGAACTATTGTTCTGGTTGCTGGAGATGAAATACCCACAAATCATCAAATACTGGGGCTTCCCAATATAGTTTCTGGTCTACTCAAAGCAGTCGTGGCCAAGGGGTGATTACCTGTACTGCACACCCCTCTGCTAGGAACCCCCCAAAACACGTCTGAGCTGCCCTGCTCCCAGGCAGAACTCCAGACCTGAATTTACACCTGTGGCAAAGTCTTGCACTGGTTCTTCCAGCCACTTTATAGCTCACTTTTTCCCCCCTCTAAAACTGGATGGCAAGGCAAACCTGGATGGAAGGAAAAGCCGCCTGCAGTTCAGTTCCTAGAAGCCCTTAGCTGTGTTAAAAAGAAACTCAATAAAAGCTCAGTGTAGGTGGAAAAAGGAGGCAACCAGGAGAAAGGACAGTTTGACAGAGAACTCAAGGCTGGTCCTAAATATCATCTACTTTCTAATTTACATACTTTGCCTCCAAATTTATTCGCTTATCTCTAATCTTTACTCACTTCCCTGCACTGAAAGCAGTTCAGGTATAACATGACATGAGAGCAGTGATAAGGCTTACAGATTAGCATTAGTTTGGGTCCAGCCAGCTTGGTGTGAGCTGCCCATCAGCACAGACAGAAAAATTAATGTTTACTTGCATCTTTCCACATAGATACATTCTTAAGCTATATATACTAAGAGGATTACTCATAGAGCATCATTAATCATTTTTATTGCTACCAAACATAGTATTGAACACACACAAAAATGTGGTTCCTAATTGCTACTATGGGAGACAAAGGAGCAGAGGAATAGGAGATGAAAATAAAGTACTAAGTGTGGGGGTTTTTTTTCTGTAAAATGATACATGAAAATTTAATTAATGGGTGATACAATTTATACAAGGTTCTAAATTAATCTTAAGTAATTATAACACCCAAACACAGTAAATCAGATTTTAAAAATTCTTAAGAAAAATGCTGTGGATAAACTTGCTAAAACACGCAATAATAGAATGAATTTATTAAAATATGACAATGCTGGCAGTGCTTCAAATCAGAGCCTGAACTTGCTGCAGCTATAGGTTTAATAAGATTGGTGTTCTTTCCCACTAAGAGTATCCATTTCTTCTGAAGTCTCATTTACTGCATATCATGTAATGAAATGACTGAAACAATCCATGTATTTTTGCAAAATATTAGAATCTGATTAAGTTAGTAATGATGCATGATATTTATATCATGTATGTGACCTAGAGTTCAAAGCAAGCTCTTACAGAAAGTTCACTTGCCCAAAGTGTATCTTTCAGGAACCTCCACGGAGTTTTATGAAAGTTAAATATGAAAACATTATGGTACTTTAATTTTATAAATATTTTTTCACTCTTGCTGGTTGGCTGCTAATGTCTGAAAAGTGGATTACATTCCTACAATTGCTAATGCTAACCACTTTCTCTGTTTAACACACAACTAACTATATTTAACACACTAGTCTGCTGTTTTGGCTTTATTGAAACGTGCACAAAATTCCTTTTTTAGCCACTGAAGAGACTTGGCATCAGTTATAAAAGATTTATTGATCCAGTACTAACTAGAGTACATTACAAATAGCCAAATGCCAAACAGTTCCTTTGCACCAGACTGTGATTTACAAGCAAGGAAAAGAAGCTGGATTACTAATTAGGTACAAAACTCTAAGTTCTAAAAAGTTGTGTATTTAGAATTAAGGTCTTGCAAAATAAATAGTCTTTCTATAGTCAAGACAGGCTTTTATACCAAAATCTTTTATCCAATATAAACACATACCATTTTCTGAAACAGAATGCTGAGCGCAGCTTTAAAGAAAATTCTTGTATTAGAAAATGTTGCCACCCTCCAAAAGAAAAAAAGCAACTTTTAAATTGAAATACATAGAAAAAATAATTCATTAATATCTCATCTTATATAATTTTGATTATTAAAATGTGTTAAAGTTTTACAAAAATGGTCTGTTCCATTTTGTTTGTTTGGGGGTTTTTTAGATCCCCCCCTCCCCCCCATATTTCTTTGCATCTATCCAGGAGGACCCACAACAGAACTGTGTCACTGCAGGATAATTTTATGGGATTACCTTAACCCTGTTATCTTTGGAATAAATTGCTTGGGATAGGTCACATGTGACACAAAGCAATACACTTGAGCTACAAAAGTGAAGTCCAGAGATCCACAGGACACATGATACAACCCTTAGACTTAATACAGGCCACTTGCACCAAATTAAATCAGCCTGGATAAACCAGCAGTACTAGAGCTTGGAGGGTGATGTCTGTTAGCCAGGGCTCCATGCTAACAGTCAGCAGGCTCAACCTGACAATGAACGATTGCAATTTCATCACTGAAACAACAAAAGTTTCCAGAGTTTAACCACAGCATCAGGTACTAAGAAGGATGTGAATGAGAGCAACGAGCTTTTCCAGAAACACCTACTGATGCTTTGGCCACTTTGGATCGATTTTCAGAGTCACCATGTAGACACTGATGTCCATCAGTAGCTCGTGAGATATGCAAAGCTAAAGTGAACACTGAGTTTCAAGAAAAGAATACAAAAAGCCCAAAGGAAGAGGAAAGTCGTATTCAAAACAGCAGGGGAAAATCATAGCCTTTCATTTATAAAGTTAACTTTTAATTATTTTTATTAATGCAATAGAAAAAAGTTCTCTTAATGGTAGGTACGTCCTACATCTATTTGAAAGCCAGTGGAAAATTTCTACAAGCAGTAAGTCACTCCAAAAAGTTCACTGACAATGCACAAGTGTGTCTTTTGGAGGTCCAGCTCTACAAGATACATGTCAACAGCCAAGTAATGCATAGCTTCATATCAGCCTCTAGGTAGACAAAGTATGTAGAAAATATAAAACAAAAAGAGGATGCGTATTTTAATATGTACAGTTACTTGAAATACACCAATTATGTTAAATACATTTATAACTAGGCATACTTCTGCATTTGGCATCTGTTTAAAACCTTATTAAGAGCAAAGGACACAGAAGAAACAGTCTGTTTGATCTGTTTTGAAGCTATGGTAATAGGAAACAAGTTTTCCTGTGATGTCTCTCAGGACCATCAAACAGTCCTTTTTTACACGAATAAATACAGAGCCGTATTTGAAACCCTTAACCTAACGCTCACAGAGGAATCTCCCTTGTAGCCACAGTTGTTTATTAAGACTAACCCTAGTTCATTTTCCAGTCACATTTCAGAGATAAGCAAAAATTATAGAAATAAAAATGTCTAGCAGGTAGTTTCATTTGCCTCTTTCATTACAAATCCATATTCAGATATGTTAATATAAAGATGTACAATATTACATAAAGGGCACAAAACCTGACATCGTGACACTGGTGGCTGAATGGTTCGCTTATTGTAGTGGCTCTTATTCAGCTATTTTCTAGTGCTCTCATCAGTCTTTTGTGTGAAAGTCTTTGGTGAGAGTCAAGTCTGAACTGATAAGGCCTTGGAGACATAATCACTGGCCTTCATTTTCCATTGACAGCCCAGCACAGCCAATTCACAAACATTTTCATATTAATATTGAGCAATTTCCCTACATTCTAATCCATCAAAGTAGGCTATTAATCCTTCCCCTGCACTCTTCTCTATTCAAATGCTAACAATTTTCTTCTCACAAGCTAAAACATTTGTCCTACAGCCCCTCACACAAAGACACCGTATTGTCAGCAGTGATTGATCAGAGTATTAATATGAGGGATGCAATGTACATTGTATCAATGATACTGCACATATGTGGAGGAAAAGGGCTTTTCTAAAGGATAAACAAAATGCAAAATATAATAATTTCTCAAGGAACACTTTAAAGGGTTTTGCCTGGTGTATTTTATGGAAATTTATGAAGATTTTCAGAGGTGTGAAATGCTTTTGAGTTTGGAATACAAAATAAATGGCAGGGATGCCCTATGTGCTGGGACCCAGTGGGGAGCAGCCTGCGGCTAGGACTGGCTTGGGGACTCTTAGGGCACACAGCAAAACAGCTACCAAAAGCCAGTTCTTCTCTAATGCCAAGTTTTATACAAATGAAAACAACTCCAACCAACTAACCAAAAAATAATCAAAGATAATGCTTTAAAGAGGAAAACTTCTCATCTCCTGGGCTAGAAAAATTAAGCATCAAGGCCAGAAAGCAGTTCTAACCCTTGGCCAGTGGGTCCCCTGCTACAGGGCCACCAGGCAGTTCCCAACATGCTCATGGATGGCCAGAAGCTCTTCCCAGAGCCTGTAGCAGGTACGGCCACCCAACCCCTATCCAGCTCAGCCTGCGGGCCCTCCAAAACCACAGCACCCCAGACCAATGGTAAAGGGCAAGGGCACCTGATGGATCATTTCTTGTGCCCCAGTTTCAAATGATTTGGGGTTATTTATTAAAAGAATGTCCAATTTAACATGCTTTATGCACAATTTTAACATGCTTTAGGCCTTCCATGTAAAAATAAAACTTCACCAGCAGCTTCTGCTATCGCTGCAGAAGATGAGGACAGAAAGAAGCATCAAGAAGAGGGACGGTCTGTAAAAGTTGCAGCTGTAGGGAGATGGATATGCTGCCTGCAGCCAGGGCAGAGCCCAGGGTGGTGGGAGGTGTGAGGGAGGCAGGCTGTGGCTGCGCAGAGCTTTTAGATAGCTGGTACACTCTGGCACCAATTAAAGTAATCTCAGGGATGCTGTACTTTGCGGCAGGTTACCGTGGTTCTTGGCACAGAGCTCAGCTCTTTGCAGTCAGAGCCCCCCACACCTCAGCACGTGTCCTCCTCCTTACAGGGTATGGGTACAGGGAGAGAGGTGCCGGGTACTGTCAGCAAGTCAAAATCATCAAGTTCGGCCTCAATTGTACCCTAGGATCACTTTGCTGGAGCCACACGAAGCAATTTAAAAGAACATGCAGCTGGATGACAGCGAAATCCAGACCTCCTCAAGTATCCAGTAAACATTAACCCACAGAAAGGAGCAATTTCACAGAATCACAGAATGGTTGGAAAGGACCTCCAAAGATCATCTAGTCCAACCCCCCTGCTAGAGCCCATTTGCTCATTTCCAGAAGCACTATAGGGGGTGGAGGGTTTGCACACGCACATGTGGTTAAATAACCCCAAAATAAGATAAACACAACTGCTTAATAAGACGAAAAATTCAGCCAGACAACACTTCAGTGCAAGTATGGGAACATCTGAGTGTGAACAGGCTGGAGGGCTGAGAGATGCACTGTATTCAAACATGCGCAGATGACATCTCAGCATCTAGTGATAGCACAAATAAAGTGTATTTTTTTAATATTAATCCATTAAAGTTTCATTTTAATTTCCCCTTTTATATAACCCTTTCCTGAAGGACTAAAATCAGCAGTGGTGTAAATTCAGCTCAGCAGTACAATCTGATCCCCTAGAATGGCAGAACCTAGTGGCCCATATGAAATTTTTTCGCTGATTTAACCCATATCTCAAAGGAAACCATCCCAGCTCTGAGTGCCATCACACTGACACCCATGACTGAGAACCTCTGTGCCTCCTATGGACCAGGGGGATGGTGAGAGGGGTCCCTGTTAGTTGTTAAAACAATGATTGATTGATCTAAAATAGCAGTTTGCTCAGCTACTTACATAGAAAAGCAGAAAAAATAACAATCAAAACAATGTGGAGAATAACTTTTTTTTTCTCAGTATCTAAACTGTGATGGATGCAGAGAGGGTTGAATGTTACTGCTGCTTCCCAGGATGAAACAGAGGACCCCACAACAACATCCATTTTTATAAACTCCATATTTTAAAAGAGCCTGTGCTTCTGTGCCACAAAATCATGTTTCGGCACCACTTACCTTTGGTACATTATATATTTACAATGAGTAATTAAAAATATTTGTACTTTAAAGCCACTTAGGAGCTCTTCCAATTACTTACATTAGTATTCTGGCAAACAGTCAGACCTTTTTCATGTTGAGTCAGACTCCTGAACCTGCATCAAAAAACTGTCCAGACAGAAATTTGGCTTTTCTCTACTGGAAAGGGTACCACGAGCATCTCCTGCTGCAGGAGAGAGCAGGAGATGCTGCTGCCTTGCAGGAATATTTCCTGGGGGAGATGACCTTCAGGGCTAAAATGCAAAGGACCATGGGGTCCCATCTCCCAGCACCTGAAAACCCCAGGAGACAGAGCAAGAGACTGAGGCCAGTAGATCCACAGGATAAGATGTAGAGAACCCTAACTGTGTTGGAGAGGGGTTGGACCAGGAACACCAGATTGCAGAGCTGCTGACTCAGCGCATCAGTGCTGCAGCCACTAAGAGTCAGTGTCCCAGAGAGTTCTGAGAGGGTGTGCTGGACAGGCAGCCTTTGGGATGAGCTTTAAAACAATGGCTCTGACCACTTCGTGCTCTTGAATGTCTCACAGCAATTTTATATAAATAAGGGTGTTAACTCTAGCTGAAATATGGCCAAGGCATCAAGGTTATCCAATTTAATTTATATCAGTGGAAGCTTAAAGTATTAGTCATTTCCTGTCCCAAGCTGTTATGCATTGTGATGTACATTATGAAAGAGTAATTCTAAACCCAGGAATATGTTTACTTCAGTTTTAATGAAAATAATCTTTATTTTGTAATTAAGCTATCACATGCCAGAAGAATGGTTTGCTTGGTGTTTGTGCATGGGCGTTATACTGCTGCTAAAATCCCAAGCTGGATACTTTGCTAAGTTTACTCTGGTGAAAAAAACAAACCCCAGAATTATATAACTATAAAAATCAAGTCTCTAATATATTAAGCAGAAACATCACGAAAACCAGATACCATCTACTAGAGAGTTTATTTTCAAAACTAAAGCACATGCACAAAAGTCCCCACAGACATGACATCTCAGAGACCTTAAAATTCACAATTCACTTAGAAGGCCACATAAAGAATGTGGAAACCTTGATTTAGGGATTTGAAAACTTTCACTCTGTGCCTTCCACCATCATCTCACACAGCAGGAGAGTTTTTCCTCACTGCCCTCCCACGTCCATCAGCATGTCTCCACATCACACCATCTCTCCAACGATGTTCTCTCCTCCCCAGTAAGCTATTGCCCCAAGTTTAGCAGCTTTCAGATTGCATTACAAATATTTTCTTAAACTAAACTTCCATCAAACACAGTTTTTCTTGTTCTGTGATGAGGCAAGATTTTTTTCCAAAATAAAACCGGTTCGATTTGAAACCATTTAATGTTTTAAAAAAAATGTTTTCAGCTACAGTGTAAGTGTTCTAAGCCAAAGTACGTGGAATTTACAGCCATCTCTGGAGAAAGACTGCCATTAGGAATAAAGGAGTAAAGCATGAGTTTATTCATTTTTCATATGTAAGCCAGATTCACTTTGTCAGTCTTAAGATTTGACAAAGTATAATTCAGAACGATTCAAGCTCACCTTCCACTGGACTGAGTAATCAGATTAGACGAGGAAACGTACCAGTGGCTCTTCCAAACTTACTGCAATACTCCTCAGGAACCTCACAGTATATATGCCACTTCATTTTCTCAATAATACACAGCTGTCTCATATAATTGTGTATACAAGACTTATGATAATGTCTCACAAGTTTCCAGGAGTGGAAACCTACATCTTAGAAACAGAAAACCTGGAGTTTTAATCTTGCTAATGTTTGTGAAGGCCATGGAGCCATCAGAGGGGCTAGAGAAGGGGAGTGAGGAGTGCGCAGGGCTGAGTGTACCAGCACACAGACATCAGCGGCTGTCGTGGTCCTTGACCCTGCTGCTGGCAGCATTGTTCTGAAAAGACTCTGCCTCCAAGGTGATGTCTCAGCATTGCATTCTTAATTAGTTGATTTTTTTGACAGTGGTGCTTTTTCTTAGATATAATAGAGTAGTTGAAAGACCTTTAAAGATACGGAGTGTGACACAAGTTTAATTTGGCTAAAAGATAAGGTGTGTTTTTTTTTAAAAAGTGACAACTGTATAAATTCACTCAGTGGTATGGGAGGTAAAACGGCAATTAAAAACAAGTCAAAGAAAGCAAAGGTTTATTTTAAAGTTAAATTTCTTAGAAAAATAATAATGTATTCTTTTCTACAAGGATATCACTATCGATTTTAGCCTAAAAATTAGCATAGAGTGAAGAAAGAATACAAATGCAATTCATCACAAAGAAATACTCATACCTGATAATTTTGCATAGATTTTTTTGTTTTGGTTTGAATTTTCCTATACCTATATTCAAAAGTACTTTTACATCGCAGATAAAAATATGATAACCTTTCTGATTAAAAAAAAAAAGTATCCTGTTATGTGGGTTAATATAATTCTGAGAAGAATGACTTTGACCAATTGGTGTAGTGGCTCACTGCACTAGTGAGCAACGTTTTCTGCATCCAGTGGTCCAAAGTCTGAATGCTATGCAGGCTGAATAAGGAGATGAATTTAAAATGTGTAAATGACAAGTTTGAAACTTGACTGGATCAGACAAAAAGATGCTATATTTAACACTTCATCCTCTAGGGTTTTTAGAAGACATTGTTTTTAATCAGTTGAAGAGAATATTCACAAGTGGCTCATAATTGTCTTTGAGCTGTTCAATTTTTCCTAGGTCTACACCTGAAAACACTAAGAAGTGGGTGATGATAATTAAAGTAAAAATGTATCCAAACATACTGTAGGAAGATTGTTAAATAATTACAAGATGGAAAGAGTAAAAATGAATGGGAAGACGTTTTGAAGAACAGCATGTGAAAAGACTGGTAATTTACACTGTTTAAGTATTTTATAGAAGGCTAATCAAATATTACTCAAGTTATCTTTGATCCTTCTGACATACTCATTAGGGCCTTGCTCAGTACAGTATTTCAGTGACCAAGTGTGGCCTTTCTATTTTATTTATATGTTAAAAAATGGGAAATACCACACCACAATAAAGCAATCAACCAGTAGCCTGTGTGATCCAGTAACTGGAAAGGACAGAAAGTCAGTGAGTAGATAATTATTCAAGGTCAAACCTTTCTAGTGTGGTGCCAGGAAAAAAAAAAAAAGCAAACAGTGAGGGCTAGCCAATACTTCACAAACACTTATTTAAGGATTTCCTAATTACTATAAGTGGTTCCTCTGGCCCTGGCACTTAAAAAGGCAGCTGTATATGCATGATGTCATCCCTTCTTCCCATTATCTCTGCAGTAAATTCAGAGGATTGAGAAGCAAGTAAGGCTAAATAGTTAAAATAATGATGATTTTTCATGTTTCCTACTATTAAAAATTAGTTACAGAAAAAAGGTGAATTGAAACATGGATGAAACAAACTATTAAAATATATTTGAACATTTTTGTCCAAAAATCAGAAAAATACAATTATCCTTTATGTACTTTTCTGTTTAAAGACCGCATATATGCAGCATGGCCACATGACAGCACAGTTTCTGTTACCTTACAGCTTTAAAGTTATGGATATAAATCACAAACCAATCAGCAAAAAATAAACTCAAGAGCTTTAAGTCTCCTGGAGCAAATTACACAGGTAATATTCACTACCCTGGTATGGCTGTGCCAGTGCATTTTGCAGTTCAAGACTGCAGTACAAAATTCACAGAGTTTGTAGCTAGGCTGCTACAAGAGATACAATAGCAAAGACACTGTCATATTTGCTTGCTGGGACACTGCAATTAATACTCCAGCTGACACAATCAGAGGTTAACTTCATTCTGTGCACCTTGATCAGAGATACCTTGCCAAAAGAAATGATGAGTTTTGAGGCCTCCACAGTAATCTGGCACTTCTGGTTAGTGATTTTGGTTCCCCTCTCCTTTACTTGCAACTCTGCCCTGCCCTTCCCCTTGAGATCACCAGACCAGACCTCTTCTTTCTGGCAAATGATTATTATTATTTCCCTCATTTCCATGACGAGTTTTAGGATTTTCTCCTTACCCACTAGAATTTCCTCCCATATTTGATAGGATATATAAATATATATATATACACACACACACACGTATATATACACACATATATATATATACACAAAGGTACATATATATATACACAAAGGTGAGATTTTCCTGAAATCAAAAGCTTTTCTTTTAAGTGAAATCCAGTTTCTGCATCACTACTGGTGCACACCCAACTAACAGGCAGCAGTGTGGGACACTCCTGCTACACCAGTCACCATTTCCCTTTTCACAGGTGACACTGGGCAGTGCCTGCACCTCTTCATGGAAGTCCTGTGAGCACCCTTCTTCCTGTGAGCACCCTTCTCTACAGCACAAAGGAAGGAGAAAGCAACAAAGAGTAGTTGCTGTATGTTCACCAGATTCACTGAAGCCACTGGAAGCTTTCCTATTGCCTTCCAGGCGTTACAGGTCAAATTAGAAATTAATTTCTGGAAATGAATGACACCAGACTCATGACTTTCAGAAACAATTCAAACTAGCCAATCCCAATTCAATAAAATGGCAAAAGCCATCTTGCTTCCTCAGATAGCAGCATGTGCAACTTTTGCAAAGCCCAGCCATTACCCCAGACATGCTGTCGTACATATGGTAATTTGGCAAAAAGAAAACAGAAGGAAATGAATAATGCCATGTTTTACTAAATGTCCTACACAGATACACATGCCTTAAGTGATTGTTAGACCTAGTCTGACCTTCTGCACCACAGATACTGTGAAACATCATCCAGCTTCCTTGTGCCCTGTTTTGATGAGATGCATACACAAACCCAAGTGGGAAAACACTTACAATACAAGCTTTAGGACATATTATGCACAGAATGACTCTTCCTTTTTATGCTCTTTCAGCAAAGAGCCTCTCATCAGAACATACCAAAACATTCATATGAACATATACAACTGTCTCTGTGAGAAAGTCATACTTCCCGAGCTGCCAGAAAACATATTTGTAATAAATAAAATATCCTGCATATAGAAAAGCTGCAGCATATCTGCATTTCATAGTTTCATGGCTCTAGTGCCTACCCAGTCTCCATCTTTGACGTTCTTGCTGCTATTTCTCTCGCTACAGGAAAATATGTATGAACAGGGCCAGCATCCTTCTTGCCCTGGGTCCAAGATCCCTCTCTGACTTGGAGTGCTGGTCAGACAGCTCTGGAAGTAGCCACTGCCCCAGAGAAGGATCATGTGCAGTCACTGCAAACTACAGGTGAATCAACAGACCCTTTCCCATTGTGGCAGGGTGGTGACAAACAGGAAGCCGAGGATGTAAGTGAGGAGGAGGCAGTAATCCCAACAGAGCTCTGCTCAGACAAGAGCTGTGGTACAGGGTCCCTTGTGAGGACAATGGCTGGACAGTAAATACTAATGGAGAGAACAGAAAATACAGGGAAACTGAAAGCAAGGGACAGGCATGCATGCAAGAACGAACAGAAGATGAGCCAGAAAGCACTGCAGATAAGAGACAGGAGATGAAGAGGGGTCAGAGAGACAAAACTTGACTGAAAAACTCAGCATAGGACATTGAAACTACTCTACATGAAAAGAGAAAAGAAAAAAAAAGGTGTGGTATCAATTGACATCATCTGCCACTAAATAGACACATTCAGGGGATACTATTTCAGGTTAAGAAAGGTAAGAACATTCAAGCTCAGAAGAATACAGAACAAGTTGTTCCTGCCCTAAGGAAAATACAAATTACTCAGTCTAGCACAGTTTTGTTCAGACATGTTTGAGGCAGAGGAAGGATCAACCCATGTATTACCCCCCCCCCCATTGCCTCTCTGCTCAGTTCCTCCTCATACAACCATGACTGTCCTGCTAATGGATTGAAGTCTTGCCAAAGGGATTTAACAGGTGAAGAATAAGGGGGAAAGCAGGAAAATTAACACGAGGTAGTATCAGAAAAAAAACAGATCTTTCCCTGTGATTTGGTGTGGAGCATGCCTTAGAAAACACAAGTTTGCTGGTAAATTCACACCGGTAATTTAGGGTGAATGGAATTGCTTTAGCCATCACCCAAAGGTCAAGAATAGTGTAACCAAAGGCATAAAACAGCACACCAAGGATGCCCTTTTGGTGCATAAACAGAACTAGAAAGATTCCATGGCCCCTCATGGAGAATAAGAAAGAAAGTTTTATTCTATAACCCACCTTTGCTAAATGACATGTTTTCAATCCAGCATTCAAAACATTTAGCTTTGCCCTTTGCCTTCTCTGGCTTTGGCTCTCTGTTGTACCATCACTATCTGATATCTTAATGGATGACATTTTGGCAGAAAATAATTTACTCTGAAAAAATTCCACACAAGACATTTTAGGAAGAGGATGGCCAGCATTAGCTTAGCTGAAAAATAATCTCTTAAAAAAACCCCAAATCACATGAAATAAGCAGATTTTCAAATTATACAGTCCCTGCCATAACAGTAGTAAAATAACAAAATTAAGGGTTTTTTTATTTATAAGTAACTGCTTTCTTCTACCTTTTATAATGTCCACCTCTTAGCATAACAAAGCTTTTCATAGCTTACTAATGGCTCCCTGTCACTAGTGCTGAGAACTATTATCACTGCTCTGCCCCTTCACATGGGCCTTTCAGACATCACTGTTTCACTTAATTCTTTCACCTCCTTCAGTTCAAATGCAATAAAAACCTTTCACTGGCTGACAACTAGAAAGGCAGAACAGCCTCCAACTGCTGTATAATTCAGGAGGGCTCTTTCTCATTTTAATTGGCTGCCTAATTGGAATGTTTATGGGTTCTGCGATAGCTGGGGATGAAAAGGCAGGGTGAGCAATTATGTGCTCAGCATTCCTATCTGGCAGAGTTAATAGTTTTTTTTAAAAAAAGCTAAAGTTCACTGGAATGCCATGTTTTTGTTCTCGAAGAAATACCTTGATTTGAAACAATGTAATCCCCAAGTCAGAAATTATGTCAAGCTGTGCTTATCCAGTAGCAAGTTTGAGCTTTTGGAAGCCTCTTTGCTCCTTTTTGATGTTAGCATAACATGAAGAACAGGAGGCTATCTGGTGGCTGTCAAGTTTTTAGCTGCTTGCTCTCTCACTGGCTGGAGATAAGATGTAAGCAGAGCACTTGATGGACTTGATTAATTCTCTGGAACGAAGGTTTGTCTTTCTTGGCTCGATGAATGACTTCATTCTAGTAGATGAGGTCACCCAAGTCAAGGCAATAAAGTTTCTGATATTCACATGAAAGCTAGTTTTCAAAGCTGCCAGCCCCTAAAAAGAGAAGCACAAGTGTTTTCTCATTTACCTACAGTCTAGTGGCAACATCCAGCCTGCTGTCCTATCTATCCTCTCCAGCACAGGAGAGGAGAGCAGCTGAAGAGCAGTTCTAACACAAGATGAGATTTAAAGGAAAGGAAAAACAAAAAAAAAAGACATGCTTTGAAGAAGCAAAGATTTTTGTGATTTGTCAAAATGCCAACAGGAAGAGAAAAATTACTGTCCAGCTTTTTAGCCTGATCAATACAGTTGCATTTTCCTTCCCTCCCCACACTCCCTCTGTGATGTTCCAGCTGTAAACCTCTGGGGGCAAAGAGCAGCTTTGTGGCCCCTGGTGCAGTGCACAGGGCAGCTGTGTTTCAGAATGAGAGAACCAAGTGCTACAGACAGAAGTAAAACAGAGGATGCTGTGCTCTTTGCAGTACTTGTACTCTTCCATGCCTTGAGTTTTAAGGGTGAGTTTATGGACTGTCCTTCAAAGCCTTCTCTGTCTTTCCTCCCTCCCTTTTAATAAATACTATTTACTTTAAAAATGGTAAAAACTAGTAAAAAAGAACTCACTTGCTTTGTAAATTCCTAATTCTTAGAAGAACTCACGCGAAGATCTCTATTAATCTTCTACTTTTTGCTTTTCAAAACCATGCTAATGATGAATGGTCTCTCCAGTACTCATTACACCCTGGCAAACATAGTAAGCAACCCATGCAACAGAATTCAGACTAATCCAACACATGGGTTATTTTGTTTTCAGACAGCCTGAAACTCCTTGGTCTGCTATTAGGGATTCTAACTCATCTACGTTCCTCTGTTCCAGTTAAATTGTGTCCTTGCCTCTAAGTAACAGAAAACTTGGTCCTGTGGATTATTAGGTTGTTATCCTAGTGTTTGAAGGTTCTGTCTGGATCAGTCTCTGAACCCATACTGCTGTTCCTGTGCTGCAGTTCTGCAGCATGTGCAGCTACCGTTGGAGCACGGAGATGATGAAAGGAACGTTCATCCCAGGCACAAATGCAACCAGAATGCCAACCACCACAGATGCACTGGCTCTCTGCCGGCTGGTGATGCCACACAAGAGAAAGGGCTGCAAGCTACAAAGATTTTTGGGCACTGTGGTCTTTTTCTAAATGCTTTTGTAGGCACAGCGAAGAAATTAAAAGGCAATGTTTAAACATTATGGAGGTAGGACTTCACCCCAGGTTTTATTGCCATCTGGAGTCTGGAAACCTGTGGAAGCAGTGCCTTGTTTGAAAGGTCAGAAGCCTCTACCACATCAGAGAGCCCAGTTCTGCCTAGAACGTACTTAGGAAATGTTGACCTGGTGCATGCCAGGAGGGATTTCTGGCCACAATAGCTCCCAAGAAGTTCTCTCCAAAGGACTCATTTTCAGATTCACATGCATCAGTTCGGCATCCAAATGATACAAAAATAAAATATGACAAAGTCTTATGCTTGCCAGATACAGAGTTAACCTCTAAGAGGCCAATCTAGCAATTAAATAAAAACCTCTTTCAAATCAGCTGTCAGGTAAACACCACCCACTCTTAAACTAATCTTTGTTCACATTTACCTAAAGATTATAACGTGCTGATATGAAGAATATCAGAGGAGAAATCTGGTTGCTCAGGATGTCCATCTCATTTTACGGGCAAGAGGCGATTCAGAGAAACCCATATGTTTGGTAAGTGTCCAAACATGTGGATGCTTATGCAAACCAACAATTCTTTGAAGTACACTGCTTTCTAAAGTCCAGGCTGGAACCTAAAATTTAATAATCAACAAAACAGGCAGAGCTAAAGCAGAAACTCTCTGCTAAACTCTGCAGGACTGGGATATGAGAGGAGGCGTCTCTCTGAAGTGACATTATAAGCCCAGATGTGTTGTAAGAGAATAAGAGTCTGTCTTAAGATGGCCTGTTAGACCCTGTGAACTTCCTTGTTTCGTGACTTTAAAGCAAGAAGAAAAATAAATAATGAAACATATTAAAGTCGTTATTGTAGCTGTGTGCGCCTTCTGAAGGGTTGGTTTTTTAAAAGCTCCAACCTTTGAAAAAAAAGTGCCCAGTGAAATTAAAGGCAGCAAACCTAGGCTGAAATGTATTTTTTATATACTACCAAATTTACATGTGGAACTCATTGTCACAAGATATTATGAAAGCCAAGAGTTTAGCAGGACTCAAAGAGACTTAGACATTTATGTGAACAATAAGAACATCCACAGTTATACCAGAAAGGAAAAAGACATTTATAAGTGATACTAAAACTCAGACTTGACAGCATAAGCCAATTCCTAGATGCACTGGTCTAGGGAGAATATCCCCCAATTGACACTTCTTCTGTTTATAAGTTTCTCTACACCTTTCTGTACACATCTGGTACAGACCAGTGTCAGAAAGACCATCCAAATCTGATCCAGCAGGTGTTGTGCTCTTAACCTAAAACGCTTTTTAATGTAAAGCTGTCATGAAATATTTTGAAAAGGCTGCTTATTCCTTGCCTGATCCTATAGCGTTTGGCAGCTTTTAAAACGGGTAATGGATTTCCATAGCGTTTTGTATATCCACCAAGAATGTGGTTATTCACAATATTTTCTTATGTCTTGTGCCAGGACCTTTTCTCCTTTAAGTGGCATCAGACTGCGTGGGTCCATACATACGTTCCGCCCCAAACAAAACATTGTTCTCCAAAACCTCCAAGTTTTGCAACACCACTGAAAAGTCTCATGATGGGGAGTGTGAGATGCCACTCCCGAATCCCGACAGAGTTCAGAGAGTGGGAGTGCTGAAGGAATCTGCAACGGTAAGCAAAGAAAAGCCTTACGAGTGCTGAGGATTGACGTTGCAGAAAAGGTCAAATGAATGAGTGCTGCGAGGCCATGAAATTATTCACTTTCCTCTATTAAACACCTGAGAGGCATTTACATCTCTAATGATCTGGAAATACATATTAACAAACACAGCATTTGCTACTAATAAGTGTGTATGTGTATAGGAGGAAAATTGTGGCCTCCCTCCTTTCTCCATAAACTTTGCCTGTCCTAGTCTAACCATCATAGCTTGATCTTTCCTGATTTTTATTAGGTTTAAATGTCAAGTAAAATGATTTTTCTGCTTGGAATAAAAATATCAGGAATGTGATAACATATTCAGAAGAAAAGTCAAAATGACCCTTAAAAAAGAAATGTATAAACCTCCAGCACTGAATTTATGCTACTTAGCATCACATTAAAAATATTCAAAATATAAATCAAAATTCAAGGGTATAACTTATATTGTATTCCAAATTTATGGCATTTTAAAATAGGATGATTTCCTCAAATGTGCAATAAATTTGGTTTTGTGGAATTGCACATGCCACCTTATCATGACAGTTGCTTTATCTACACAGTCCACTGAAGCCTAGTCACTTTATATAATCTGAATTCACAAATCAACTGTCGTCTTCACTTCACTGATTCATTGCTGATGGGCCTTTCACAAGGTAAAAAATCCTTTCCAAGTTGACAAGAGTAATAAATGGAGAGGTGAGAGCTGCCTCTCCATCCTGCTGTTCTATTGTGCTGCCGATAGTGACACATGGCAGAATAAGCTCATAAACCAACCTCATCTTTTGACCTCTGCAGAGTAAACGGAAACAGAAGAGCGTTTATGATGATGACTGTATTTAAAGACCAATAATGACTAGATAAACCTCTGAAATCTAACTAGCCCAACCAAAGCTTGGAAAAATGCGGTGGTTTTCTGTATTTAACGTGATGCAAAGATGTTGAAAATGCAGCTATGAAGCTTTCAGAACAACCTAGAGCACCACTCAGCTGTACCAGTTTAGAAGACACTTAACACAATCACATGCACATAAGAGCAACCTTGAAAAAGATTAACAAAAATACAATTGGATTTGTTTTTTCTGTTCCAGATTAAGCAGAAACCCTGCACAATCCAGCAGCTGCACCAGAACAGGAGAGCATTCTAGGAATAACCAAAGCATTTTAAGTTAGGAGAATTTCTTTGACCAATCACAAGCGATTAAACTTCAACTACCTCATCATTTGCCTTCTCTGCTGAGGGTACAAGTTTTGTGCAGTCTAGCAAAGGGCCTGCAGCAAAACTTGGGAGCTGTGAACGCCACCCGTGCTACCCTCACCTGGAGTATCAGCTCTGTCAGCTGGGTCCCAGAGTTTAGAGGGTACCAGCGCTCAGGAAAGCAGCATGATAATCAGTGATGCCAGTGAAGTCCTAGAATACAAATACTTCACCTGTACACTTAGTAGTAGAAAGCTCTTTACTTGCATGTAGAAGTAAATTAATACTCATTCCAGCCATAACAATGAAGGCTTCTTACTTTTCCTGTAGTAAGATTAAATACATAACTACACCAAATATATTCCAGTTTTCAGTGACATGCTGTCTTGTTTTATTCATTAATATATCATTCCTTCTGCACTGTACAGAATGGATCACCCTAGTCTTTAGTCACTTTAAAAAACATGCACTGAAAGAGTTTTAAGCTGCAAGCAGTAATCACTTAATCACCCGAATTCAGTGAAATTAAATTATGGAAACAAATCCATATTAAAGCAGTAGAAAACCTAAACTTTCAGTGGAAACTGGGATGAGACCCCAGCCTTACATTAACATGCACACCCCACTGCCATCCATGGACTGCTACACCAAGCACGTGAAATGATTTTTAACAGCTTTTCTGCGTTTCTAACATTCACTCAAATTGAAAAAAAAAGGTTCTCTTAACTCTTTCTTCCAAATGTAGACTTTAACAAATCAAGGATATTTTTCAAGTAACACCTCCACTGTAAAATGTACATGAGCTAAAATAGAGAATAATAATAACAGCACTGAAGTCTCCAGATGCTAAGACCAAAGTCTGATGCTCATACTACTCAATGAGTCTCAAAGTTGTTTTTCATTCTAAAAATAAACAAGTTCACCAGCAGGCCCTCAGCAAACAGGAATTTACAGCAGCTTTTAGGAGCAGAGCTTTGCCACTCACGTGAAACCATTCTCTATATCACCACAGGTTTTCTGAGGCTGACACACTGGCCACACTGAGCTTTCCCCTGGTGGATGAATATTTTGCTACAAAAAAAAGTAGCAATTTTCTCCTAGAGCTCGAAATTAATAAAACCAGGAAAACCAGATTGAGAAATTGATGCGTGACAAAATGAGGCTTTGCCAAGAAATGAGATCTCACATTAAAACAAGGACAGGGAAAGCCATGTTTCACTTTCTGACTCCAATTCAAACATCCTTGACCATCCTGGAAACATTCCCTTGCATGGGGGATATCTCCCCTCTAACTGCAGGCACGTAGCCATGGTGATTCAGCAGGGCAGCTCTTCTGGACATCGAGGGGAGCAAGAGGCATGGACTGAGATGATGATTTATTCCCCCCCCAGAATAGACTCTGTCCCCTTCCTAAAGTCATGGCTGTTTTTTGCATTGATTAGAGGAAGTACCAAGGAGGTTTAACTTCTTACATACCTCCGTGAAGCACGTGAGGTTATGTAGAAAGAATCCAGGCCAGGTCTCTTCACTTTGCTATTCCTGATGTGGATATGAGAGCAGAGCACACCATGCCTGGGACTCCTGGTCCTCTCATGCATGCTCCCACGTCACACAGCGTGGGCACCAGGCCATTTTGCTCCCCTGTTGGGATTGCATTGCACCCGGGAAGAGTCATTCCCTTCCTAAGAGGACTTTCATGAAGAGACATGCAGGATATGAGAAGTTAATAAAAGACACTTCAGTAACTGTGATTGAGTTCACTGTCATATTACAGGGTCAAGAATAAGCAGCCCCACAACGAAAGGTTGTTCCTCCCCCCCCAAGTATTGACTCCTAACCTTCTCAGGATATGGTCGAATAGTGATAGGGTAGTGTTTATAGCAAGAATGAAATACAGAATAGCATTAGTGTTTAATTTTTGTATCCATCACCTTGCAAGTTGTTGAACTGACCAATGCTCTCAGTATTTGTTGGACACAGCAGTACTGGAAATCCAAAGCAAGGTTCCTTACTCCCAGAAGCTGTGGTATCACCTGTTCCACCCTGATTGTGCCCCATGATTTTGGGCATATATTTGGTTATATGAAAGCATTACAAACTCCAGTACTAGCTGAACATGCCTGGGAATACAGACACACCTGGTTGAAAGTATTCTCTGGGGAAAAAAAAAGCCACAACAAAACAGAACAAAATCTAATACACCTCACTTGCTCGGCAACACTGACTTCTGTTAGCATATTATTATAGGGTGATGTGCTCTAGCTCCTCACCAAGCCCATCTCAAAAACCTCATAAACACCACCACCTCTATTCTTATTTTTGATAAAGGTCTGTAGAAGCTGTGTTTCAATTTGGATCAGATTTCAGGTAGAGCTCAGAGTTTGAGTTACAAGCAAGATACAGGCTATAGGCCAGGTTCAAATTAAATAGCACTGAAACCTCATGAACTCAGGACAGTGAGAATTAAAAAAATTAACCTGAATTGAAGGAATTTCCACCACCAAGCACAATTCCCCTATTGCAATTTGTTGCAGCAAGAGTTTAACTTCATCCCCAGCTCAGAGTTCTCCCTCGCTTGCCTCCCACATGTCAGATGCCACAATTTACTGGGCCAGGCCACTCCAAAAAGGTTGTAAGGAGAAAAAAAAAGTTTATCTTGTTGGGGGGGATTATTTTTTGCTTCCCCAAAACCACTCTTTACACAAGTATGTAAGAGTCAGCTGTTCATGGTGCCTGATTATCTCATGCAGTATAATTTGAAAAGCAGGTATTCTGTTCCATAATTAAATTATTCAACAAAACCTTGACTATAAAGCATTCTGCTAAAACCTAATTAAGAGTCTGATTTGATAAAAGCACATTCTACAGTCTTAGTTTACATTCCCATATGAGTGGGGATGACATTATTTCACACTTTACACATTTGGGGCTTCACAGGGCTTTTTCGTTTGTTGGTTTGGGTTCCCCCCCCACCCCCCCTTTCCTTTCCCAAAGCTGATTTTGAATTATATGGAGAAGTACTCCAGGATTAGATCATATCAATTCATTAACTGCTGGCAACAATCAGCTCTGATTTAAAAAAAAAAAATTAAAAAAAATCCACAACAATAAACATCCCCCCCCCAAAAAAAATCCAACCAAACAACTTGACAAAAAACTCAACCCTCAACAAACCTAACAGAAAGGCATCATGAGAAGAGCACCATTTCAGAAGTTGGCCCTTGTTCAAGCTGCATATGGTCACATAATCTTTTAAAATGCGTGATTCAAGTCTCAATTTAATTATGTAATAGCACAAATGGAATTACACTGCAGATGAAGTGCAGTATTTCAGCTCAAACACATACTGGAGTTGTGTGACTGACCCAAGCTTATTTCATTTGGTCATTGTATTAGAGGGCTTAATTTGAATGCAAGCACACGTAGCAAACAACAATTTCAATACAATACCTCCTCCTCTTGATCAAAATTCTAATACTTGCTGGGCTGTGTTATGAAGATAATTTGTCAGGCAGCTTGCAAAGATTATGTCAATCCAGTATTAACAAACATTTTTCTTGAATTGTTTTATTTACCATATATCCTTGTATACCTGCTTAAAAATGCAGATACACCTTTTTCCCCATGTATGTAATTGTGTGTGCATCACCCTTAGGTGGCATATAGTTATAGTAATTTCTTGGGGAGCAACAGGAAAAACCAGACTTTTCTCTTTCAACAAACTGAAAATGCAAAATCCTTAGCCCATTCCTCAAGACTGTATACTTTCTGTGCTGCAGCAATGCATTCTTTTCCCATCACCCCATACTTTGTCCTCATTTCCCCTACATTTCTCCCCTCCTTTGACCTGCATACCAAAAGCTACCTTCTCATTTTAAGAAATGAGGAAGCACGTGCTTGGGACCCAAGTCTGATCTCTCTCAGTAAGACCAGTTCCCATATTGGAGCTGATTCTGGCTCTCTGCGTGCTCAGGCACGTGTTGTACATCAAGTGTGCTCATTTCACGTTTGGAAGCTTTTTGTGCAAACCACTAAAGATTGCCTAGCTAAATAAACTTATATATGTATTTAAGAAAGACTTGGGAAACTGTAAATTAGTCAGTCTAGGTCTGATACTATAGCAATCACATGAGCAACCACGTTTGAAGCAACTAAGCAACAGGAAAATATAAACCAAAACAACACAACAGTTTGGGATTCTCAAAAACCAACAATATGAAACTAGTCTGACCAATACTGTTCACCCATGAGAACCTGGTGTTACAATAGTTAAATCCACAAAAACATTATCCCAGTGCTCAGTAGCAGCCAGGAAAAAAGAAAACTTACTAGTAAATTAGAGAAAACTCAAGATTTGCCCACATGTTGAATACCATGTGCAATGCTAGTATCCTCGGCTAAAAGTACAACGAGAGAGATGAAGGGTTTTGCCAGAGGCCTGTAAAAACTGTGGGTAGAAAGCATGGATGGATCCACTTTCCACTCCAGTGGAAGGAGGAAGAAGTCATGCATGAAAGTCATGAATCTAGCCAGGAACCTCCCTGAGCTGGAAAGTTTGAGAGATACAGGAGGATGTAACACATGTCCACCCCAGTCTTACTTCTGAACTGCTAATGGCCACTGCTAGGAGACAAAATACTAAGCTATGTGTAACTTTATTTTGAACCAACAGTGCCACACAATTTGTGTTCTTTGACTGGCCTGTAGCTTCTTAGATGCTGGGGAGAACAAGATGCAGCTTTAGCATAGCTTTTGGGAGTCACTTCTGAAAATGCCTTGCAACACAACTTCAGGAAACAGTTCAGATTAAAATAATACAAGGTTGGTACAGGATAATACAGAGTAATACTGGTTATCAGGCTAGCTTTATGTTTGATCCCTGTCAGATTTCTGCCATGGTCCCCATTTTGCTCAATTATTTCAGTAACAACAAAAAATAAAAGAATAGAGAGCATGCACATAAACTTGAAGACAACTGCAAAATACTACGGATGAGAAATATATACACAAGTAAAAACCATTAATTACTTGTTAAGGAGCAGCACTAGGAAAAAAAAAAACAAGGAAAAATTTTAACTGGAGCCTTGCATGTAGAGGCACAGGAAGTGCTTTCAGCACTTTGCCCATTATTGCCGAGGCTTCAGCTGAAATATTGCAAGACCTTACCCAGAAGAAATGAAAAAGAAACCAACCAAGTCCCAGTATGAACTGTAGATGACTGCCTACCTAACTGTGGTCCGGGGCAACATCAGCACATGAAAGCATATTCTAAATTACACCTCACTTCAACAGAGGGCTTGAGAGCACAACCAGAGGTTGTCCTCATTGGAAAACAATTCCACACTTGACATATTCTCAGAATACAGCTTCTGCCATTTTAGACACTGACTAAAATTATTTTGCAAGCTATGAAAATTTTGGAAAAATTACTGTGATATTCTAGAAAAAGACACTGCACCAATAACAACACTTTTTTTTTTTTTTGATAACTCCAGAAAGCGCTTATAGCCATTGTACCTGTGATTATAAAAAAATTAAGAACATAGTTTTATAAAGCTTTTATGATGTGTATGCACATGACAGCTTGCACAAGCATTCCTGCTAACCACATCAAGGTGAAAGACAAAGCAGCAGAAGAGTTCCTTAGATTACAAACGTGATTCTATGCTATATTAAGAAAGGTACCTCTGATAGAGATAGCAAAGTACAGATCTTGATATACAGGGCATGGCAAAATCTCATCAGCAAAACTGAGTGCTGATCTGGTCACTCATGGTCTGGAGAGATGGGCTCAAACTAGAACATCTGAAGAAGATCAAGAAAAGAGCCCAAAGTCAGAGAAGAAGAACAAGGTTTGCCTTTTTTAGCCTACCAAAACAAAGCAGGGTGGATAACATCTGTAAATACCAGTGGGGAGGGAGGGGTGAGCAGAAATGAAGCTCTAGGGAGGAAAAAGATTCACTTAATTGAAAGCACCAAGTAGAAATCAGCAATTAGAAATGCCAGGAAACTGGAAATTAGAAAGAGGTCGTTAACCAGCAAAGCAGTTAAGTCCTGAAAGCTGCCAATGAAAGGGGTTGGGGCACAAGAAAACGCCCTGAGGTTCAAGTGGAACTTGACAAATAGAAGAGAGGATTACATCATGTTATGGCTTTTTGTCTTCCTCTCAGTCTTCTCATCCTGAGCTTTGAGATATGGATTTTATTCTTGGCTCTGTCCTTGATTCTAGGAAGAGCCCTTCTCTTTTCTGTGGACTTCCTTTTAATGTAGTTATTCTACTTTTATAGATAAAGCTCTTTTGTATCTATTGTAATTCAGAAGCGGATCCAAGATCTAAAAGCGTTACTTTTTAAAAATTTGTACATTTTTTGTTTTCACAGCAGAATGCACACATAACCAAGGATTACTTGTGTTCCTCTGCAACCACATCAACGTATCTTCTCTTTCTGTCCCTCCTGGCAGGGGTTTCGTGTGCAAGCTCACACAGCCTGTGCTCCTCTCCCTTTCCTCATTTCACACCAGCTCTGTCATTCTCCTCCCTCTTTCGTAGCACCATGTGCTACGGGTACACTTTCTATACAGCCTCGTTTCCCTGCACCACTGTCCCTCATTCTCCATCCCACATTTCCCTCTGCCCCTTTTTTGCCCCTCTATGCAATAGGTTTCTCATGCCATCTGACCCATGTTCTTTCCCAACCAGCATTTCCTGTTTCTTTTGCTACGCTCCAGAGAGGACACTGGGTGTTTTGGGTTTTGCTGTCAGGACCTTTTTCTTTTTATAAATCCATGTAAATATTTTCAGACTGCTTTATCACTGACTAATCTAGAGATGGGCTAATGCAGATGCCAAACAGACATGAAACCCATTTAGACAACTGAGAAATATGACACATATCAAAGTAGAGCCCATGCGTTCAGCGGGATTCTGAAGTGCAAATTATCAAAATGAAAAGCAACATCCTCTAACAGACTGAGCAGAACATGCTGCCTCTCTCTCCTCAGATGTTTCCCACAAAGTACCACTTCCACTACATAGACCTGATTTGTTCCCCTCTAGGGCCTTTTATCAGACACTAGGAAGACAATCAAGTCTATACAGGTGACAATACTGAGAATTATTACATCAGAGGCTGAGCAACAAGTGTCTATAAGGCAAGACTCCATAGTATCAAAACACAGGAAGATGAACACTGCCTGTTGTCATCTTCTGGTGTTTCTCTGTGCTTTGGATCTCCTAGTTAAATTTTCTTCTCCCTCAGAGGGTAAGATAAGGCACCCTGGGGACAAAGTGATTTGACTAATGGCAAACAGACGGCCATTAAAGAATGGAGGAGGAAATCTCCCAGGACTGTGAACCTCTCTGCCCCTTATGCTAGCCAATATGACACTGCCCTCATCCATGGTTTCAAACCCACATTTAGATGCGCCATCAACAAGTGTATTCTCATCATACCATCCAGATATTTCATTTCCAATTCTACAGACTTAACATGAAATACCTGAGAAATTCCATATAATTAACCATTTATGTAAAAGGTCAGTCACAAGGAAGTTAAACCTGGGCACTGTCTTCTAATCAATGCTTTATACAGCTTGATAATAAGTGCCACTGCAGTCAAGCAATCTAAAATAAATGCAAACAACTTATTCCTGTTCTGGAACATCAATATAATCAGGTTCTCTTTGATTATACAGGATCCTGTAATCATAGCCCTCTGAGAATTTTTTTGGCTACTTTCAAAAATGTCTGAAATTTACTCTGTAAAATTAATGCACATGATCTGAAAATTCTACCTTAGCAAATACAAAAGGCCATTTGATTAGCTACAAATAAAAACCCCTTGAGCTAAAATGAATAAGGTTTAAGCTACTTCAAATTATTTTCCCGCCTGATAAAGCCATTATCACATTTAGAGCGTTTACAATGCAGAACTACATTCCTTTGATCATCTTATAAAATTAATTGATCTTGCTTATCTATTGTACTATTTTAAATCATTTTAATTGAGGACATTAGGAGAAGTAATGGTAACAACCAATGCATTTATTAGCTACTGACGTTCAAGGCAGCAATGTCATTTTCATAATCTGAATTTCTCTATAACAAAATTCCATTCTTAATGGAATTTACATATAGATCACCCCCAGCAACAAATAATTTACTATTACTTTAAGTCCTAAAGGACAGGCAGAAAAACTGTGAAAAATCACTCCAGCCATACTTAATTTTAATTATTCTTTCAAATCAGATAGAGACCCCGAAGTTAAATTCTCATAATTAAATAGAAATTAAAAGTTTCTAAAAGCCTTATTTTCAACTCCAATTTTAAATGCAAATGAACACATAAGAAAATTGCCCCATGAAAAACTGAGTAATGTTCATCTACAATGTTTTGTTTCACAGACACAAAACTCCTCCATCACCTCGAGTCCCATGGGAGTCCTTGTTTAGTTAAAGGCTGCAAAAGGCTGAGTACAAGTGTCCAATATTAACCAGAAGTCCTGACCCTATCAGGGCTGCCCTTGCCAGTGTCTGCAGAACTGCCTGGCTTACCCTGAAATAGTCCTAATACTTCCATGATAGACTATGAGTTTATATGGCCCACCATGCCACAGATCAACTGTACCCATTTGAAAGAGAAAGGTGACTTTCCTTCCTAATAAAGGAATGCTCTGTCACCCAGTCAGTGAAATCTTTATTTATACAAAGTGAATTGTGCCTGGGCTAAAGATCCCCTGGAAAACGTGCTTCATCTCCAGCCTTAAGTCATCCACCTCACCCACTGGGTTCTAAAAATGAAGAATACACACTCATTTAATCAAGTTAAATATAGTGTTAAGCAGCACAAAAACTAAATATAGATATGCTGCACAAATATACACACAAAAGATATGCCAGCATGCCACTGCATGCTTGGGAAACAGGTTCAATTATTTTTGCCATAAACTGCTGCACTACTCCAGGTGAGGCACTTAGGTGTCAATTAGGTCAAGTCTATTGCCATCAACCCCCTTCCAGAACCACCAGCCTTCTCTGCCATCACCTCTTTATGTCAACCACTAGAGGCTATATCCTGCTTCAACCCCAAAATATCTATTGATCTTCAGGAAGACACACTGCCACCTTTCTCCTTGCCTCATGCCTTGTCAGGTCAGTAATTCCTTGTTCCCAGTTCCTTGCATTTCTGCAACTCCATCTCTTTTCTCCACTGCTTGAAAGAAACAATTCTAGAAGTGAAGACAAGCCAACAGACAATTGCTTGGACAACTGACACAAATTCACAGCATAACTTGGGTGTCTTTGACATAGGCTACAAAATACAATGCATGAGGAAGACTAATCCTGTGACTGCAGTGATGAAAAGTTTAAGATCAGTATAGATACATCCTTATATCCTCTTGTGCTTCCATTTCCAAATTATAAAATGAGGGCAATAACATTTGCTGGACCGTAAGCACATTACACACCGTGTAGTCAATCTGCAACTAGGTTGGACCAAGCAGCCCTTATTCGTGCTAATAACTAGTCTAATACCAGAGGAAACAACTCAGTAATGGTTTAAAAGTAGGCTCAGAAGAGATAACTTAGAGAGTCTGGTTACAAGCTGAAGAAACGGGCACACAAGCAACAGCACTTTAATATTCACCCCTTTTGTCCTTGGCCTAGACTACAGACAGCAAATGCTGTGCTCTCCCCGTTGGGATTCTTATCAAAGAGCAAAGAGAGGAAAGGAAAAAAAAAAAGAAAGCTGCAGTAAACACTGTAAAGACAAACTGCCTTTATTTGTTCTGATGACTAGACTATTTTTCTTTACACAGTTTGTAGTGAGTACAAAGCATTGGCATTTTCCTTTATATAATGGGAAAATGACAGCTAAAAGTAAACACTTGCATTTAAATGCACACAATACAAGGACACCACCTTATTTTTGCTACAACAGCAAGTGTCTCCTAACATGATTATTAGATTATTGGCTCTGAAAACTAAACTTCTTAGTCTTTCACTAGTTTGATGAATGATTTGGTTTGTTGGTTTGTGGGGGGCTTTGGGGGGTTTTTTGGATTGGGGGCATGGGGGTGTCTGGTTGGGGGTTTTTTTGGTTTTTTGTTGTGAGAGTTTTTTGGTTTGTTTTAGTTTTGTCCCCAGAGGTACTCCTGAATCAACAGGTGCCCACATTTAAATTTGGAGACCCATCAAGCAACTACCAGCTTCACCTTCCCCAAGAGCTTCAGAGGAAAGGAGCTGTATGATTTCAGTCCTACTCCAAGGTCACTTTTAAATTACCACAGTCTAAAGTTCTAGGCAGGAGAAGTAAACATGGGGTAAACGGAGTTGGAGGACAAAAGAATAAGTAAGAGTATAAACTCCTTCGATGGATGTGTTTTGAGGAACTGAAGAGATTGATATAGAAGTAGAGGCAGTTTTTAATGTAGAAACTAAAAATAAACATAAAATTAAACTAACCAGACTTGAGCTCTTAGGCTGTGTTTTTGTCCTTTTGCTAGTAACCTCCGGCACACCTTTCTGTCACCATCACAAGCCCAGACCTGTATCCTCCTCTATGGCTGGTGAGCATCTGGCACACTATGCTCTGCTTCTGTTACCAAAGAGCCCATTAGTAAACAACAGCATGAGCTTCCAGGCTGTCAGGACTGTTTTATTCCAGATTTTTCTCTTCTTTTAACAAGAGTCTAAAACAACACAGCTATGTCTCTGTCTAGTTTATGGTGTGTATAGTTTGAACAGTATAGACATGGGTATCGTCTTATAACTACCATACAAATCAGGAGAGCTCTGTATTCAAAATTTCCAGACTGTATATTAGTAATAATATATTCCTGACATAGAGATTGATAAAAAAATAGTGTACTGGTTCAGTTGGGGAAACCTAATGTATAGGTCACTCTAAAAACATAGTCAAGATAAACTACCTCTGTTTTATTCAGAGCTAAACTAGATGAGGTCAACCACACATGTGAAGGTGAGTGCTGATCATGCCGAGCTCTTCTGTGGTAAGTATAAAATCCATTCAGGATTTCACACAATAACCATCATTCCTGTGTCACCTCACTGATGTCTTTGGGATGGCCAGGGTCTCCCTGCCCCAAGTACCTGTCTGCTCTCCTGGGCACTCAGCAGGTAAATTCTCCTCTTTGTCTCCAGCTGCCTTGCAAGGTGGAAGCAAATGCCCTCCACCTTCAATGGCCCTCTCAAACACAGAAAAACATTCAAAGGTTTGTTCTTCAAGACCCCTAAAAATGGAAGGCACCTGCTACTCAACATAAGTAACCTATTACCTTAATTAGGTATATCAACAGCAGTTCTTAACCTTTTGGGTTGTTTTGATTCTTATAGGAGCCAAGCCCCAGTGAAACGTATCACTGTTTTGCCAACCACTAGGCCTAGCACAAAGGACACAGCCAGCAGCAAACCAAGCCAATAATATTGTATACAAAATAGTAGTCAGTATATGGGTGATCGCTGGGGGTACAAACAAGTCAAACAGATCACACATAACAGACATCAACCCCAGCAACGACACAGCACGACCAATAATAGGTGGAATAAACAAAGAAACAAAGTCTCCCAGAGAAGAGATGGGAGACAACCAAGTCAATAGGCTGAGCATATAGGATAGAAGTAGCCCCATATTGTTCCCCCACCAAGCCCACGTTTGCAAACGCCAAACCTGACTGGGGCCCAGTTGCAGGGAGAGTCAGGAGGTCCTTCCCCAACAGGGAAACTCTGCAAAGTGCATCCACCTCACAGACAGACACTGCACCCTTCCTGCAAGTGGTCCCAGCTTTTATCCCCAAAGCAGGACACCTGGCACTCATTTACCCAATGTGGGGCACCTGGGGCTTGTTTACCCAAGGGCTTTCCTTACAAGGTCTGCTGCACCTTGGAGGAAAGCCAAAAGGCAAACTCATCCCCTCCTTTTGAAGGACCATGGGAACCACCCATATGTCAACCTTAATTCAGGGCTCAGGGTTCAGATCCCAGCACTTCAATCACAGAATGCAAATCATGAGTCAATCTGACCATGAGACATGATTTTTATAAGATTTTAAGTAAGTAATATAAGTGTAAGTTTTTTTAAGATTTTTATGAACAATCCATGACAGAATGCTAGGGCTTTCATATAGAAAATTGATAGGTGATTAAGTCAAAGTCTTAATCTCTGGATTCTCTGGAATCTGGAAAAATGATATGAAGGTAAATGGAACAGCCTAAACAGTTCCCATGGTCTATAGCAGGAAGTTTTACAATGACACAACTTGTCCTGATGTCTTAAGTTTTGATTATTACATCGGAAACATCTGACATGAATATTTAGTCTGGATCTTCAATAAAGGCAATTTGCCAGCAGGTTTCTCAACACTAAGTAGAAAAGATTTATTTATATTTTTTTTACCTGAAAAGAACCAAACCAAACCTACAATGAAAAGATAACCCTGATCCCGGACATAGTCCTCCAACAGACCAAACCTGGATTTATGGCATGATGCTGGCTCTCAAATGCACACAGAAAATCCGTATCACAGTCCTGGCAAACTGCTTTGGAGGAATCGACCCCAGGCTAATAACAGTCATGACACGCCTCCAATGGAATGTGTCTTAACACAGCCCCAGTGTTTCAGGCTCACAAAAAAATAATAATAATGTGAAAAGCAGTTAGACAGCTATTAACACACAGTTCTCTCTGACATGACTTGACCAAGGAGCATAGTATCAATTCAAATAAGCAAATACAAAAAACCCTAAAAAAAACACTAAAGAAGTGTTCCCTTAGAAAACAATTTTGCAGTGAAAACATTTGCTAGGATGGGTGCTAAGCTGGAGCTCAGGAACAATAATGGCAGCAGTAACAGATGCTTTAGTCCTTATCTATAGGCTTAAATCCCCAATATTCAGCTTTGCTACAAATATCAAACATCCCATTTGAAAAGTATTTAATAGATAATAATTTCATCAAATCTATGAGCCATATCTCAATTTTAAGTTTTATTTCTTTGCTTATAAAAACACCTACAGGGGTGTCAGTTCAAGGTCAATCACTTGGATTTGATCTCCATTTATCTACCAAATAGCAACCTTCAACTTAGTCAAACATACAAGCCTAGACTGATGTATCTAGCTTGTCTTGCTCTGCCATCCTCCATAAGGGTCTAAATCACTAATGCTAAATGTCAGCCAGTGTGGATGACAATGCAGGATACTCACTGGCATCACCACATAGGATTGCACCATGTGGCAAATCAAGGAAATGCAGCTGTCTCCTTGTGCCTGCATGGACTTTTCTGGCCCATGAGGAAAAGGATTTGAGATGCTGGAGTACAGGCAAGGCAAGCAGGAAACAAACCTCACACCCACTGACCCCTCAATAGACCACAGAAACCCAGCACTTCACAACCTAGTGACGGTCCCCGGGTCTCTGGACAATTCAGAGGGCTTCAAGACCTCGTTTGCGTCTTGGGAACACGTTGCAGCCTTAAGGCACAGCCCTCAGCAGAAACTACATTTTCCAAAGCTTCCTCCATCAGATTCTGACATCCCTGAAGTGTCAGCAGAGGCAAGCCCCGGGGCTTATCCTAGGAGCCAGTGGCTTGAGGCGACATCAGGGAGCAGATCTTGTGTCCAGGTGATGGTGACACTCCCTGAAGCAAACCAGGTGCCAACCACATCAGTCAGTAGCATATATCTTCCAGGCATACTCAGGGCACCCCACTGAACTTGTTGCTCTACCCATACACGCTAGTGAGAAAGAGGAATACAAGTAGCCTATACAAGAAAATGCAAACAAAGAGGACAGTGACCCAAATAGACACCTGTCTAAGGAAATAAAAAAGGCAGTGAAAAAGGTAAAAATAAGTCTGCCAAACAAATACAGACCGACTCAAGACCTCTCACTGCCTGCAACAGTCTCTACAAATATTTCCATCCCTTCCTCAACTAAAGTAAAGGTGAAAAGTATTTCCTTACTAAGGGGAGGAATATCGAAATCCGAGCGCAGGGATGACTGGAGCTGAGCAGCAAAGCCCAGACCTGGCAGAAGGAGAGAAGGTACAGCAGGCAGCCAGCCCCTGCTCCTCCCAACCTGCTCCTGGCCTTAGGGCATCGAGCTGTGCATGCTTATCCCACCATGCAAAGCCCCTCTGAAAAATACCTGTATTAGAGTGCAGCTCCTATCTATTCCCTTCCACCATCACTTGGGATGAGGGGGGGGGAAAAAGTACAGTACGGATAACACACGACATATGCAATTTAAAAGCAATCTCCTGGCAAAGGGGCAGCACTGATTCAACGAGTAACGTCCCAGCAGGGAAAGCACACAGTGAAGTTATGGGAATAAAATGGTTCCGAGGAGAGGCCTCCCATGTGCTTATACAGGAAAAACACTGGTGGGGTAAACACATTCAACTAAGATGAGGAGGGGGAAGAAACTGCATGGCAATACAGTTAAATGGAGACATAGACATCTCTCCCACCAACACAGCCACGGTGTTTCTACAATCACAACTGCAATTTTGGTAATAACATGACACTAAGAATCGTAAATTAGATGTAAATTGCTTGTGTATAATTTACGAATACCTAGGGCTAGATATTATTATTCTCTGCATTAATAGTTTTCTGCCAAATGTTCAGATTTTTGCATTGTAGCTCAGCATCCTTTCTTCTTCTCCATGACCCCACAGGTGATGACACATATTGTGAAAGAACAATATTTACTTATGACCAAAGGGGAAAAGAACCTTGTTATACTGCAAAGCTTATATTTGCCACAGGAAACTTAAAATATATAAATAAAATAATCCAAATAATCCAAATTGTTTTCCTCATAAAAATATTACAGCAATACGATCTCTGCCTGCCTATGATTAAGGCTGCTTTGTAAACAGATTGTTGTTCATTTTGTGAGTCAGACACCATAATATTGCAAGATCAGGGTCTGTTTGTCTGAAAATATTTAGCAATCCTACAAGTTAAACATGATATATATAAATAGAACTTTCTAATTAACATTTCTCTTTTGTCTGTCACTTAATTTGCCTTTTTTTTAAATGGATAGCAAGCACAATGACAGCGTGGTATTGCTCTTGAAATAAACCTGCCAAGACAAAAGCATATGTCTTGGGTTTATTTTTAACAAAAAGAACAGAAGTAGCATCTTTTCCTGGGGTTTGCTTTTGTTCTGACAGTAGGTTGATTGATTCAGTAAAAAACAATAAGTAGAAAATATTTTTTCTGAAGAGATATTCAGTACTTTAACCTGCCGCCTGGACCCGAGATACCTGGAAGATACTTAAGGGTCACCTGTGCTATTTGACAAGTGTTACATCTAGTATGACAGGCAAAGATGCAACCTTACACTCATTCGATGGTGCCATTTTGAACCTAACTCTGGTGGCAAAACGTTTGGGTTTTTTTAATACGAAATGTGATAGCTTAGTGCTGAAACACAGATTTCTAGACACAAGATAATATCAAAGTGACCATTTATGATGCCTTAAATCTTAACCTCCACGTAAGGCTCAAAGACTCATTCCACACAAGAAATACATAAATAAAACACTGTAGTCATTTATGGATGCCCTTTAGCCCAGATGTCTAAAACTATTCCAGTGAAATACAGCAACCTAAAAACACGGTTTTGGCACTTTACTGAATGATAATATATGAAACTAAAATTAGATAGCTACATGGATGCTCCAGCCACAAGTGTGGATTTCCTCAGCTGCTGCAGAGGCACGTCAGCTCCACACCACCTTTGAGAGGAAAGAAACATGGGCCAAGAGGGACAATGGTATCCTGGGGTGCATTAAGAAAAGTGTGTTCAGCAGGTCTAGGGATGTTCTCCTCCCCTCTACTCTGCCCTGGTGAGACCACACCTGGAATAGTGTCCAGTTTTGGGCTCCCCAGTTCAGGAGAGCCAGGGATTTACTGGAGAGAGTACAACGAGAGCTACGAGGCTGATCAAGGGACTTGAATATCTCTCCTATGAAGATGGACTAAGAGAACTGGGGCTGTGTAGTCTTAAAAGAAGAAGGCTGAGAGGGGATCTTATTAATGTCTATAAATACCTGAGGAGTGGGGGTCAAGAGGAAGATGCCAGTCTCTTCACAGTGGTGCCCAGTGACAGGACAAGGAATAATGGGTGCAAGATGGAACATAGGAAGTTCTGACTCAACACGAAGAAAAACGACTTTATTGTGAGGGTGACAGAGCACTGGCACAGGCTGCCCAGAGAGGTGGTGGAGTCTCCTTCTCTGGACACTTTCAAAACCCACCTGGATGTGTTCCTGTGTGGCCTGCTCTAGATGATCCTGCTTTGGCAGGGGGGTTGGACTAGATGATCTCTAGAGGTCCCTTCCAACCCCTAACATTCTATGATTCTATGACTCTTCAGCTTTCCTTGCCTAAGTAGATAATATCTAATTTCATCCCTAAGATACTTTCTAGACAGAGAATATAAACCAGTAACTCCTCCCCAAACCATGTGACCCAGCACACCCCCCCTGCCCCATGTCCCCCATCCCACACATATAAGAAAAATTCCTTTTGATGACTGGTCTGAAAAAAAATATATTGATGCCCAAGGAACTGAGTTATCCCCACCCCATCACCTCTTACATATTTTAGGCAATAATTAATTTAAAAATAAGTAGCCTCATGTCTTCTTTCCAATATGCCTGAGCTGCAAACATTTTTGGCACATTGCATAGCTGTGTTGGAGTAAGCATGGGGACAACTGAGGACAACCAGGACAGAAAGAAAAAGGTGCACTGCAGCCTGCATTTGCCTACATAGCTGAGTTAAGATAAGCCACAATCTTGCCTTTAAGCTAATTAATTAAGTACTTTCAACCATAGCTGTTTCTTCACAGCTTTCTTAGTCTGGCAGTGATAAATACACAATAATGATGTTAATAGTTCAGATTTACACAGTTGGTGCTACGCACAGAATGGCATTCATATTTATGGACTTGGCAAGGTCCCAGTCACCCTGCACTGGTGTATCACCGCTGAATTCACAGTAACTGTGAAGATTTACACCAGAGAGAGCTCCGATGACGACCTCTGCGTATCAACTCATACACGGGCATTAAGCCTAAAAGCAATATTTATATATTCACAAAAGTACATACTCACCGAACAGGCTAGAAGTACTACACTGGAAATCACCTTGCCTTCAATTATAGCATGTAATTTTTAATGCTGTTCAAGTTTAATTACAGTGAAGTGCTTAACTGGGCTCCAACTGATTGATAATGTTCTTGACTACTTGTCTCCTTCTCCTCACAACTGCCAGAGAGATCTAGATTAATTTTCACCATATAATGAGAGCTTACAGATGAAAATATGAATGAACATTGCACAGATCAGTTTGATCCCCTTTGATAAACTTAATGTACAAAAAAACCACCCTCCTGCTAATCAGTTCTTTTCATTTGCCTTTCTCATCTTGCCAGGAATTGCTATGCACTTAGGTGTTTTATTTAAAATGGAAATGAATCATAATAGATCAATTTAGAGTCAATAACCAAATACATAAACGACGTCAGGGTTGGGTTTTTTTTGCATTAATGTGACTCTGTTTGCACATCAGTTATGTTCTTTAAGTCAATTGTATGCAAGATCCTTTTCAATGCATTTAGGAGACTGCTCCTTTTGAATTCTTCAGGGCTCATGCTACTAAAGACAGATGATGGCAAATATAGTGTTGCTCATTTGATCCATCTGTTACAGAGTTCAAGGGAGGAGGAGAGGGAAGACCATTAAAGAGCCTGTTTCTGTCAAGTCCTAGCATTTATGCTATTTTAAAATATTTTTTCTCCAGTACCCCCTTCCCTTCAAAAACAATAAACAAACACATCCTTAATTTCCTCACTTCTAAAAACTTAGCAGTGCCCAAGACATAATGTGAAAAAAAAAGTCTTTTCATCCTGAGTCACGACCAGTTGTTGGTCTTCAGAATAAACATCAATGTAAGACCTCTCCTGCCCTAGCTCAGGAGGAACAGGACAGAGAGGGAACAAAGTAGGGACACCTGTGACTTGTATTTCTGCTAAGAGCAACTGAGAGTGCTTCACAGGGCATAAAGTGTTAACAGCTCCTACAGCTTGAGACAAGTATGTGTTAGCTGTAACATGTTTGAAATAAATGAAAAGTTAACTTCTCATCTGCAGCAGCCCAAGTACTTACACAACCCTACGGACATGACTGCAAAGCCTTTAGCTTTGGAAAGAGCTTCACAGATTCTGGGTGAAGGAGCAAGGAAAAGGCAACTTTGGAGCTTACTGGGAACGAGCCACAATGAACAATACTGAATTTCCCCTGTGGTGGCAGAGGCATGGCCACAATCCACAGCACAGGGTCACCACAGAAGTGAGGATGGGATGCGTTTAAAGGACCAAGAGAGTGCCCCTCTGCATAGCAAACCAAAGACAAGAGCACTCAGCATTATGCTGCTGTTTCACCTTGTGAGACGTGCTGTCACACACACAGCTGAACAAGACTCCCAGGCTGATCTTCCAAAATAGATCACCACACCAGTACAGGAAATATTTGGAGGTGGTGCTTTGACTCTTACTGAACGTTGCCAAGCAATTTCATTCTCTTTACTAATGTGTACAGATTAATTACCAATGTAAAATACAGAATGCCTGAAGAAAAGTGATGTGTTTCAGTTTCGCACCTGGTGAAAACCAGCTAGAGCTGCAATGACTTGCACTGCCCTGCAACCTGATGCACCAATCCCTCCCAGACTGTTGCGTTTTACTGGATGTAACAAAGGAGACTGTAAGCAAAATTATCATTGCAAAACCTTTCAACTGCTTGGAGAAATGAACAGGAAATCAGCCAGCAACAGTTTTCCCACACAGTCCTGTTGCAGCAAAGCATTTATTGGGAATAACTTGTATGAGACAAAATTTTCAGGAGCATAAACACAATTCCAAAAAAATTCTACACACATAGTTATTTCTTCTGCAAATGTTATTAAAAACAAACAACTAGAAAAAAAAAGCTTCTACATTCTGTAATTTTAAAAAAAATGATTTATAGAACTCCAAAATTCTTATAAGCAAAGGAGATTTGGCATCTGTCTATTCCATTAAGTAAATGAGTAATCAAAGTGGTTGCATAAGAAGTTTCTAGGTTGTATAAAATAATAGACTAAAGATAATACTGGAATAGGAGGACAAAACCCTTTAATTTTATAAGGTAGGCAAGTAATTGTTTACATGAATGGATGTGCTAGCCTATCCATTAGCATAACAACTGCCTGCAGAACACATGAAATGAGCTAATAGCAATAATTATCTGGAATTAATAATGAACATAAGCATTTCTTTACACTTACTAAATAAACAGCAACTGGAGCTTAGTATTCACCAGTGGTACAACCAGAGCATGGCGTTTGCTGGGATGAAAGAGAGTAACCATACCAAAGAAAGTAAGAAGTGGAGTTTCTCTATTAATAGCAAATAGACAATTTGGAGCTTTAATTTCACTGCTGCTGAAGCCCGCATGAAAAGGCTGGACCACAGCCAAAATGCAATAATCACAATGTCTGCAAAGCAAAGAAATAAGCCATCAAGCAGCTCAAGTCTTTCTATACAATATAATTATCAAACAGTATCAACCCCTCTTGCTATCTGAACTTTGAAAAAGTGATCTTGTCACAAGCAGCAGCAAGTGGAGCAGGATCCTCAAAGTAATGAACCCTCTTCTCTTCCTCCCGACCATTTCCACACCCAGAATCGGAGGCTCGGCTTAACGATGCTTATTTTTGCCCCCACTGTACTAAGAAAGGTGTCTTTTATGTGGAAAAGGATTAAATACAGTAAAGACTATCCTGATGCATTTTTTTCTTTGCTACAGCTGCTTGCAGTTTGCATGCTGCTTGCCTATCTGATGGGAGATGAGCAGGTGTGTGCCGAGCTCTCTTCCAATTTACATTTTGTTTTAAAACAGACCATAACTTGCCATGGGCCATGGTTCTAGGACAGAATGCCAAAAACCGAACAGGAAGGTTTGCTTCTTAATTGCCTAAGTAAATAAAACTTTCTTGTGAAATATGTTACTATATAAAACATTGATGAAATACCACAGGGTATTTCTACATTTTCCAATCCCCACCCTCACAAAAATGGTAACTACAGAATTTCCCACACTATCTTAGTAGCCACAATAATTCTTCTCTTTGGCCAGTTAAAAGCATCACAGTGACCAGCAACAGTTCCTCTGGAAAGTCTATGTAGCTCCTGTTATTTTGTTTGGGGGAGAGCAGGGGCATACAGAAACATACGTCAATACGTTGCAACAAAGGCTGCAACACGGAAATGCAGTGACCCATTGTCCTGGGCATTCAGAAAGTTTGTTACTGCAACAAGGAAATGTGTATCCACAGTGTGCATCACAAATGCACAATGGACAATACAATACCCTTCAGTTATACAGCACGGATCTATGACATTGCTCCTACAGGCTTGTGTTGATTAGAAATAAAGGTCTGCTTTGGATCCTGCCTCGGGCCCATACACTCAAGGATATTAATGAAGACCCTGCGAACTCTGAAGGCAATAGCATTTGCTAGCCCCGAAAAGTGGTACTTAGTACAGTCCTGATTCCCACAACTAGAATATTTTAGGAGTCTAGTTGCTATTTGACTTCATATACTAACACTTCTTTGACTCTATCCACCTTCACCTTTCTCATTGAGAAAAGGTCCATGAAATCTAAATTATGCTGATCAATATTTATAGCACAGATTTCTTCAGGCTCACCTGTTGACCTAGATACGATCTTCCACAGGGCTTGGAAAGCAGCAGGAAACATTCCTCATCCTACTCTGTGCCCGACACAGGTGTCTCAGAGCACAGTATCCAACTTCCAGCAGAAATCAACAGATGTTCTGTGGGTAAAATTAGCACAGCCCAATGAACAGTGCCATTTTATATTAGCCTAAGATGTTGCCTTTGGATGATACAAGAAGATTCTGCAGCAATTTCCCTATACATTTCAAAAGCATTAATCTCCTTCATTGCAAATTTGGCAAAGTCAAAGTAGGACACCAATCTGAGCACACAACCGTTTATCTCTGTGTTCAATCTGTTTTTTCCCCTCTGAAAATCTAATTTTATCTATATAATTACAAATTTTTCATACCTATGCTCTTATTTCTGCCATTTTCTGCCTCTGTTTTTTCTACAGTATTGTCTCTCTGCATTGTGTTTCTGCTTTCCACTGAGTATTACAACAAACAAATAGCAGTTGATTAATCTGATCATGTTATTATTACATCATGAGTTACAAATAGGATTCACCTCGCTTATGTTAGCCATCTAAAAGTTAAGCATCTAGCCTTCCTGGTCCCTTGGACAGCCTAGTCAAAGACAAGCACCTGTAAAATGGAACCATGCTGTGTCTTAGACACTTGAAATGGGGTATTTTGCCCTATGGAGGAAGGTCTTCCTATTGCTTGACTGTAGAGGAAGCCTTGTATCATTGCTTAGGTACTCAGTTTGAAGGTACATAATATTAGGCAAAATAAATACTACTATTCACATCAAATTCCTATTTCATTAACGTTTTTCTTTGTACCTATACTGAAAAGTTGTTTATTCCTGCACATAGAATAAATGTTATTACTTAGTTTCTTGAACTTCCTTAACCAGGGTCAAATTGGAAAATGTTGAAGTTCCTGTTCAAAGAAGTGTCCCGTATTCTCATACATCCTCTTAACAAATATTTAAGTACCCATTATACAATGACAAAACACTACATTGCCAGGAAGCAGGAATAAATTAGGAAATACATCAGTAGTTAATTCAACTACAATATCTAAAATAATGCTGAAATTGGGATAAGTTTGGCTAAAGCAATTTTTGTTGACAGAGATCTATCAAAGGATTTTTCACTAGAAATAAGCCAGTGATATAAATAAACTTTTGATCTTTTTTAGGCTTTCATGTTTTTTTCATAGTCTACTCAAGTAATATAGAACAGCTTTTCCAAATCATTCTACCTTTTGTAGTTTGAAATAGTACTGTTTTGAGGAAAAAGAGTTTCCTCTTCTAAAAAACCCTAAAAATTCAAAATGTTTCCAAGACATTTGTATTTTAAAGAGGCCATTAGGAATCTGTACAACTCTGCTCTGTACAACTGTTATTTCTATCATAAATATGTCATAGGTTTTATTAACTAAGAAATGTGTGATAGTTTTACCAGCTGTACAGGATACTGAGAAACAGTTTCAGTGAACTAATTAAATTGTAATTATCACCTTTTTCCCCCACCCCCCATTCTAGAAGTGCTTTTCATTAAAAGGAGTTTCACACATCTTTAAAAAAGGACAAAACAAGGAGCATATACACCATCCAAAGCAGGTAGCTTTGACTAACATTCATATTTTCAAGATGCACTTTTAACATTATAAAGCCAGCTATGTTACCAAGAAGGATCATTCTGTACAGCAAGAACCTTCATTTTTTGCTCCATACAATAACTCACAGAACAAAAGACCACCAATCATTACTATTCAAAGGGAGTCCATTTAAATTATTTTCATACTCCAAACCCTAACTTCCTTTGTTCTACCTTTCCCCCCCTGGGTTTGAACTCCCCAAATGGTAATCAGCTGGGTCAAAAAATGAAGCCCATGTTCTCTCACTCTTTATTTTAAAATATCTGACTCTCATTGAAGTCAACAAAACTTAAGCATGAGCTCTAAGTACTTTGCTTAAGTCAAACTAATATTAGTCAGGATTTAATTTCAACACTAGTAGCTTTAAGACAACAGATGTTCTTGTTTCAGTGCAAGAAACCTCCCCATCCAGGGAAGGTTTAGATTGGGTATTAGGAAAAAATTGTTCATCCAAAGAATTGTGAAGCACTGGAACAGCCTGCCCAGGGGGACTCACCATCCCTGGAGGGATTTTTGAGGGACTGAGGGAGATGGTGTAGTGGTGAATTAGCCGTATTAGGTTAATGGTTGGACTTGGTGATCCCTAGAGGTCTTTTCCAACCCAGGCTGTTCTGTGATTCTATGATAAATAATAAAAACAGCAGACCATATATCATTTTTCTATAATAATGCCTCTGTAGGCCACTTTCAGATTATCAAAGAGACCTATCTAGAGACATAGGACTCACAGAACAACAAGCGTGTAGCAAGTTCAAACAGTGCAAACAGTGAATGCAAACATATTCTTATTGGAAACAGAAGAGAGCAAAGATATTCTGGAGACAGTGTTTTAAACAGTCCTTTACAAACATCTATCACTTGAGTGCTATTACACTCTGAACTGAAGCTGTGCGACAGAATGATGGAATCCTGTAATTATTTTCTCTCTGCAATACCACACCAAGATTCAGATCCTGCAAAGGCTTATATGCAGATATAATATTACTTATTCCACCTCAGAGGTGAAGCTCCTCACTCAGATCAGGTGGACTGCTCGTGTGAGCCAAGTCACACCTACACTCCTGCAGAGTCACCTCACTTCGCCCTCGGTTGGGAGCTCCTTAGGCTAGCCAGAAGAAAGATGACCATGGATTTTGTTAGCAATCTTATCAAATTGGGCTCAAAATACAAAACCTAGTCCCACTGAGAAATATGAGATTTTCAGCTTAGTCGACGTTCTGACCACACCTTCATTTTGTCCGATTTCTCAAACATTGGGGAACTAACCCTCAAAAATACCCCATTTGTCTTCGATTATGCTCTGTTAAACATAGAACTATGTTTATAGGAAAATATGAAGACGACCCCTATATCAATAATTTTGAATGGGGAAAAAAAAAAAACCACAACATTCCACTCCCTTTTCTGTATTCCTTTTATATTTGAGGGCTTGTTATTTTAAAATACACTTCTGGTATTACTCCAGTATTCTAAAATTCTCCATGTTATTTTAATAAATAAAATTTATTAGAAAAAGCCTCCATTTGCCATGAAGTACTACTGAATGCTGACAAATTACTGTGGGACTATAGTAATTTTTCCCAGCAGTTTCCATGTAAGTGTAAATTTAGTCATATGAATCAAAATATGAGTTATGCTCAAATGAAAATAATGATATCTACTGAGTGGTCAAAAAAATGTTACTAGCTATTAATAAATAATCCTCACCACATATGGTGACATCAATCAGCACTATTATTTTTCCCATATAAGAGGAATTTAGTAAGGCAGAGCTGCACACTGCACAGCAATACAAAAGTTAATCATTGTCACACAGCACATTATTGTCACAGCTCAAGAACGTCTTTGATCCCTGCCTCAGTTTCAGAGCATTCAGGTCACCACCCTTTTGCACAGCATTTACACGTGGTGCATGTATACTTCAACATATATACAGAATAAATTGCTGAGCTGCAGTAGGTCATAGTGTAATCATGACATTATCAATTACAAAAAAGCCCCCATCTTTAAGCCAACCAGCTACTTCACATGTACACTTTTTATACTTTTTCAGTATTTTTCATCAAAACTTTGAGTACATGGACACATAGTGAGCATCCACGTCAGTCAAATGGAATGGAAGCACTTAGGAGGAGATGGTCTGTTGCATCTGTGATGAAAAACAAAAGTTTAGATAGGCCTCTGACATAATGGACTTGATGAGAAGAAAACCTGAGCAGCAAGGGCACCTGGATGGCCCCCCAACAACCCCACAACATTGCCATACCCAGACCTGGGTGAGACCTAGGCTCTGCCTATCGCACTGCAAAGTCTCCAGCATCTCTGCCAGTGAAATATCTCTCCCTCTTTCACCCACCACTTGTTGAAACAATGCCAGCCTGTGAAAAACTGCCCATGGAGAGCTAGTATTTGAAAATATGGTTGAAAACAGCCAGGCTTATGGGAAACAACTCCTTGGGAAGTAGAGGAAATCTAACAAAGAATGGCTGTACAATTCTGGTTAAAAAAGCACTACCCTACTGGTAAATATATATTCTTCAGTTGCATAAGCAGTGTCTAATAATGAGACTGGAAACTGATGTCTTTCAGAAACATGTCTATCACGTAATTTCTACACCAAGATACAGACTGCATGCAGATCAGTACTTTCCTGTTGCTGAACCAATAACAAAACCTGTTAAACACATGTTAATCCTCTATTAATACACATTAATAAAATACATTTTTGCACTAAAAATGTGGATATTTTTAGAGGAAAAAGGAGAATTATTTCATTTCAGAAATACAAAACCAAAATACAAGTTATGACACCATCTGGTTGTAGTAAGAATTTTATGTCTAGTAGTTATAAAAAAAAAAAAAAAAGGAAAAAGGAAAAGAAAGGTCACACTCACAGTAAAAAGGAAAAGAAACCCCTAAAATATTCCCTTTATTATAAACTGAATTGCCACAACTTTGAGCAGCTATTTATGTTGCTTTATAAATGCGAAGCCTACATTTTAATAGAACTATGCTTGGTAAATTCTGGGATATTAAATGGTTCTAATCCTATTCTACTTTATGACTAGTTCAAGAAATGACCTCTAGCTAGATCTGGCCTTGTTCTATCATGCAACTAGATTTTTCTTACAGAAAATAAATTAAAAAGGTGTGACCTTGCTAAGGGCTTGCAGAGAAAATGAGGTACATCTTGTCACTAGCAGAAGAGCCTATTTGAAACACGGTTTGTTCAATTTGAAAGGCTGCTGCTTTCCTCAGATCAGAAGTTAAGATAAAGGCAGTTGGATGAAAGAGGAGAAACATTTCCAAGAGATGAAATTAAAGAGCTACACTGGAAACCCATTCAGCTACACAGTGCCTTTTTTGTGCGAGGGTTTATCTCGACTCATCAGCCACACCTTGTCCCCACACAGGAGCCAGCTCTTCATGGGGGCACAAAGCCTGTCCTGTAAGGAGGGCTGAGGACTGTGCCCCCAACAGCAATCAGAGGACACTCACTGCACCCCTTCCTCACGTGGCATAAGTGAAATAACCCACCCAAATTTTACACATTGTCTGCAGAAGAAAAACCAAAGCCCTCGCTTGTCTTGATCTCAGCACCTACCTTGTGAGCTGCCAGCTTTCCATCACCAATAAGCATGGCAGCAGTGGCCCGTGTTCCCAAATGCCTAACGCTAGTCTGCACAGAAATTTGGCATTTTAAGCAGGTTGCATAATACCCCCACCCCAAAGTGTGGATTTAAAGCCTGTCACACCTTTACAACCAGGAACTTGTGCTCAATTCATTTTTAACTTGACCTGCTGAAAGCGTGCAGCAATTTGTACAACACCATCTCACCAGAACAGCTTATGTGTGTCCAAATAAAAACAGGTTATTTTAATAATTTCCTTTCTCATAATTACAAAAACTAACAGGTAGCAAGGCTGTGACTCAGGTGCATCCTCAAACACTTATCTAAGCCTAGCAGAAATTCAGTCAGGTTAGTTCTCAGGTTCAAGCTCAACAGCATGGGTCCAGCAGCATGGGCAATCAGCACACAGGTTTATTGCTCTCTCCAGCTGCAAGCCTGCAGCATCTTGACCCCATCACTGGTCCATTCCTGTCCCTCACCTGTCCGGCATAGTCCTAAACCTTGTCAGGACTCTGAAGGAGACTGACAAACAGAGGCTCATTACCCAGCACAGTGAGCCCCCACATTGGTCTCCATCCCTTGCCACTGCCACAATGCAGAGGAATAGCAGGCAGCCTGGAGCAGCAGCTGCAGAAGGATGTCCCCAGTCCTGCCGACCCACCTGGGAGCCAGGGCTGGATGTCACATCATCTGCCCTGTCCCCCTCCAGACCCCAGGGGCTTCTCACAGGTGGGATGGATCTCACAGAGAGCCACAGCAGCATTCACATAGGCTGTTTCTTGCGGTTCTTGTCATGCTTTTAGTCCCAACTTGAGTGTTTTCTAATTGCAAGCTTTAGTTTCTTGGCTTTAAGTATCACAAAAGCAAAACCATAGCCTGTAAAAGATTACCTTAGAATTCTGTCACAGCAGCTATTTAAATAACACTAATTTTGTGCTAATTCTTATGACCAACTACAGTTTAATTTCACTTGTTCAGAACAAAACCTGACTGCGAACAAAGCTTTTGGTGAAGTGACAAGTGGAATTCCAAACAAGTAAGACAAATATTTCCTCCAGAGGCTAAACCTACTGCAAAATATTAATCTCTTCTTCTACACATCTTCACATGTCTTTGGTGAAACACCTGTCTGGAATTGTTAATAACAAATATTTTTCAGGGTATACACTTCAAAGACAGTACTGCAATGTCAAGCAGTGTAAAACTTTTGAAGTAATTTTAGCTAAATACTTCTGTGACAACTGTCTGAATCAATTTGTCTTAGCTGACTATATTCTGGTATTATAAAAACCTAAGACCTGGTTATCAGCCAAAAAGCTAAAAATTTGAGTGAAGTCACAACTAATAAGTTGTATGAATCAAACACACACAAAAAATGATAATGACGTTGATTTAGAAAATGATCAATGCCCTTTGCTTTCTTAATTTTAGATGAACAATGTTCTTTTTCCTGAAAGGATCAAATGAAAAAATATTTCATGCACACTGAAGGACAACTCAAACCAATGAAAGCACAATTACCCAATCATAAAGGAATTACAAAATGAGAATATTGCCTCCTACTTGTCTAGCACAGTGAAATGTTAGTCCTTAACAAGGCAAAAGATACAGATTCAAAATAGGATGATGCTAAGATAGGATGGATAGTTTTAATTGCCAAACAACTTCACATCACAGGAAAGAAATAAGGCCAAAAAAGGAAAAAAGAAAAAACTGTGTGTGTTTGGGGGGAGACAACAAAAGCAAACTGGGGCTCAGGACTCAGAAAAAGTTCTGAGAATTACAATTGTAGTAGCAAAAAAATACCACCCAACAAAGAAGGTCAAGCTGACCTCAAGATTCTAAGTCAGGCTCTTGAAATCCTAAATCATACAAAGTGCCATGACTTCAAGGCATACAAACATAAGAGGATTAAGGTAAGTGTCCCACCTAAAAGCCTGAGAAAACAAAGATTAGTTTTAAGTACTTAAAAGAAACACAAATCATATGGATGCTCCATGCGCAGGAAGGAATAATTGTTAGGATGTATTAAGAGCACACTAAAATAAGCACTACACAACACAAGGAAAAAATCCAGGTTTGATTGCCACCTTCTGAGTGCAAATATACTCATGTCAAAACGTAACAAATATTAAGGACTTAAAGAACCGCCTCAAAACCTATTGAAGTCAATAGTAAGTTTCTTATCAACTTCAGTTAGCTAAGACCCTCTGTTTAGAAAGATTAAGTAAAGACAAATACAACTGTTCTTTCCAGGGAAAGGCAGTAAAACAGCTGCTCTCAGCCCGCAATACCTACCTGAGTGAATTCAGGAACACACTTGTCAACTCAGTTACACAGCAACAAAGGCTTTCCCTATAGGTAAACACTAACAGTTTATGCTACTTATGCTGTCAGACACTCAGTCATATTTACATTTATGCAAGCAGAAAAAAGTGTGATGCCTTTTAAAGGATGACATTAGTTCTGGATGTTATTCTACGAATTTGAACTATGATGGTCATGTCTTGACTTAGGGATGTCAAATGAAATTTAAGCATGCACTCCAAATTCTGTATTCATTTTCATGTCAGAGTATTTAACAACAGTAATTATGAAGTTATTTAAGCTTCTAACTAGAAGGAAAAAGAAGTATGGTTTATAGACTGACCAGCTTTCCATCAGTGCGCTCTACTGCAACAAGTTCTTATTTAATTGAAGAAATTCAAGTTTGGAAAAATCCCATTCATCATCTTGTTACAGATGTGCTGGAAGTAATCACTGTCTTGTGGCATTACTGAGCACTTGAAAAGTTATCCTGTCCCTCTGTTCCAATGCAATTCACTAAGACAGAAACTTGGACTAACCTACCAAATACGGATTCATTGTTCTATTGGTTAAAATTAATGCTTGCATCTTTGTCCTGGAAGAGTCAAAAAGCCTCTACTGAATCCTCTCAAATCTCTACATATTTAAATGTGAATATAAAGTTAGCCATCTGGGAAAACCCTATGATTCTCCAAGGCTTTAGTCAACTAAAATAGTGTGTGACATTGAACAAGTCTCTTGCCAAGTGGTATCTTTTGAACTCAGCTGAGAAGTGGATATGGGGTTTACAGCTGAACCAGAGGCAAAGGGCTTGGTGGGTTCCGCCACATCTGAACTGTGGCCTCGCCACTGCCTCCTCCATGGAAACTAATAAACCACACTGTTTCAGAGGGAAAAAAAAAGATGACAAGCAATTAAGCGCTGTCAAGTCAATAACCTTTTGTCATGAAGCCAGTTAATGGGGGAAAAATTCCCTTTTAGTTTGTACTTCATTCTTCCCACAGATTGTTTTATGAAACGTCACCTATCACATTATCAGGGTTGTTTATAAGCAGAATTGTATTTTTTAAAGAATGAGGTACAGTCTTAGGTCAATTTTTCACAAGCAAATCAAGACAAATATGCTTCTACTGGCCAAGATGATCATTCACTGGAAATAACAGTAATTTGTATTTGATAAAGATTCTTTTCACCTATAGGCCAAGTACACATCACACATTTAATTTCTCTCAGGAGGGTTTTCCTACTGGTCCTCTAAGAATTAATATTATTCTCCTTCAGAATGAGAAGCAAGTAGTAAGCATACAACCTAAAGAGGTACTTTAAGACAATCACCTCTCCCATTTACTTTTAGCATCCTAAACACAGTCTGAAACTTGAAAACACTTGAAAACCAGACCCTTTTCAATTGCTTTCATCGCAACATTCTCCAGAATTTGTGTAAAAGCTTTTTAAGTTACACATGTCTGTTCACCTGTTTTGACAATCACTAGGCCTGGCACAAAAGCAGCCAGCAACTAAACAATCCAGTAACCAGATTCTATTGCACATAAAAAAGTCAGTATATGGGTGATCACTGGGGGTACAAACAAGTCAAACAGATCACACATAACAGACATCAACTCCAGTGACCCCAGAAATGACACAGCACGACCAATAATAGGTGGGATAAACAAAGCAAGTCTCCCATAGAAGAGATGGGAGACAACCAAGTCAATAGGCTGAGCATATAGGAGAGAAGTAGCCCCATATTGTTCCCCCACGAAACCCATGTTTGCAAATGCCAAACCTGACTGGGGCCCAGTTGCAGGGAGAGTCAGGAGGTCCTTCCCCAACAGGGAAACTCTACAAAGTGCGTCCACCTCACACACAGACACTCCACCCTTCCTGCAAGTGGTCCCAGCTTTTATCCCCAAAGCAGGACACCTGGCACTCATTTACCCAATGTGGGGCACCTGGGGCTTGTTTACCCAAGGGCTTTCCTTACAAGGCCAGCCACACCTTGGAGGAAAGCCAAAAGGCAAACTCATCCCCTCCTTTCAAAGGACCATGGGAACCACCCATATGTCAACCTTAATTCAGGGCTTGGGGTTCAGACCCCAGCACTTCATCACCAAAACCTAGGCTTCTGTTAGAAAACACCAATAATTATTTAAAAATAATTTTTATAATTTTTTCAGCGAAATAGATGCAAAACTCCTGGAAAAAACTAAATTACAGTCATCTACAAAATGTTATTCTTAGCACATCACTGGGTAAAGAAAATGAATTTCTTCATTAAGTCACCCTTTCTTCTGAGCTGTTCCTGCTTATGCTGCCAGGGAGACAGGCAAGCTGAACTGTTCAAACCTCTTTTGGCCATCTGTTGCACAGAAAAATATGAAGTACATAAGGTAGCAGTACTCCAGGTAGCAGTACAAAGCAAGCACATATTCGGAGGGGTTTTTACTGCTGTTTCCTAAGAGCCTTCAGTGCAGACAGAATTTAATTCTCATTACTATGTCACCCACTGCTCTCACTTCCTTTATCAAAGGACTTCTCAAGGCAAAACCAACAGCAGCTCAACAGCTATATTGAGGACTTGTTGTGTTGGGGGGAGAAGTCTAAAAGCACAAGTTTGGACAAATAAATGATTTGTTTCTTATCAGAATTGCTTCAACACCCAAGGGAAGCATAGGTGGAGCATAAGCAGGACACCCCCCCTTTCCCTCAGGTGAAAAGAATGCAGTGGCTGAGGACTTGCACATCAATTGCCTGTGTCTCCCACCAAGCACCACTGTGAACCTCAGCCATGACCAAGCCTAGCCAGAAAGGTGATTGCAAGGTCGCTATAGGGGATGCAGTTCTGCTCTCCTCCCGTTACTGGGGACACACAACTCCTGTGGTGACTCCTCACATGATCTGCAGCCTCTGCAGAGAAACCCCTGAAGGAAAAAGAGCAGCAGAGCTATTGCCTATGGCGATGCTATGGAAAGAAGTGGTAGTGACAAGATGACATTGAGAGTCTGACACTGTAGATTTACCTCAGAACCATATCAAAATGACTCGCAGTTATCAGATCTAGATGACAAGGAGACTCCAGCATCACTGTCATCTATACTGAAAAAAATAAATAAATGCTGCATGCCACTGGCCACAGGAATGGATGGTGATTATAGATATACTGTCACAATACTGTCTGTGGCTAAGGATGGCTCAGGAGCTTTGATGATTAACCTAAACTGAGATTTATGTAAGCTTGTCTCTTGATTAAAGGGAAAAAATATGCATGAATACTATATTTAATCTAGTGATAATTCATCTTACAATCATAGAACAAAGTGCTGAAAATTGAACAATATCAATTAGATAAAAATATTGATTTAGTACTCGTCATTCTGAACGTATAGAATGGCAAGGATGTACACATCTGTCTGCGGGCTATTTAACTGGGTACTGGATTGAAAACCTTCTCCATTCAAAATGCCCTCCCATGAGTAGCATCTGGAATCCTGTCCCTAGGCATCAGGCACCACAGTAACCATCAGCAAACTCAGGCTACCTACAACAGCACACAAGGGCCCCCTGCTACAGAGAGCGTGGTACCCCCACATGGGTTCTCCCACAGAAACTGAGCAACAAGGCAAGCGACACTGGTGATCACAAGCATACAGCAAGGTAAGAGGGGCAGCTGCAATTATGTGGAACAGGGAACAGCATCATCCTACAGGCAAAGAAAGACGATGTCCATGTATGAACAGCAGAAAATAACACTTTTTTCCTTCCTTTTTTTTTTTTTCAAAAAAGATATTGAATAATAAGTTTCTTCTTTCATTCAAACTAATTTGACCAGAACACTGTTGTAACTGTTGTTCATAAACCTCAATTTTTTGCCATGACATTTCAGAAGTAAAAGCATTTAAATTTTTATTTCAAAGGAAAACAAGCAGCTGCAGGCTGACTACCACGTCATTTGTCTTTCACTGCCATGCTTATTTTTCTCTTCCTTTTCCCTTTCATTAAAATCATACATAGAAACTACAAGCTAATGAAACAATGATGAACATCTACTTCAATAACACTGAGAATTCTCAAATGTGCTTTGTTTGTTTTGTTTTTTTCTGCAAAATTAACATATTAGAGACTATTTACCACTGTACAAAATTCCTTTCTTTATTTATGAAAGCTACATCTTTACTATCATGATGTGAAATGAAAAGCCTCCTGTACTTGTTGCATACAATTAAGCTGCAACAAAAGCCAGCCCAAGCCATTTCACATTTCATAGGGCTGCAATTATTCTTTAACTGTTAGAATATGCTGTCCCCCAGGAGCTAATTACAGAAAAGCTCTCATCACACACCAGAAACACACAAACAAATCCTTCAAGCACAAAGCAAATGTTCAACATTAAAGAGATGCATTCAGGAAGTCACACCAATCAGTTTGGTTCAGCTAATTACTAATCTGATTTCTGGAGTAGTTGCGTTAGATAATTATGATGCCCATTCACAACTTGAAAGCCAGGACTTTGACTGATTATAATAAAGATCTAGGACTTGAAATAAAAGTAAGGGCAAAGTATGAAATATACATCAGGATGGGGCTGATGGGATGTATTTGTTCATTGCCGGCGCTTCGTTCGGCATTTCTCTTTGGAGGACCCCATCCAGAGTTTGCTGAACCTAGCAGGAGGATTTCCATTGATGCCACTGACATTTGGATCAGGCCCAGAATAACAAGGTATGGCTTTGCCTCACAGATTATATTCACAGGAACGAGCTTTCAGTGTATGCTTTTGGCCAGAACGTTAGCCCCACTTCAGCTGGTTGGTGAGCAAGCTGCCGAGTGCATCCTGTGGGCAGAGCTCTGCCACCCCACTGACCTTGGCTGGGCTCTCACATCCTCCAAGACACAGCCAAACTTGATAAGAACTAAACTCTTCAAAGAGTCTATTGTAACTGTGCTTTAACTTACATTTTGTTTGGTTTCAGCTTCTGCAGGATTTTTATTTCCTCCAGTGATTGCTTTGCTGGATTTTGAGCTTTTATGAAGGTAGACAACATTACCTAAGAATATAGGGCACAACAATTCCTCTTGTTTCCGACATGGCCAAAGTGCTAAATTACTACACTGCAGTTTAGACCTTAGACTTGCAAAAATTTCCTTGCTGAAACACTGTTACACTTATGTTTTCCTATAAACTCAAATGTCTGATAAAATAAATATACTGATTTCAGTTTTCAGTCCAGCCCCTAGTGTCTGCTCCCTTCTAAAGGCTTTATAACAAACCAGATTTAAAAAGTCATTGGAAGCCCACCAGCCACGCATTTACAGGGAGCAACTCATTGCAAGTGACAACACAAGTACATAGCAAAGAATTAGGAATTAAAACTTTTCACTAGATTACAGCCTTGCACATTTCACACCATCCAGGGTAGTTCCTACAAACCCATTTTGCACATTACAATGAACACAAGAAATGCAGAATTCGAACCATCTCTCTCAGCGCTGTCATGTGGAACACCTGGATTTCTGATGAATGCATGGTGGCATTAGATAAACATGAAATTGAAACGAACACCGGTAAACTGGCTTCAGTAGTATGTACTTAGCAGCCCTTTGCCAAGTTGGGACAACAGTAGTGATTAAAACCACTTATTTTAAACTAATTAAACAATAAAATAATCAAGGAGTTTCAGCTGCAACTCGGGGTTCACATAAATCCCAAGGTTAAAGAAAATAAAGGAGTGAAAGGCTAGGAAATTTAATACCAGAAGCAAATTTTACCAGCAATCCTTGACACCCAACAGCAATAATTTCACATTGCTGGGTCAAAAATTCTAGAGCCAGCTCCAAGAGGGTACTCCTGCCTAGCTCACCATCACATCGCTTTCTACACCCACACCTACAAAACCGCATTGGCTGCTAATGATTATTTTGTTGTTGTTTAAAACTCAAATAAAATATAATACACATTCAGACTGGAGTCCCTCCACCTCGGAATCTAAAATAAGGCAGAACTGCAGTACTAAATTGTTTGCACACAGTCACGCTGGACACTTTGTTGAAGTGTTAAGGAATAAAGGATTCTTTGCTATTGTTAAATTAAGTGAATGGGAGTTGTAAATCTGTATTTCAAAGTCAATAGGCTACAGTATTTACAGGGCTGCTATATGCAACAGCTTAAAATTCAAAACCAAATGAAAATTGTGTGGGGTGGAAACTAATGTTATGGAATCTGAACCAAGGCTACATTTATATTTCACTTTAATGCTCTAGCTGTTTAATCAAAATATGAATAAAAGGTCTAAAAGACCAACACGCAAAAATATCATAGTTCTGGAATTTAGCTTTAGCTTCCTATTGTCAACCAATTACTGTGTAATTTTTTCCCTGTGACTGAATAACTAACTGTTAGCAAATAATGAAAAGGCAATTACAGCAGAGCTTTGTTCATATTACCCTCTTCATTTTATTCAGGCTATAATTATTGTCAATGCTGGAGGCTTACTGTACCATGTAAGTGGCACCAGGGAAGAAAATGGAATGGGCTGGTGCATGGAAAATTGCAAATGTCACAGCTACCTTCATCATCACCGTTGGACTTCAGAGATTAAAAAAATATAAGCAGCAAAAAGCTCTCCATGTATGTTTTGCAAATTCTTTACCTCAAGCTGTTGCAATAGCTGATGAACTGGTAGGAGGGGAAAAATTCAAGTACCATGTTTGGTCTTTTTTTTTTGTTCTTAACCTCCTCTGCTCCCCGACCCCCCTACCCCCCACATTTTTATTACTATTTAAATCCCAGGGGACACCTCCTTTTTGCCACAGCGTGCCTGGAAAAAAAACTCATGGAAATATTCTTTTAGCAGCGCTTCTCATTAAGGATGTCCATGCTGCTCTGTAACAGAGAGTGACATATAAATGATGTATTTTATGGGGTTTGATCTTTACTTCTTTGCCACATACAGACATATCCCTAGGAAAAAAAAAAAAAAAAAGATGAAAAGATGATCTGTGTGCAGACTTAGTGTGCCATATTTAGGGCCTGACATTGACCATTTATTATACATTGATTTCTTGGGTTTCTAGTATTTATCAGAAATGATGGATACCAATCAGAAATGTGTATTTGTATCTTTTTAAGAAGTAAACAGCATTCCTGTGTATCTTTCCCATTATATTTCTCTTTCCATTGTTGTTTACGAGAGATAAACACAGTAAAACTATTTTATACTTTCATGTGCAGTGTTGCAATCATTTTTAAACCATGTGAATCATTGCTTAGCCGGTTAATTTTTTAAGTATAAAGTAAGGCTAACATACAATAGAAGACATCATATATTGATACTGACTTACGTTATAACTTGCTTCCAAACTGACTGGCAAATTTTGGTTTAAATTGCTTAATATAATGCAGGAAAATTCTTCTGATCTAAGTTAGTAAAAGAAGAAATGCATCTTTATATTTTCATAAAATTAAGCTGCTTTGTACTTTCATGGATCTTCCTGTCATATATATGTATATTCATCATCTTTCTTTTGTGTTTCAGTATTCCTGTTTATCTTCTACCACTGTTGCTAGAGTAGATACTTGCCACATAAACTAACATTTACAGTCGTTTCTTCTAGCCCTTGATCTAGTATTTGGCCATTCAGTATCCCACAGCATCTAAGGATATTCTCACTATTAGAGAAGTGAGGTTCTGGAGTCTGTTTCACCCAAAGAAAACAAAGCGATTTCCTGCAGGAGACTGTAATCCTTCCATACACGGCAATACAGGGATGGAAACAGAAGCGTATGGGAAATGGCATCAAGTGAAACTACAAAAAATAGAAAAACATAACGTGTCTCTCCTGGGCTCCTTTGTAGCCCTAATCCACTTCCATGATGCCCTGCTTCTCCCAGGAGATCCTGCTCACTTCAGTCAATGCCTTTCTGCAGGCTGTGAGAAGGAAACCCTTTGCGTGGCTGTCTTCTCCCCTCCCCAGCATCCTTTGCCACAAGCAGGGCTATAAAGATGATTACCAGGCTGTATTTCTCATGGGCACTGTCCTCCTCCTTCAGCTGGTCTGATGCTCCATGACCAGGCATGGGGCTGGCACCGGGGCACCTGCCAGGGAAAGGCAGTGGCACTTCTTGCATTTATGGCAATTAAGACCAGAATATTCTGCCCCTGATGGCTCAGAAACTATACTAAGATAATATGCTTGTCACTTTTATTGCTAATGTCTGCATTTTTTCATTATTTATTTAATTTAAGTCTTTCTTAACTTCAACAAACACTGTCATGTCCTTGTCAAAATGATCAAAAGGCACCATATTAGGAAAAATTAAACACTTATTTTTAGAAGGGGAAATGATAGAGTCACAGAAAAGTTAAGCAGAGTTAACTACTTAAAAAAAATAATAATTCTAATTATTGTAATTCTAGTACAGCCAAATTACATTAATGAGAATTTTAAAAAGCAGTTATTTATTCCAAGGACTCTTCTTCCTCCTCTGTGTTCAGTCTGTACCATCAATCATTTGCTACCACACCAAACAGACAGCAGGGTTCTCTGCTTACTGGGCGTGTGGACTAATCAGCACTAACTCATTAAAATATACTTCACATATAAAAAATAATCAGGGAAGACAGCACCAAAGGCCAAGGATGGGAGGGATCATAACTTAATTATAACAACATAGCTGGAAGTTATTACAGAGGACTGTACATTTAGCCTTAGCCTCTCTAGGACCATCTCCATAATCTTTCCAGGATTACTTTTTTTAGCCAGCAAAGACTAGAGAAACTGCCTTTGCCCAAACAGCCTCTTACAGGTAGGAGAATTTCTATAAAATATCCATGAGTCAGAAGAGTTCACATAGCAGATGAAGGTACCAGGCATCCCACCTGATGCCTTAAAATGTCTGATTTTTATCACTATTATTAGACAGAAAGTAACTAGATGTAAACAGACCTGGTCATCCTAGGCAAGGAACACATTGGTACCTGGCACCCATCCTAGGGTTCATCACCAGGAGAAAGAAAACACCTCAATATACATAACATTGCTGTCTCTTAAGACTCTACAAAACTTACAGTATTGTGTGTTTTGCTTTACAAACCTGCTGCCAAAATCTAAGGATTAGAGCCTTCCACTGAGCTGACACTTCAGTTTCATCGAGAGCTAGAACATGTGAGTGCATTTCCTTACCCACATTTTGTCATACAAGCTTGAGGTTAATCTTAGTATTTTAAGGTGACTCGATTCAGGAAAAGTTGAGGTTAATGTTACGGGTATATCACGCCTAACTTTATTCCTTTAATTTTCCACAGTATTAGCTAAACTTCTAAGTGTGTTTATCCTGTTGACAGCAAAGAGACATCATCTCACACAAGCCACACATCCAACCACCTCGTCCATGAGCCCCCTCTGAAAGTGGATCCTTGTAACCCGGCCGGTGCACTGCTGAGTCTGAAGGAGTAACCCCAGCCCTTCCGTGGCAAAAGGCTGATATGCCAAAAACCTTTCCTATAAAATATTTTTTAGAGTGGGGATCAACATATTCATCAAATATGCTCACACTTGTCAAAACTAGCCTTCTATTTAGAAACACTGAGAGCTTTCATGATTCGATTGTGGCGAGCGGCACTTACCAAGAAATATATCCCACAAGCAAAACATTGCTCTATAGTGAATTTATTCAACCTAAAATGCCACCGGTGTGGAGGCCCAGATTTTCAGCAGGGCCCCTGTGATGCACTCTCAACAGCAAAGCTGCATGCATTCACGCAGGCAAACTGAAGCCAAGTAGGAATTAACTGTGGTCATTATTTCTTCTGCAATCCCAAAGCTCTGCGTTGTACATGCAAGTATCTGTCACTCCATCTCCAACTCCACAACTGCATTCGCAGTTACGTATCTGGGTAGTCAATTAATGCTCATAAAATGCCAGATGCCTTAATGGAATAATAATAATTTAGCTATCCTATGGAAGTTAAATTCAATTTGTACTTTAATTCATCATCCATAGACAAATCAGCAGCTTTGTTTTTGTTTTTTTAAGTAACAGTATAGCTGGGAAATGTGAATAAAATCAACTGCATACAGACAGCACAGTAAGGGCAGCTCCCTTTTAATACATTTTCCCTGGCAGAGCTTCAGGACCTTTGTGGTCTGTGGTCATTTTTCAGTTCTCTGTGTCAACAAAAACAGACTTTTCAGCTCCAAAAGGAATGCGTCGCACATTAAATCCTTACCAAATTTAAGTCTACTTTGTCATTTTTTAGATCCTGAATAATATCATAAACTTTTGGGATTACAGAAATAATAATGACCAGAGCCCAGGCAATTTAAGCCTGCTGTGCTAATCACAGAGTAAGAAGTCTTTTATAATAACATCTATATGCTAGAAAAATAAAGACTTTTCAAACCACCCAAACCCCCTGCTCTTTCCATTCCCTGCAACAATGCAGAGGCCATTGCCGAGATAATGACGCACATCCTCCAAGCCATTCAGTTCGCATCCCAAAGCGTATGAAAAATAATCTGATCACTTTTTCTTTTCATTAAGAAAAATCACCATTTCTTAAAAACAAAAAAAATTTCCCCTGATTTATTGAAAAATGTAGTATGATGTCAGTGTGAATTAATGTTTCCCAGAGGCATACTAATAAGCTCCATGACATAATAACGTGTTATACTACACCAGTGGGACCTTAAAATTATTCCAAAGATAACATAACACAACACTTGAAGCAGCAGGAAACTTCCAGCATGCTTTTAGATGTTTTACAGTGTTACTAATCTTTGAATTGCTTGGAAAAACTGAAAGGAAACAGAATATTTAAAATTGGAAGCACTGCAGTTAGAAAATGACTCCATTCCAAATTCCAAATGTGCACAGGAGATTAATGTCAATGTAAAAAAAAACCACAACCAACCTAGCAGCAGAAGGGGGGAAGTTATTAAACGCACTTTCTATGTTGGACATGTGCCTTTTGGTAGTCTAGTGAAAATCTGTTTTTATTTGGCTGAGTTATGAGGGTTTAAAAGAACAGACTTGCATACATAGCAATTTCTTATTAATGAGAAGTTGGCTTTATTTATTTATTTGCAAATGAAATTTAAATTAATGATTGCCCAGCAACAACATCAGTACATGCTTGAGAAAAGAAGCAGAGATTGCTTTTTCTGTAGCACATAAGGATACCATATAATGTCAAAAAGACCCTAGGAAGTCAAACTAGAAATTAGTACACTGTAAGCTAATAACTCTGTATGGTGTAGCAATATGCTCTCCAGGGCTAAACACTCAAAGTAGACAAAAATAATAATAAAGTGCTGCAGTTCAGTTCACTAAACTGTCAAAATTTGTATTTTAATCTCAACATTCCAACCATTTATGCATCCAAGCTACTTGAGATATAAGGAAGGAACCATAAACCCTCTAAGAAAACCTACCAAGTGAGCACTCAGGCAAAGATTTGTGTGTCTACCAAACAATGCCAAAAAAGTCTTCCTGTTACAAAATGGAGCATCCCTAAAGGGTGCACATGGGACTATCACTATGCAAAGGCATCAAGTTTGCCTTTTCCAGGGATGCTGGCACACAGCCAAATGGGTGATGACTGCTGCTCCAGCTGCCCAGTGAAGCTGGCCTCCTCCTTCCACCCAGGGCTCACTCATCTCAAAGGAGCTCACCAGTGGGGATTTATAGAGGGGCAGACCCCAGCCCAGATGGAACATGAGTGTGGTCTCATTAAGTCTGCATGAGCTATGCTCTGTCAAACCTGGGTTGTGCAAAGTTCTGGAGTCATGGTTTGTGTGTCTTGGACAGACACTGTTTCTTTCAACTATCAAAATTACATTTCTGTGTGTCTCATCACCTTTGCTGCGCTATCTCTTTGAACCAGCTTCCTTTCTGCTTGATTTAGTTTCACCACCATTTCTTCTTGGCCTTGCTAAGTCATGGGCTGTAATTCTTTGCTTGGCATTACTTCCTTTCATTTCTGAAAGGATGACATATCCCTGACCATTGCTTCCAGCTAAACTGTACAATGTTCAACCAATGCTAGAAATGAATATTCCATGCAAAAAAAGTTAACCTTTGATCCAGATACATCTCTGGAGTAAGTGATCCCATTGTGCTGCAACCCTTTGATCACTCCCACAAAAATTGGAACCATTTGCAAAAGTAAAGCTTGATTTGCACATAAACCAGACCTGATGGGATAGTTTACAGAAGTCTGTATTATCTGAACGTTAGACTGGGAGTGCTTGCACTGTCCTAATACAGCAGTGACGTACTAAAACCCTTCCTATCACAGGTCAGAAACACAGATTAAACCCAAGTTTCTACTCAAAATCCCTGAGGAAGGAAGCATGATGGTGTGTCTAAAACAATAAATCGCCCCAAACTGAATGTGGTGATCTCACATTACTAGGTATCAGGAGACAGAGAAGCAATAGGAGCTATGAAAGCTACGTCAGCCATGAAAGATTCAGTTTCCTATTCATTCACTCAACTGTTTCAAGATCATGGGAATCTACAACAACCGTGTGAAACCATTTTCCACAGTGAACCTAGAACACCTGGTGAGCTCTTTGTAGTCTCTGCCAAGCAGCTATCTTTAAAAGGAAGGATAAACTGTAATCTGAAAATGTCAGATACAGACCACTACTGTTACAATAGCAAGGCACAGTCAAGCAGAGAGAAGGGGTGCAGTGGGATGGATGCTTTGAGCTAGATAAAGAATAAGAGGGAAATAAATGTCAAAAATGATATGGAAAAGGAAGTATTTTAAGAGTATGCAAAGGCCACCAAAGGATTCAATGAACACGGCAGCATAGATCAACAGAAAATGATACAAGAATAATTTTGAAATTACTAATATTCCCACGGTCCACAACAGAGAATGGAAAAACAAAAAAGGGAACTGAAGTACAAGATGGATTTTTTTTTTCCACCCATATATATAAAAGAATATAAAACTGATATACCATTGAAAATATGTGTGAGCCCTGTACCTGGCACAAACTGAAGACATTACCTTAACCTGAACCATTCATAATCCAAGGGAAAATAAAAATCTACACTGAAGCCTGCTTCCAATTCCTTTATCACTTATAACAGACTTGAAGAGGAGGAAGAGGGGAGACAGACAGAACAGTTATTTGAGGGATTCAGTGTGTTTATTTCAGAAAAACACCACAAATTGTGTCCTTCACTGAAAAGCAAAATGTAGCCTCTTCAAGAGTTTCAGACAGAATAGAGAACTCCCCTTAGGATTCTGATTAATTTCTACTATCTACTATGACAAACAAGTTTAAATATACAGGAGAGACTCACTTTAATACCAACTTTTTGTCCATATGAAACATCCCTATTCTGAGATTATTTTTGCTAAACATTTCAGTAAGGAAAATGGGTGAAATTAAAATGGTGGAGATTGTAAATGCTGTCCTTCAGTCCCTTTTAGCACAGTTTACAGATGTTTATATATTTTTTTTTTTAAATTGTTTTTTAGTTAAAAACATCATCAATGAGAACTCACAATCGCATTGACTGGCAGTCTAATTGAAAGGGTGTGGTCTGTTGGTTGGTCAGTGAGTAGATATGTTACTAAAAAAAATGTGAGCTTGATCTAATTGGACTTTTGGCATTGACTTCAACAGACTGTACAGCGAGACCACCAGGAATACATTTCTGTTGTTATGCATTCCCATAATTGCAGTCTTTTATTGTCGTCAAAGCTTATTTTTTGCATGGCAAAATGACATGACTTGGACATTAGGAGGAGCAAATAAAACGCGAGTGACAATTAAAATTTAAGTGTAAATTAATTACATGCCTGGCTATTGTCAACTGCATTAAAATGGTGCTGATGAATGAGGAAGCATGCTGTCTAATCATGAAAAAATTTGAAGTTATGGTCTGTGTTAAACATCAAGCCTTTGTAATGCAGGTGGCTTATCTCAAAATACTGTTTCTGTGGACCTGTTCCTCTCACATCATGCACAAGCATCAATAGTTTGATACAGAAGATGACAGGTAATCTCATAGGCTGCTTTAATTTCTCATAATTGATTTTCTGTAGGGTACGCAGTAAGTATCTTCAGGATTTAGATGATTCCCATTTGCAAATATTTTTAGAAAAAAAAAGAGCCATAAGCAATTATAGATCTGACCTCTCAGAAACAAACCCGTCCTGCAGTCCCGTGAAAAAACATTCATTTTCATGATATAAAGTTAAGGGTAAGAGAATAAAGCATACTAGACAGTCCCTTGGTACATCTTGTCACATTTTTAGAGACTGATGCTGTAAGGGTCTCATTCCAAACTCATTGATGCTGGTGCAGTTTTCCCTATGCACATCAGCAGATTTCAGAGTGAAATAAGACCTTACAATGCAAAACTTTTGAGAGGATCCTCACAGATGCAACAATGGCAGCCTTAAAAAGGAAGTTCTTATCTAAGGCAAACTTCTACAGTAGTCTACAGACCGGGACCAGAGGAACCTGCTTCTTTAGCACTACTGGCACTTGTAAGGCCATTCAGAGGAAAAATGTGGTTTATCATTATTAGTACAAATATACACTTCTCTCAATCTTCCATCTCAAATTCTCTTTATATTCCTCTTTCCTTCTTGTTGCAGGCAAGATGCCATATGCAGTCCTTTTTTGCATGCCACAAGCAAAGTAACGATTGCCCTTGAAGCATCTTCCTTGTATATCACACACATACATAAGTTAAAAAAAAAAGCAGAATACGTCCAAAGGGCACAAGCATCTCCCTAGAAAAGCAGTAGCTGGGAAAGATCTTGTGGCCACATTCCTTTTAAGGATTTCTTATGTTTCAGTAGCAGCAGTATCAAAATTTATATCCTTCTATACCAAGCTGTTGAAAGATGGGCAGGAATGTTATATGCTGCTGTAAGGTAAGACAGATCCCAGATCCACAGCAGTGGATTAGCTTAAAGCCATTGCTGAGGCTGGCCTCTCTGGTGTTTCAGTTTATTTCATACTCAACCTTACAACAGCAGAAAGCTTAGATGATGATAAGGTAAGGCAAATGTAGCAACCCAAAGTCCTTCGAACCTCATCAGCAACCGCCTTCTCTGACTGCTTGAGCTGGTTGTGTCAGTGAGCATAAGCAGTTAATGGGGCTGATAAATTTTTAAGACAGAAACTGTCACAAATTATGTTTCTGCACATTTTATCAGAACAAATCCAGCCCTAATGTGAATCTATTCTACCTCAAGAGCCAAGCAGGTCCCTGGGAAACTATGTCAAGCAGAAAGAGAAACAATTTAAGAAATATTGGCAGCTGCAAAGAAATGTTAATCCTTAGACATTCATCTAACAAAAAATCCCTGGAAATAACTGCAGAAAAAGTAAGAATTAACAGCTACAGGTAACAGACTTCTCCATTACACTAATACATTTCCATAGCAGCAAAAGGAAGAGACCCGAGAACACCAAGCAGAGGGGACGTACTATGGGTCTTTGTCAGTCATGCATGTCACAGTTGCTTGCAATTTTGAGACTGAACTTGAAAACCAAAGGTAAATGCATCTTCTCTTTGTTTCAATCACCCCTAAATCTGACACACAAATAAATGGAAATATATTTAAGTGTCTTTAAATGACCCACACAGAGGCAACTTAAATGGAATATGCGTTTGGGTCACTCTTCTTTTTTTAGTTTTGATGTGCCATGATACAGTATTCTGATGTCAAGAGTCACTTTAAATGTTTTCATTAGGTGACATGCTACAAAACATACTATAAAGTGGCACAAGTGTCACGAAGTAATTTTGGGTGGCTGGTAATAGGGATTATTTGCCAAACTCTTGGACCAAGTCAAGCTGTTTTTATCTAGTCCATTACTTAAGCATTATTTCAACTAAAATAATGTGTTAAAAAATGTGATAGTGTTTCTGGTCATTAATGAGAATAAAGAGGAGTGTGAAATCTGAAAAGGAAACCCAAAACCTACAGTCTCACTGTCTTCAGGATTTCATGAAAAGGGAAAAAATAATAATGAATATATATTTCACTAAAATGTCAACAATCTGAAAACTAAAGTCTTGATTACATCACAGAGATGAGATGAGAGACCTACCAAGTTTCAAGTCTGCATTTTAACTGCAAATGTCCATGTTGCAGATACTTTAAGTCTAGATATTATATTAATTCCTATCTGTACATCTTGGAATAACTTCACAGAACCACAGAATTGTTTTGGTGGGAAAAGACCTTTAGGATCACCCAGTTCAACCATTAACAACTTCAGGTGTGAAATTTAAAGACCAAGTTCTCCTGTGCTGAACTGTATGAAACATCTCCTTCACTGATAAACTTGAAATCTGCCCCAGCTTTCTTCATCACCCTCAGAGATAAATTTCACCCCATTTCCCTCGCTAACTCAAAACCACCACAGTGACAAACCAGAAACTGCTTGGCAAAGCTGGTTAGGAAAAACCTTTCAATTATCCAACTCTCAACACACAGAGAGCTTGTTTTAGGACAGGCTTGCTCAAATTCTGTAGTCATTAATGGGATATAATTTTTCTAGCAAAACAGCAAGGAGTAGAAGTCTAATGGATAAATTTGATATCCCTATTCTCTCATACTGGATTTTCAGGAAAAAGACAGAAATATCTGTACATTAAAGAACTCTGTAAGCAGAACTACCATGCCTTAGTCACCACATATAAAAAAAAGTTTCTGAAAGTCATTTTGGGCAACTGTCTGATCTCATGTTAATAAAAAAGCAGAGTATGAACCACAGTTCCCATACATCCATCTCTCAACCACACAGGCTGTAAGGAGATCTGAACCCCAGTTTCAGACCTCAAGCTCAGTCCAACTGTAGTGGGGGCAGCAGTGAGAACTGCACACAGCAACAGGCATTGGTCGTCATGCACAACAGTGCATAAGTGGCTCACTTTTCACGAGCGTTTGAGTTAAAAGTCAATGCATATGAAAGTAAATATATACATATAAAGTAAATAATATATATCAATAATAATAACATATATAAATATAAATTAAATATATATAAATACATTAAAAATTAGTGCCAAGTTATTGAAGAACAGCTTGGATGTGTGGGCCAAGTCTCCAGCTCAAGTAAATCCTCATAACTCCACTATGGGTAATGGACAGACATTAGCATCAATTAGCTGAGAACCTGGCATAATCTAACTGTTTTACTATATTTAACTGCCTTAGCTCCATGACTATTTTGATATTTGTCTTCTGAAGGCATTACACCCCCCTGAAGTCACCTGTTCCAACCATACACTGGAAAAGAGTTGACATCAAAGCTGAGGTGATGGAGAAGGTGAGTAGTGGATGGATATCACTGAAGGAAGAATGCAGCACTTAGGTGAATAGTGGGAAATTGTTCTTAAACCAGTTCCCTCAGCAGACTCCACCAATATCCCACCAATTATGCTCTGTCCTGCCTGCAGATCATGTCACAGGCTTTTTCACACACAAAAAGAAATGCCACATTTCTTTTTTAAAAAATGCCAGCAGCAACACAATGGTTTTAGTACTCTCAGGAACTTGTATGCATGTACTCTATGGACAAAGCACATTACTGTTTTAGCTCAAATAACTAATGTGCTTCAGATTGTGTGCTGGGTCACATCATGGAGCTGTATTGGACTGCATGAGCTACACCTCTTTTGGGTGAAACTTAATTCAATATGTTGTGAGGCATCTTTTGCAAAAAAATACACAGAAAGAACAAAGTGTGTAAATTGGCTTCCGTACACACAAGAATCATGTCTTTCCTACAAATAAATTGATGTTAGTATTTGAAGCCTATGGTGTATAATTAAAAATGTCTAACTCACCCAAGACAAGGTTGTCTCAGTGAAAGCTTGTCACCTTCTATATGGGAAAGACATGCATTATGTATTTTTTGCACCAATTTATCTTTGTTATGCAACGAAGAATGTTTTAGCAATATATGGCAAACACACATTCAGTTTATGTGATTTAGACTTGCTACAATTAGCAGAAGTTAGTTTTTGACAGCTATTTCCCAAAACACAACAAGGAGAATTTGAGAATAAGCTTCCTTGATACAACAGAAACAGAGGGGGTTTCTTATGTGCATCTGTCAAGAGGAAAAAATCTACCCACCATTCCTTACTAAATTGTGTAGGTAAAGAAATTGCATTTTCAGAATTCAACTTTGAAGGCACAAGTAGCTTGTTAAAAATTACAGTAATAAAACATGAATTTATAAACAGGTTTAGTTCAACACTGGTACTGCAGAAGACAGAGTTCAGTGGATACATAGGCACTTTCATGTTATTATTCACAACAATGAACCAAATGTGAAAAAGGGATCTGTACAGAAATGGACACAATATACACATGAAACAGCACTCTGAGAAACTAGTTTCATGGCACATCTTTAGCTATGTCTTTCAGTTAATGGAGCAGGCATGAATCCAGTGCGCTAAGTTGCCAAATGTTATTCTAGTTAGATGGCTACAAAGACCCAAAAGCGATGCAAGATAAGATAATTGTGTCTCTTTCCTTAAGGCACATAAAGGTCACAAAATAACATTTAATTACACATTCCTCTAACATTTATAAGGGAGTAAATCAGAACTACTCCAGAGTGAATATCTAGGAGACAACAACAAATCAAAACATAAATGGCAATTATTTCATGTATCTGAACAAAAAGCAAAATATCTTTCTACCAGAGGAAATCAATTCCCCTTCCACATACTCCAACTGGCCTTGGTATTTTGCAAAAATACTACTGCAATCAGTTTGCTGTATTTCTTTTAATATTTTTTTAAAAAACAGCTTTAACTTGCTAAACAACTTGCTTCCTCTTTTTACTGATTCTCATGCAAGACTTAAGTATAATTGGGGCTGAGTATTCATTTCTTTTGCTTTGTGAAGTGAAAAAAAAAAAAAGGAAAGTTTGAGATTAACCCAAGCCAATGGTGTTGTGTGATTCTGTGTCCACTTCTCTGTCTACCCAAAAAACAGTGTTCAGTAATATCGTACAACGTAGCTTTCTATGCTGGCAACTATTCTATATAGTTGATGCATGCAATAAAAAGCATGTACCTCTGTAATGGGTCCCTTTTTAGGCTGGGGTGAACCAAGCTACACATGTTCTGTGATACCACTATCATAAGCAGAGAGCAAAGTAGATCCCAACACATAACACCTTTAATCAGCAACACCAGTAATGGGAATGGATCCATAGACCTCAGCAAGTCATAGATCAGCAACCTGTCTGGTCTTTCTCCTTATTCTGTAATAAAGATTGAGCTGTGTCTCCTAATCTGCAATTCTAATGAAACTGTCACAGCCTCAATCCCACTTTTATATACCTGGAGCTGTAAAAGAAAATCTTGCAAGATTACTTAGTTACTTTTCTGTCTATTGTGGCTCCTCTTCTCTTCCTTCAACCTCCATCTGTGTGTTTCCAGGGACTAACCATATTAATATTTCTAAAAGATATGAGTAACATTTGGTACCAGTATGTTTCATTTCTATACCAAATTATGCTTCAAAGGCATGCCAAGAGATACAAGGTCCAACAATTTAGCATCAACACCTATTTGCAGAATGTTTTGCAGTTCTGTTGCTGGAATAAACAATATTGAAGTGAGAAGGTATCTGCAGTGTGAACTTAAAGTAGAAGGAAATGGTTGTGATGAAACATGATGTTTTGCCAATTACTATTCCTAGCACAAAGGACACAGCCAGCAGTAGAACAAACCAATAATTAGTTTCTATTGTATACAAACAAGTCAGTATATGGGTGATCACTGGGGGTACAAACAAGTCAAACAGATCACACATAACAGACATCAACCCCAGCAACGACACAGCAGGACCAATAATAGGGGGAATAAACAAAGAAACAGTCTCCCAGAGAAGAGATGGGAGACAACCAAGTCAATAGGCTGACCATATAAGATAGAAGTAGCCACATATTGTTCCCCCACCAAGCCCACATTTGCAAATGCCAAACCTGACTGGGGTCCAGTTGCAGGGAGAGTCAGGAGGTCCTTCCCCAACAGGGAAACATCCATTTCACACACAGACACTCCACCCTTCCTGCAAGTGGTCCCAGCTTTTATGCCCAAAGCAGGACACCTGGCACTCATTTACCCAATGCAGGGCACCTGGGGCTTGTTTACCCAAGGGCTTTCCTTACAAGGTCGGCTGCACCTTGGAGGAAAGCCAAAAGGCAAACTCATCCCCTCTTAAAGGACCATGGGAACCACCCATATGTCAACCTTAATTCAGGGCTCGGGGTTCAGACCCCAGCACTTCACACGGTTTCAAGCATGGCTATCAGTTCTTGTAGGGTTGACAAAGCAATGAGGTTGCCCAAATAAGAATGAAACAAAAAGCCTTCTCTGATTCCAGAAAGCTGTAAATTGGCAGCCATTACCTTCATTCTTAAGCAATGAAGGATCATAGAATCACAGAATAGCCTTGGTTGGATGAGAGCTTTAAGATCATCAAGTCCAACCATTAACCCAGCACTGCCGATTCACCACTACACCATGTCCCCCCCCAACACCACGTCTAGTCTCAAATATCTCTAGGGATGGGGACTTCACCACTGCCCTGGGCAGCCTTTTCCAGTGCTTGATCTTTTATGTTTATTTAATCTTTTATGTTTATTTAGTGGTGGGCATTTAGAACAATGGATACCAGCGATCTCTTCTCCCCACATTATACAGGTATTGAGGAAAGCATCTGAGGAAGAGAGTTATTGAATCAGTACAGCCTAAGCAACAGAGCATTTTGGAGAAAACAGTGACATGAGAGCTGGTTTCCCTTCTTTTGGCATATCAAAAGAGTTTTAAAATTCTCTGTTCTCAAACCACTATCTCCCTGTTACCATTTTCCTTACTAATTCTGATTGCAGTTTCAAGCATGTAGCCCTCATCAAAATCAAAAAGAGCTGAGCATCCTTATCTATGGGCAGACCAGACTGCCTGGAAAATAGCCATAAGACAGCAGTGATCACTGAGTGATGACAGCTTAATTCACAGCTAAGATGCTATTAAAACAGCTTCCAGTGTTTCCAAAGATGTTCCAAAAAATCAACTCTCATAACCCTCACCACGATACCTGGTCATGACAGTAAGAGAATGACCATATAATCCCTGTAGTCTTCCTTTAAACATAGAGGATTAGCAGATCATGTATTTCTGTAAATCTTCATTGTACCAGACCGTCAGAAGTCATGATAACAGGGAACCATGCTCATAGTCATGACTAATACAGCAGAGCTGCTCACTTCTCTTGGGGTCACCAGAGCTGGATTAAGCCTATCTAGCTTCCCTTACAAAAATATATAGGATACAGTTTTAAATGTAAATGACCACTGCAGACCATGTAAAATTAACTGAAGGGGTACCTAGGATGCATTTATTATCACAATAATACTGCTATTCAAGTACTGTTGCAATTAAAGCAAGACCCATCTCGTATAACAACATAGGGACAAACTTGGGTTACAGGGCCAAGCAGCAAAAACAGGTGACTAAATGGACTACATATCTCCTGAAAGCAGGGACACTTAACTTCTGCATAATTTATTTCACCAAATAGTTCTGCCCAAGGGGTAGAAAGTTCAACCACAGATGAATGAAAAAAAAATCTCTAAGCTAAAGTCCGGGCATCCCTGATGTCCAGAACAATGAATGTCCATGTCTGTAAAAGTTCTGGGGCACCAAGCGTAAGTAAGTCTCTGGGGGAAGTATCACTCAGCTACATTTAATTCTCTTCAGTTTATAGGCTCCTCTACCAAGTGGTTTGGGAACAGCTAGAAGCTACATCAAGGGAACTTGTACCTGTAAAACAGGAACATTTTCTGCGAATTAAGAAAATGTATTCAGATGTCACTACAAGCCTCTGGGAGATGGAACCCCAAACAAATTAATCCTGACTCCCCAGGGACTTCAGCTGAATCTTGCCAAGGCAGAGTCAAGCAGAGACCATGTCATCAAAAACATCTGCACAAACCCCAGTGAGTGGCATCTACTGCTGGAAACGCACAGAGCTCAGAGGAGTACCGCTACATTCTTCCTCCCTCTCATTCAAGCCCAGTCAACAAAGGGATTGTTTTGCAGACCCTGGGGTTAAACTGAGGAACTCTCCTCAGAACTGTTGAATGAGGAGCTGGACACCACTGTTACCTCCCTGGAGCACCGAGAGCTGCTGTTTCATCTTCTAACACGCTCCAGGCAAGGTCATTTTTAATCCTGAGAACAAGATATCACGCAACTGATTGGCAAAACCTTTCTAGAACTGCATCAATTCAAAAAGAATTTTCCAACACTTAGTGATAGTTAAAAGAATAGTAGCTATAACTGATTCGGAGAGATTAAAAGGATAAATCACTGAAGATGTTGGGAAAGATAAAGCCAGTAAAGTGAATAAATGTTCTGGGAGTGGAAGGAGATGGGCTGGTTTATCAGCCAACAGCATGGAGTCTCAAATCTAAGGCTATTAGGATTAACGTTGCTCTGTCCTTTAAAAACCCTCTCATGTATTTAGTAAAATGAAAGAGGAAGAATGAGCCTGAAGTGAGGGAATGCCATGACAGCCCTGGGCTGAGCCCTGCAAATGTTGGGAACCAAATCCTTCAATTTGGCAGCACAGAAGTCAAGAGACAGCATGACCATAGATGGTCTGGAGAAACACTCTTCACACTGTCGTGCTTTTTTAAGATGACTCTGAGTCATCAGTTGTTCAGGTATAGAATTATTTATTTTTGTCTCCAGAGTTCTGGCATTATAACCAAAATCATTAGAAAATTTTGTGGACAAGACTGTTGAAAGGGCTACGTAAGGAAATATACTTGTCGGATTAAATTTTTTTTAGGACATGCAAGTATAAAATGTTAAAATTCCAAATTTCTTTTATGTTTCAAATCTATTGATAAAAGGAAATCACTTGCTTTCTGTCTTGAATACAGAGAAGAAATTCCAGCACATACCCCTTTGTGAAAAATAACTATATTTGTAGGAGATGCAGAGCCAAGACTGGCACTTCCCTTTTGTCTTGAAAAGAAATACTTAAAAATAAGATCATTTTGAGCTTCCATATATCTGGAAATTCACTGATCAATTCTGTGTGCAAGTAGCTTATCTTGAAAAAAAAATACTATTACTCCCTTTTGTAGCCTTAGCAAGACAGGTATCAGCATGGCATATTCATATATCCCTCTGTAGATTTATATGTAAATATGCAAACATCTTCTTGGAGGTCTCTTATTTTCTCAAGAGCCCTTTTGGCTATTTGCTATTAAAGCTGTATCTGTACATATAATATTAGACTACCCTTTGGTCTTCATAGAGAAAAGAGGCTGTCATAAAGCTATCTTCCTTTTTCCAGAGGCTCACACAAAGCAGCAATGCTTTCAGGGGTGACAATGCTCTTTGTAAAGCGACTTCTACAGATAGTAGCTACTTTTTCCACAAGTAGCTTTTTCACTGCTTAAAATAGGCTCTTTATGCAGAAAGATGGAGTGTAATAAAAATACCATTCCCAAGCTGAAAATTCAGGAGACACTGGATGAGCCAGTTACACATTTGGGGGGTTCAGTGCCAGGGAAAAGCACTCCCCCTCATCTCGTGGACCACTAAGAATGATTTGGAAGACTAGTCATTATTTCCTTTTGGGTTTTTTTCTCCTATTAGGTCTAGTAGAGCTCCATCTTGGCATGTACAATTCCCCCCTGGGTAAGCAGAGAAAGAAGCAATTAAGTACAAAATGCTAACAAGATGTCTGAGTGAGTCAACTGTGTTTCTAAAGTATCTGTGGGGTTTTGTACACCTATAAAAATGATTTCTAGGTCAGAGAAAAATAAAAGTTAGGGTAAACCTAGAAAAAAGCATCATATTAGGATATTTATATGAACTGTCATTCTTGTGTTTTCCCCAAACCTCATGTGCTCTAAGCAATCAATCATCAGCCTCCACAATCAGACTTTGAGTCCTGATGGAGTAGGAAGATGTCATCCAGGGAGGAAAACATGTGGAAAATCTGTTAGCCATGTGTGTCATTACTGATGTCAACATTTAAGTAAATATGCAAGAACTACCTAAGATTCCTACAGAAACAACAGAGAAAGCTTTGCCAGATTAAATGATGCTATGTTTATCTGGCTCTTTTCTCCATTTACTGGCTTTTACAGACCTGTAACACAGGTATATTTTCTAGGACCAGGAGCAATTTGCAGGCTGCCATAGCAAATAATTCAGGAGCAATTCATTAAATTAATGAAAGTTTTCAGCTTTAATTACTGCTGCAAAAACCTGAAAATAAACATGTATTCTTAATATATTGTGAATGAGAGCCATTATGTAATTAACTGCAAGTAGCAAAAGCTGCATTCAGATTCTAGAGATTCCAACACAGTTTTACAAAGCGAGAGTTACAAACTGCAGATCACATCAGCAGTGATGCTGCATTCAGATGACAGAGAGATTAGAGCAGTTTTACAGAGTGGGGGGGAAATCAGCTACTAAATATTACACGAATATTGATAAAAGCATACTCTATTTAGGATTAGGATTGAACTTTCAAAAACTCCACTCAAGACAGCAGTGAATGGTATACGATACACACTAAAAATGAGAGACCAGAAAAGCACAAAATTGCTCTTGTTTAATCCAAATGTCAAAGCTTGGAAACAAGGCACCCTACACAAAGGCTTATTACAGGCTGCACACACCTCTGTTACGGTACAACCCAAATACACTCTCACAAAGTTTTAAAAAATCAAACACGGAGTCCTGAGCAACCTCAACATTTAAGCCACTAAATCTCAGTAATAGTTTTTAAGGAGAGTTCAAAAGCAAAACAGAAAAGTCAAAGTCCAAAGGTATCACAATGGCAGATCAAAGTGTGAAAAGGGATTAATGACATCTTCAGCAAATGAAGTTGAAAATTCTAGTGTATTAGAGAAGGTCTTTTTTGAAATGGTAATAGGCTATACCTGAGCTGAAAAGACAATTAAGATAGTGTTAATTTTTTTTATGGTATCTGGCAGTAATATTTTTATCCTGTTAATTATACAGGAGACAGCAAATGTATATAATATGATAGCTCCATGCTGAGATGACATGCCTGCTGCCTAGTTAAGTGGCTACATTTATCCTATAATTAGCTTGCAGGAATGTGATTTGCATTGCATACCTAAGAGTATATATAATGTCAACTATGCCACAAAAGCCTAAAATGGAAACTGAGCTCTCCTAGCTTTGACCTCTGGATATAACAAGGTGATGCCTCGCGTGACCTCCTGCTCTTTGTATTCAACCACACACAAGAAACGCATTGAAGTAATGCTAAGTGTATGACAAATTCACAACGCAGGCAAATTTAAAGTCAGGGCAGAAAATCAGGGCTGATGCTTCAGCCTGAACTTACCTCTTTCCAGGGAATAAGGATAATGATGGTTAAAAAGCAGCATCTGTGATTTATTGGCATTAACTTTGAATATGTTTGCTCTTGTAAGTAGAAGATAACTTTTCAGGCTTACAGGAGCCTTTCCTATGTAAATATTTAACTGGCATCAGAAATACACAGCTTTTCTATATAACTACATATACAAGAACTCGTTATTAAAACTCTGTGTTAATGTCTCCTGTATTTTCTGGAAATTCTGTACGGGAGTAGGTGTAGAGGACTTCACTGCTATAGATACTGCACATCTGTGTGAGCAAACACCTGGGATGAAATACTGACCCTCTGGTTGAAGACATCTTTGCCAGCAACTTCATTTCTGCTACTGTCAGTGAGGGACAGACTCTGTTACTCTCATTTTAAGCAAGCTATCACCCTATTCTGAGTTATCCCACCGATTTCAAACTGTGTGTCCATATGTCAAAACCTTTTGCTTGTGGTCCAAGAACATGTAGCAGCACATAGTTTTGAGAAGAAACCTCACCAGCTGGACTCCAGCCTAACACTAGCTATGGAGGGAGAGTACTTGGGAGATCCTGCCCTTGCAACACGGCCAGAAATCAGAATCTTCTGATAAAACCCTAAAAATCTGAAATAACAAAGCCATGTGACAGACACACCATCTCCAAGGCGCACACAGAGGAAGGAGGGAGGAACATAAGGCATGCTCAGGGACTGTGGGACTGGCCAAGGAAGAGGAAAGCTGGATGAAAACAAAAAGTCAAGGGAGGGGGAGAAATGCAGTGACAAGGGAAATGCAGAAGAGACCTCAGAGAACACCAAGCCAACCCCTGTCCCAGGCAAAAGCCTTCTCCATGAAGTGCCACAGCAATGCTTCTGCTTGGGTCGAGACAACGCTGTAAGGACTGCTACTAACAACAATAACTACATAATATTAACACATGTAAGAATATTTTTACTTACATCTGTACAAATAGCTATTTTTGATTCCAGCAAATCCATTCACTGAATTTTTCTTTACTTTTCCACCAAAACAGTGATAGCACCTACAAGCATTTAGATGCTTTTTGTTGCATTCCCATTTGACTGACACTGAGCCACATACAATTCCTCACACCAAAATTCCAGCCTTTTCACCACTTCCAAGTTATGCTCACTGCATTTCAACCAGGTTGCCCCGCAGGTTTTGATGCCATATGAAAATTTACAAGGCGTTCTCCACTAAACATTTCACCTTTGTTACCATTTGCTTTCTTGCCTGCACAAATACTCCAATATTTTATGCCTTTAACAGTTTGGCAACTCCTCAAAAATCTCTTATTTAACTGTGTCTCAGGAATCTTCCTTTCATGAAACCACTTACCCTGACACAGTAGGTCTTCTCCAATCAAGTGTAGCTTGTTGTAGCTCCCAGGACTTGGTCCGATATAACACTCTGGGCAGCCCTTGTGCTCTTCCTTAAAATTCTGACTTTCAAAATAAGCCTGTTATTCTATCTATCTTTTTGTCCATCATGAAATGATACTCTAAAATTCTTTTTTTAAAGTTCATAACATGCTCCCAAGTTATGTGTTACTACATCTGTTTGCCTTACTGAACAGCTGAAAAGCATTTAAACTATTACTCACTTTTTTATTACTATTCAGTACATTTCTGTGTATGTTCTGGCCAATTTTTTTATTTTTTTTTTTTTAAAATAATAATCTTGATTGTTACAACACCACCTGGTGTTGCTGGCAGCTGTGTTCTTAGGACAAATCTGGAGATACCTGGGGTTTCATCTAAAGCCCCAGTTCCTGGAGGTATGTGATTAGATAACATTTTTTTGTTTTGTTTTTTTTGGGAGGGAAGGAGGTATTTGTTTAAACAAAAAAAAAAGGGGGGGGGGGGCGGGGGGAAGCTTAGTCTTGCAAGGAAAAGCTTTTAAATGTGACCCAGCATATCCCCAAAGGATCAGAAACATCAGGCAAATAAGAAGACCTCAATGTTTTACTATTTTTCATTTCAGACTTGACTGATCATTTCAGGGCATCCTTAGAGGCAGAACATTTCCACAGAATAAACATGCATGCTTAGACATGCACCCACACAGGCTTCATACACATTTTGATGGGCTATAAAACCAGTAATTTAGTAATTGCCATCAAAAGAATGGTTATAATATAAATCTTCCCTCACACCTTCTCTGTCACCCCAGCAGCTCCTTTGAACTAGCAATGTTTTATGAGAGCAAAGAAAAACCAAGATGCTTCTGTGAACATTCCTACTGACACTTTACCAGCTTCAGCAAGTGATCCTGGAAAATGTGTGGAACCATTGCCTACACAGTATCTTTTTGCTGACAGGCAACTACATGAGAAGTGACACCTTTGAAGAGTGCCTCCAGATCTAGAAAAATCAATGACATACACAGTGCTACAACTCCCAGTGTATCCAACAGGACCAGGCATTGAACTGCAACCCCAGTTCAGCATGAGGCATGTAACAGGCAGTGAAATCTGCAGTGACTTCATTGCATTTGATGCAAATCACATACAGAAGAATCAGTGGTCTTTCATATACCTCTTAGGAATGTTTGTATTAAAATAAAACTATTTTTCCACATCCATAGTTTTTTAAGATTCTAAACAACTCTCTTCAGTTAACCTGACAGGCAAAGCTTTTCCAAAATCCTATAATGTTATCTAAAAATCAAGAGCAGCAGGCTAGAGGAGTTGTTTAAACAATAGCTATTTCTGGTCATGATGGAGCACCTCATTTTACTACATATGTTAAAACACAAGTAGCTTGATTAATCTTAGCAGGCTCCAAAGAACATAGCATGATTTCTACCCTATGGGAAGGCATTTCTGTGAGGTGGTAGAAACATTCACCATGAAGACTAATGCACAGTTTTCAATAATGTTGTCATTTTTTTTCCTCTGGACCTGCAAGAAAAGTGTCTGAGCCTTCAGTTCCAAATTTGGTTTTCAGGTTGCTGAAGTCAGTCTATCAGATCAAAAAAAACCAAAAACAAACCAACAAAAAAAAACCAAACCCAAAAAACCACCCCAGCAAACCTAACTACCAGTTTCACCCCACATGCCCTGAATTAGGCATCTCCATCCAACTACACATGCCTTGTTTCTAGCTTGTTACACTGTGGTGTGTCCTCATACCTACAGGCAGCCCCTAAGCATACGGCTTCTCTCCTCAGTGGGGTTCTACTGGCAACATTTGAACTTTCAAACAAAAGGAACAGTTCCCAAGTTTCATGAATTTCTCAGTTTCCCACCAAGCAGCTCATTGTCCTGCTACCATCCTAGGGCAGCTACAAGTGTTCCATGAAATATTTCCCCTTGGCTTTACTTGATAAGTTCCTCAGTCCTCTGCTCTCCCCAAAAGTCACCACCTGGACATTAAAATGGTTTATAAAGAGTAACTCTTCTACAAAGCCAGTCTTGATATGTATAAAGGAGGACATGGAGCTGTTGGAGTGAGTCCAGAGGAGGCCATGAAGATAATCAGAGGGCTGGAGCTCCTCTCTTATGAAGACAGGCTCAGGGAGTTGGAGTTGTTCAGCCTGGAGAAGAGAAGGCTCAGGGGGGAACCTGATAGCACCTTCCAGCACCTGAAGAGGCCAACAAGAAAGCTGGGGAGGGATTTTTTTACAAGGGTATTGAGTGATAGGATGAGGGAAAATGGTTTTAAACTGGAAGAGGCTACATTTAAATCAGACATTAGGAAAAAATTGTTTATCATGAGGGTGGTAAGGCACTGGAACAGGTTCCCCAGAGAAGTTGTGGCTGTCCCATCCCTGGAAGTGTTCAAAAATCAGGTTGGATGGGGCTTTGAGCAACCTGGTCTAGTGGGAGGTGTCCCTGCCCATGGCACGGGGTTGGAACTAGATGATCTTTAAGGTCCTTTCCAACCCAAACCATCCTATGATTCTATGATAAAGGATGTTGCATGTCCATGCAAGATGAGTTACCTACAATTCAAATGGGGATACCATGGATAATTATAACCAAAAAGACACTTCTCCAGCCTGCCTCTGCTAGCTCTGTTTTCACAAGGGTCACTTTCTGCTCACTAATAGGGAGAACACAATATCCAAAATTCAGTGAAAAGATGTACATCAAAGTGTCATTCTGAGTACCTAGTTTATACTTATATCAATATTTAACTGGAAATCTGTCTCACTGAAGAGCAGGTGAAATATACTTTGTGCAGTATGATACTGCCCCCAGGAAGTCTGAAAAATAAATGTCATGTAACTAACACACTTCAGATGCAATGTGTGCACACACTGCATGGGTTAAGAGTGAGGAAGAGGTTACGGGAAGCCAGTCTCAGCTCCTTGAGCACCTGAAAAAATGTTGGTTTTTGAAGACAACCCCAAGGGGAAAGCTTGTGGGAAATCTCCTAAATGGTGTGAAAGAAACACAGCTTTAAGATTTGCTAGTTTAAACAAACATTTTTGTTTTGTCTTTAACTGGAGCTAATGAAGTGCCCCACTTAGTCTGAACCGCTAAAGGGCTGTAACAACTAATACCAACATAGCCTTAGGTCAAGAAGCATGAGCTCAGCAACTACCTTTTAGTATTCAAGAGCTACTGCAAAACAAGCAAGGAAATCCGTGGAAGCTGAAGAAATAGATCCACCTTCAGCTCCGCTTTGAATTCGGCCGTGTTTGCTGAAGAAACAGGAGACAGTGGGAGCTACGATTTATCACAGCAAACACTCCAGTCATTTATGCAGCTGATGCTGGGATATGTAAACAATGCTTGAGAGTATGTCTGTATGTATATATATTCATATATATGCATATTATACATATAATATATATCTTTTACCAGTATTAAACAATCTAACAATTTTCCAAATAATCGGTCTTTTTCTATGAGATGACCTGGTTGCTATCTCAGAGAAACAAAACAACTGACCAGGCACCTATAGAAGAAAATTCTGAATGCAAAAATAACAAGCAGTTCACATGTTAAAGGTGTTAATATGTTATTCCAATAGGAAGCTGAGGAATAGCACTGAACTTGCTTTTGTATTAAAGGTTAGATGCAGTTTGCCTTCCTTACATAAGAAATATTGTTGAGAAAGAAGAACAGTTCTCTTTCTTTCTCCCAGAGGAAGTTGATAGCAGTGATCTCCAGCTGATGAAGGATGCTGCAACACCAGCTTTGGTTTTTTTAACATAACATCAGGGCTCCCCCATTATATACAAAATTAAGATATTATTAAGTGTTCATTTAACATTTTTTACACGTATACACATTCACATCAGAGCCTAATATAAAAAGCTGATTTTAGAGCTTGCTGTGCAGGAACTCATCTGTGATCACTTGTTCGATCTGAAGGTACAGTGTAACCAGGGATCCTAAGGCAGCATTTCCCCTGATCAAAGTAACACATTGCTTTTTAGCAGAATTACTGTTACCAGAACAATCCCAGCAAGCTGGCTAGAGGTTTCCTCAACCCTCCAGTGTTTTGAAATGTTCTCCCTTGTTGCGCTTTGTAATTTGGAGCGAGAGATGAAGACTTGCTGGCTTTGCTTAGAATTGATTTGACTACACTTTAATGAACAACATTTCATTAGCTCAACTGAAACAAAAGTTATTTTTGCTTACAGAGTCATTACCATCATCCAAAGCAGACAAAAGGCAGGTATGAGAGAGTTCACTGCTAATACCAGGACTGCAGAAATCAGTGTAACACTAGGAGAACCGCAGATGCAGAACTAAAACTAACTTCACTGTCATCCCTCTACGGGTGCAACATATGTGTACAGTTGAGAGAGCTTCACGGAGGTTGGTGGCTGCTGCAAATAATGCCCAAGCTTTTACTTTTCCATTTATATAAGAGGAGCACTTTCCTTGTGCGAGCATCAATAAGTACCACCACAGCACTTCCTGCTGCCTCCTGAGCACGTTGGCCACAACCTCATGGGAAAAGCAGGCAGTTAATTTTTTTTCAAAATTTGTCTCAAAACTGCCAGCTTATTTTATATTTCTTTTTCACATAAGAAAAAACCCAACATTACCATTACTCATTTGCACTGTGCACAAGTACAAGCACAGCTGAGACAGCAGAGTTGGGGCATCTCAGGCAGATATTTCGACTGGGGCATGTGGCACACAAGGGTGTGCAGGTGGTGGGTGTTACCTCACAGAGAAGGTGCTGACAGAAGGAAGCACTGCAAACGCCTCATTCAGGGCTGGCTCTGTTTGTGTCTGGGAAGTGGAGAAATGCCTAAACACAGTGTTTTTAGACTTCACCAATCGGCAGCACATAAAACGCTAGCAATGCCTTTGATCTTGGCAAAATTAGGAAATAGGACTGTATTTGGGTCAACCACCCCTTCCTTTTGCACCCTTGTAGAAAGGAAAAAAAATTCTCCAGCAAGAGCAGCACAACAAAGACAGCATTGCTCCTTTGAGTAGAGACAATAAAGGCAGCATCTCTAAAATAAAGATATTCTGATTAGGTTATACATTCCTTTTTCTAAAACCTGCATTAATTTTGATTTATATTTAAATAAAAATGATTAAATTTTATCTTCTAAGATGGAAATGTTGTGATAAATACTGGCCCATGGCCAAACTAATCTCTAAAGCCTACAGCTTACAGCCCCTGTTGTCTTGTATGGATATTTGAATGGCAATGGGTTTTATCAGTATTTCTAAAGGCACTCATTTAATTATGTGGTTGTAAGAATTTTCAAAACCCTAAAGAATTAACACTACCAATACATATTCATATTTCTCAAATTAATTCAACCTGAACATTTGAAAATATTAATTTAAAACACACACTCATTTATTTTTATTTCTGTAAACACTCAGAGCTCTTTTCTGGTCTTATTTATGCACTCACTTTATTTTTGTATAATTATGAAAAAGTGATGTAGTGAGCTCTCCATGTTAGATAATGCTGGCAGTTGGTCTATTTACAACAGGGTGCATTATCCAAGAAAATTAACAGAATGAAGGAAGCCAGTAGTCCACGACAAAGGGCAAGTCCTGCTTGCTCACCTGACGTGTATACATGGGGGAGCTCGATTCTGGTCCCTCTGGTGTAAACCCACCGACTTCCACGCTTCAGCTGCCAATTTACAGTGCTGCAAGACCAAACCCAGGCCAAGCAACTTCACTGAGCCATTGGCACATCAGGGATGTAAGATGAAGGTTGTTTTTTAAAGGGTTTAGTGACATAGGAACAGAGACTCCTTCAACATGCTCGCTCCTGAGGAGCTTTTCCAAACCACAGTCATTTCTGTGCTAAGTGCAGGGATGAAGATGAGAAGACAGGGCAGAATATGACCATTACTGGTCTGTGCTTGGCAACTCAAGAATAGCTGCAGACTTCAGATTTAAAATAAATCCATCAAGGGAAGTACTGCTTTCCATACAAAAGCCAAACACGATCCTACCCAGTACGATGACCAAGTGCAGGATCCCTGACTCCCCAGCATCAGGTTTTGCCAGAGAAGCATTACCAATATGCTGATGCCCACTGGGCCTTACTTGTGCAGAACAAGAGCCCATGGCCTCACGGGACTGGGGATCACTGCCCCAGGCGCATGGGATACGCAGTTAACATACAGGCTTGTGCTGTTGGATCAACTCACATTCAACCCGCTGCTTAGAGCTGCAAATCAACTTGTTCGTTTGACTGAATGCTAAAAAATACTATAAAAGATTACAGATGGTCAGCCTAAACAAGTTTTTGGGCGGTTAGGTATGTATTTCTAAAAAAAAAAAAAGAAAAAAAAATATTTCCATGTAAAACAAAGCTTTGACAGTGATTTGGAAAACCAAACATTGTGCAGGGCCTGGAGGTTATTTTATGCACAAATGAAAAAGCTTTGCAAATGAAAAGTGTTCTTACCAAACAAAGAAATTGGAACATTTTACTTTAAAATGTTAAAATAAAACAAGTCTAACTGAAAATTGGAGACGTTGTATTTTTTTGCTCTGTATAATTAATTTTGATTTCCCATGTTCTACACACAGCCTACAGTAATATGGAGATTATCAAAACACAAGCCACAGCACCACTCTTTGCAGGCCCCTCTACACAACAGTACAGTTTTATAAAGCTGATACTTTAGAAAATACAAACTTTTCTGCTGGAGCAATTATCACTCTGACATCACACTCCAGGTATGCAATGTTGTGTCTTTTGACAACCATTTGCCCAGTTTGACAGGGCACACAGGTACTTTAATTAGGACTCTTTCTTCTATACAAGCTCATGTACAATTATTATGGCATCATCCTAACGTATTTACCACACACAGGAGAGAAAAATGACATTATTGCTTTTTAGCTGTCACTTAACTAAGCAATTCACAGGTATATATTGTTATTTCTAGAAAAAGAATTACCATTTCTATTAGCAAGCAGAAAAAGCAAGAAGATTAAAGATTTTGAGAAACACAAAATCTGCCCTATTCCTTAGGCATCTACCCCGTTTCAAGTTCAGGAGTATGTCAAATAACTGATGCTTTTTGGCTTCTTATAACCCACATACTTCTATCAGTTTAACATAAGTAATAACAAAACTAAATTCCCTATACCACCACTAAGGCTGCTTAAAGGACTTGCTTTGCTGCAGAAGCCATGACATAGGGGACTGAAATCTCTAATGAAATGCCTCATACATTGATTTATGCAGCTTTAGTGGTACCATTAACTGAAAATTGTTCTTTTCATGGGCTTATAGAGAATCTGGTGGCTGTCATTGTTCATGATTCAGTGAGAAGACTGGGTCTAAAATTACTATTGTATTGGGTGGATATAGGAAGGATGGAAATCTGTCCTCATTTTGTGTTAATATTTCATATAACAACAAATATAAACCTTCTATATCTAATAATATATTAGATTCCATCACTATACCACTGTCATTAGATAATCTCTTTAAAAGTCATCCTGTTTAGAAAAAAAAATTTTTTTTCTTCAAGTACTGGTAAGGTATAGGGTTTTTTGACAAAATATATACATACACATAAAATATTTATATACACACATATGCATGCATATATATATGTAAGAATAACCCAGCAGTAAGCATTTTAAATTGTATTTCAGACACTAATGCAAGCAGCTAATCCTATTTACATTCATATTAGCCCTGGGTATCTTTTTCCCTAAGATTTACACATTTGTATGCTTGCATGAGTCGAACTGCTTTTTGCATGATATCAGTACTTTTGTAATTTAAATCTATAAAAGGCAATTTCTTTTAAATATACTTCCTAACAGTGGGTGAAAGAAGCACTAAACTTATTTGAGAGCTGTACACATCAGTAAACATGTGCACTGAACTCCAGGCAATGTGCTGTGAGAGAATTAATCTTATACTGTATTAGCTGAACAGAAAGATTCTGGGACTCAAAGTAACAAGCACGGAAAATGTCCATACGTTTTCTTCCTATTACCTAGAAAAATACGTGGGGTTTTTTGGATTATGATTTTAAAAATCAAAGCATTTATTTTTTTTTCCCCCAGTTAGTGGTTAATTTGATATTTGCTTACCTTACTCTTTTTAAAATTTGTAACAATGATAGTCCATATATAGCACTAATTACTTTTACTCCGATCTCTAACTTTGACTGCCTTCCTATAATCTATTACCTTAATTCTGAGCAACATGGAATCATAGGATAGGCTTGGTTGGAAAAGACTTCTAAGACTGTAAAGTCCAACCATTAACTCAGCACTGCCAAGTCACCACTAAACCATCTCAGGGACTGTACTTATATTTAAAAGTCTATCACCTGCTTGTACTCCCTACAAATATATGAAGGCCAGAGTTAAGGATGATCTTCACAGTGAAATTATCAGGAATTAGAGGGAAGTCTTTTTGTAAGTGACATGAAAATTAAGGCATTTGTATGAGAAAGTCTTCAGATATGCTTGAGTAGGACACCACTTAAGTTGTTAGACTTGAAACGGATTGTGGGCAGTAACTGATAATGTCTTTTTGACTATTTATTTGCTTTTATAAGTGTTTTCATATGAAACAACAAAATTCAAGTGTGAGGAAAAGATCAATTCTGAAAACCCTTTCTAAAGTGGTGAGTAAAATGAATTTTCACCCCCCTGTTGACATGCTCCCCAGAGGCTGATGAACATCACATTTCTCCCTTTCTTCTGTAGGTTAAGTCCATCTACTGCCCCAGCCTTCTGTTCTGCTCTCTTTCACACTCCTTCCTTACTTCCCAGATCCCAAGCTCTTTGCTCAAGCACCCCTGTGCTCTTCCCACCTCGCTGTATTTCCATGAACCTCCTGGAATACCCTCTTTTCTTTGAGCCTCTCTTATATGCCTCTTTCTGCCTCACTCGTCTTGCTTGTCAATGCCATTTGATAACAATGCCTTTATAACTGTTACTGTGATTATTCACGCATAAAAAGATGTTGGGAACACATTGGAGACAAATATTCTCAGATTCCTAATGCCCTTTCTAAAAAAATCAGCCATTTGCAAAAGAAGGGAGGAGGTGGTGAGGATTTATTGCTCCCCCCAGCTCTAAATTATGTCAGCACAACCTTCATCTCAAAACAAGCCAATATATATTCTCTGATATAGTCTGATAATCCATCTGTTGCCACACACAGATGTGTGTGTGCTTCTCTTTCTATGCACCTATAAAATAAAAAATATCACTTTGCCTAGAAAAGTACAGTTGGCAAACTTTCCATAAATGAGCAAAGAGTCTAAAAGTAAAGGTGAATTTCACATGTCTTATCGTCATCTTGAGGATAATGGACTCAGACCGTCAGCAGTGGCAAGGACACAGTGAGCAGCTGCAAGTGTCAAGAACTGCATTTGACCACAGCACCACCACATCATTTCATGTCCTTGTCTGCCTTACCCCTAACGGGGTCAAGAGCGTGACTCTGGAAAGAAATTCTTGCATTAAGACAGGCTCTTGCAGGTTGCCTTTGAGGCACAGTCCCTCACAGACCGTGCATCCAGAGCTGGTTTAACACGACTCCTTTCTACCCACCCTTTGGGAAATCGCTCTGCACAGCAACTCTTTTATTCCAGTCCTAGCATTTTAGACTTTAAAACTCGATGTGAATATTGTTTTAGCAGTTCCCCAGTCACCCAATGGGATCAACCAGAAATGATCTCTGCTCTTTGAAATTAACAGGTTTTATACAATCTTCCTGGCGTGTCAGACTTTTTTTTTTCCTTCCTTTTTTTGCCTTCCTTTTTTTGGGTGGGGAGAGAGATGGGAGGGAGGTGCAGAGGAGGAGTGGTCAAGGGCAAACCAGCAAACAATGGGCAGCAATGGAAGGGGACAGTTGCTAGTTTTAAGTGTCTGGTTTTGTTCCAGTCTGTGTCAAGAACTGATATGGATATGAAGTCACTGGCAAAGTAACACCCTCAACTTTAGTTAAAAGAACTATAAATCTGAAATGAATGTATAAATAATATGCAACTGTCTAGACAGTATAGGTCACTTGCAAAGAGACTGGGTCAGGAAAAGATTGTCCATCAGTCAGACAACCATAACTGATTCTGATGCTAAATAATGGTTTAGATATTCAGTATTCTATATATGCGAAAGGCTTCACTGAGCATTGGATCTTCCCAACCAAAGTAGCCTTCTACTTATACATATCTTTATGCAGCCGTAAGAAAATGCACATGCTATTTAAACATTAAAATTAATGCTGAAAGAAAAAGCTATTTAGCAAGTGACTGGAACCAGCTTATGTAATTGGCTTTGGGTAAAGCAAAAGTAACTATCACACTCTATCCTCAATAAACAACCTAACCTCGTGATACCGATAGAATCTTAAAAAGGGCAAGAATTAAAACTTTAAGCTGACAAGGAAACTTATTTCCACTTACAGAATCAGTTCACAGATACATTCAGGGAATTGTGCACTGTAGGCCCTCCTTTACACTCTCACATTTCAGAGCACGCTAACTCTCAGGTATCACAAATGTAACCACACCAACTACACGTGCTCTTGGAATTATTCTGTGCATTGTAATGCAATTTTGCCACTATTTTAGCAAAAGAAGTAGGTGGTCTTCAAGGTAACAATACTGCCATCCTAATGCTTTCAGGATATACAGTAAGTTTTGGCAGGACTGGGGATAATAGCCAAGACCTGTACAAAATAGATCATTTATAGGCAACTTATAAAGCACATTTATATATTTGCTGAAAAAAAAGAAAATAAACAGGCTAATCTTCTTGATTTAAAAATATGTCTCTCCAGTTGAAAAAAAATAAAATCAGGATACAGTTAAATTAAAATGTCACATTTTGGGAAGTTGTTTGCAAGTTTTGGAAGGAAAAGATTTTGTGAGAGATCCTATTAGCTGATACTATTATTTGTTTCTCCATTAGCAGCCCACAGGCAGAGATTTAAGGCTCAGATACAAATAGACTATGCCAAAATAGCTGTTTCTGAATAACTTCACGTGTGGACACTTTTATTCTGGAATAAGAATACAGTTATTCAAAAATACCTAGCCCTACTTTAAATTCAGACCCTGAATTAATCCAAATTAGCTTTCAAACACAGCCATCCCTTAGGCTATTAGAAGCCTGATCGTGCCTGGTATTACAACCTTGTGTAAGAGCCCTCTCCAGCCATTCTGCCTCTAATCAAATTTATTCTGAGTTGCACTGTGGGGAAAGCAAACTCAGGCTTACATTGTAAGTGATTTTGAGTCTTTGAATATCTGTTTTTCTTGTACCTTTTTTATAATGATCTCTGTCGGCTGTTCAAAGGGGCTCTGCCACTACCATCGGGTATCCCTGCTTCATCTGATTGATTTCATAAACCAAGGTTCAAACATGCACCGCTGGGCTGGAGTTACATGTATTTATTTTGAGTCTCTAAGGCACAGTGCTGTAAACTCCGAGAATATTTTGGGGGCAGTAGAGAGTCTTCAGTGCTGCAGTGCAAATCAAAAGGCTTTTTATTTTGGATGCACCACTGCCATTTCACCAATTTTAAAGTATTGTCCAGTCAGGCACATAAAGAGGGCTTTTTTGTAAAAGTTAAAAAAAAAAAAGTAGTTATGCTTCTTTGGAAAACACCACTTGCCTTTAAGTGTGTTATTTTCTCCCAGATATTATAGCTACTTTATAAACAGAGTTTAGTAAGTAACTCCAAAGACTTGTCTACACTTGAAAATTAATTTGGATCAAGGCAGAAATGTGAATTCATAGTACAACGTTTTTACAAAGTGCTCTTCGCAATAAGCCCTCAGGTGCTGTTTTGTAAATGGATATTCCTTAATGAAAAATACCTTGGATTACATATACAGCACGTAAAGCGAGTAAGCAGATAATTTGTACATATTTTTTGCTAAACAAACAACCACTGGAACCCAAGTTCCACCTGAGGAAAAAAAAAAAAGAAAAAAAAAAACAGTCCATCTTTTATTCCATCAGCATAACATTACATGAGTTTCATGTATGATCCCTGCCTCAACACTCTTCCTCCATCGCTACATCACTATAAAGCTAGCTCATTACTGACAGCAACCTTAAAGTATGCTTATTTTTTAAAACGAAGCAATAAAAAGCAAAAGCAAATGTAACAGCCACTAACCAGCTGGGAAAGCAAAATGGTGCAATCTGTTTAAAAAAAAAAAAAAAGTGGGGAGTTTTTAGGGCTGCAGGGCACAGATTTTGCCTCAATTAAAGTGCCAGCTACAAAAAGCATGCTGGAAAAAAATAACATTATCAAAGTGTCTCCACACAAGAATGTAGAACACAATCAGAAATAAGGGAACATTTCTGTGTGCTCTCATCAAATAAGGCTTTTCCCTTCAGTGTAAATTGTACAAGTTACAGAAGTGTACCAAAACATCCAAAATCCTAATGACTGAGTACGGCAGGAGCTGTGAAGGCATTTATGCGACCATTCCCTTATCCTCGCAGTCTGAATTGTGGTTTAGCACTTTCAAAAGCCTCCAGCACCAGGCTGAAGGCACTCCTGTTCAGTGGGAATCAATGCCCAGCACTTATAGAAGACCCACAGCCAGTTATCACCTTGTGTGCAGGGAGAAAGAAAAAAAAAAAAGCAGACAACTAGCCTTAAATCTGCTTCTTAAAATACACTTGTCCAGCTTAGCCAGGGCAACAGCAACTACTGCTCAGTCCTGTGTCAGAAAGCTCAAAGGTGCCAGCCTTCAGGAAACAAATCAGGGCTCTGGAGTCAAAGATACAGGGACTCTCTCATGAAGCAGGGTAGGATGCCTCCTGTTCTCCTCTGGATTGTGTACTGGTGAGGTGCAGGCACTTACTTTGTACCTTCACAAAGTGCCAAGCTCTTCCCACAGCCCTAAGCAGATGTGACCACTGCAGTGGCATCAGTCCCTGTGCTGAAAGGGAATCTATGACAATTGTTCATGTCTAATAAAGCTGTTTCCAGGTACCTCCTGACCACACAGTCCAGACCTTACTCCCCCATGTGCGAGAAGCACCCCAGGCACACCAAATGCAGAGCTCCATTGGCACTGACTCACATATTTTCATATATTCCTTTCCCATAAAAATCCTGTACTTGTGTACACATTAGCACAGATCGACAGTATTGCAATAGGATTCTAGCATAGAATAACAGCAAATATGATAATGTTATGAGCAACTGACTATTCACTTCATGTTTTGTCATCAGTTTATCATCAGATGAGAGCTCACTGCTGGTCTGAGCACCAGTGCCACTGAGCAAGAGGACAGGAACAGGAAATTGAGGGTGGAGGACCACGATGTGCTGGAATGAATACTTTGGCTTGAACTGTTGTGAAACCAGATGCCATGGTTGCATCACTGCAGCTTCTGGCTCCAGAGCTAGGGGCAGCTTCCCACTTCATTGGCTGTTTCGTCCATCTCTACATTTTCTCACACAAGGCACCACGAGCGTGCCACACCTGCACAGCCAGAGCCATTCACACGGTTGTTATTTTGTCCCACAAGACTGACAAAGGAGAGCCATAGCGAACAGGGACAAAAACTGGGTCCCCAGCAATGGTAATGGCCATTTGCATTGCTGAAAACAGCTCTGCTCCTTTAGGAATGTCAGGGCATCTGCGTGCATGTTTGTATCTGCTCTCTCACTGTTCAAACAAGGACAGTTTTCCCCAGGGAACTAGGGGATGGAGTTTATGGCACCACTATTCTCTACTTGCTTCCCAAATTACATTTAAGCAAGCTGACCGTTTGCTGCTTTAGCATTAGAATTTAGCAAATAAGAAGCTCTTTTTGAAAAAAAAAAAAAAAAAATTATTGCCATTTTAAACTAAATTTTAAAACAACACTTATGGTGACTCTAAACATGCAATTAATTTCTTTCTTCCTAGTTAATTCAGTTGGTTCTGCCAACACTGTTTGGTTGTTTTAGGTTTGGGGTTTTCGCCAGTTCTATTAATGTTTGATGTACCTGGGGACCAATCTGCCTTTATGATCCAGAATTGAAGTTTTCTTACAGTTACTGTTATTTATCTAGAATCATAGAATCACTACGGTTGGAAAGGACCTCTAGGATCAACAAGTCCAACCTTTAAGAAGCAGCAAAGAAACATTAAAAAAGCCAGTCTATAATGCTTGCTTAATGTTACATTTTTCTTTCTAATTCAGGGAGAAAAACAACTTCATCTTTAATATTTCTTTCTAAATATTTTCATCCTCCTAAATCCTGATATTTGGGTGCATTCTATAATCTTTTTTTGGGGGGGTACTTTTTTTAGTCAAAAAGGTTAACAATCTGTTACAAATTCAGTGATGGAGAAAGAGGTATCAACTTTTATACAGGTGAAACAAAGGTAGCAGCATCAGCTGACCTTTGAAAAAGGGAAAGATTAGTAAGTGACAGAGATCCACACAACCAGAGGCACAAGAGGAAACTCTGGCAAACTGGCTTTCATTTATTGGTATACGGAGCATTATGTTGTATGGCCATTGAGACCATGATCTCAAAAGACTCAGCGAGGCTGTTTTATGCAGTATGCCATTGAAAGTCAACGCACGGTATGTAAAATTAAACACGAGTAATCCTTTGCAGAACTGGGGCCATATTTAGTTAACCTTTTGCAGAAAAAAAAAAAAATCTTAAGGTTATTTTCTAAGATTCTATTAAGTCCTGCTATATTTTAATAGAAATGAGGATTTTGTTTCATTTTTGCCACTCAATATTTACATGGTTGAAAGGAAAACAAAATATTAATCCAATCTAATCTTTTTAGGATCAAAATCCTAAACAACACTTGTGAGAAATGCTGAGGAACAGATAAGCAAGAGGGAAGGTCTTTTATATACAGCCTTGCATACAGTCAAATCCACTTTAAGAGTTTAACCTTAATGAAAGCTTTAGAGATTAAAAAAAATAATAATTTTTTTTTTTTTTTTACATGTAGAACACTTTGAAGAACAAGTTTCCTTCAAATTTCTGTCACTGATGACAAGTCAAGGGTAACATTAGGAAATCATGATCATAGAGATGCCAGAAAAATTAGTCAGAATGTATTATGCTGCCAGATCGATCTGCTTCCCCAAACCAAGAACGTGGTCTGGACAGCAGAGAAAAGGAAAAACACAAACCACATTTTTAGGACAAGAAACCAGTAAAAAGAGGGTGGTTTTTATTTTTGAAAAAGTTACAAGCTTTTGATTTCTGGTTGGTTGGGTTTTTTATTTAAAAAAAAAAGAAAAAAGAAAAAAGAAAAAGCCACCCCAGTAATAAATCCCAAAGTTCAAAAAAAAAAGAAGTGTGCATTTCACCTCAACTGGCTGTCTTGGAGCAACAAGCCTCCCCCAGGGACTGAGTTTTCCTCACACCACTCACAGGGCAGTTCATCATAGTCAGACTTCAGTTTTTCAGTGTTTGTCTGAACAGTCACCTCTACAGCACCTCTGCTTTGGTCACTGCAATGCCACTCAGAAGCACAACTTCTGAGGACACCATTGTTGCTGTTCTCTAAGAAAAAAAGTCCTATCAGGATGCACAGTCCATTTTGTATTCACCACTAAAACACCTCTTGAAAACAAATAAGCTGTTCATCAAACCAAACTCTAGCTAACATACCCCTAAAGCTACATCTAATTTATTTTTTAATTTTTAGTGAGCTACAAACAACAATAAAAGATACAAAAGCAGCTTAAAGAATGGCAGTAGCATTCTAGCCTCATCTCCTAGCTATCTGGGCAAATCTGTACCATATGAGCATAAGCTGGAAGAGTCCAAGGTCACCAGAGAAAACTAATGATGCATAGGCAAAGGGAGGCTTTATGAGATATAAACATCCTTTTCCAGTTTGACCATCAGTTGTGCTCTCTGTCTGTTCAGTAAACAATGCTCAGGGTGAAAAGGTGTCTAGGAAGAGTATTGTGCATTAATATTTTTCATAATACAGAACAAGAAGTTTTACCAAGATGCCTTCACGAAGCCACAATGAGAAATTGTCTGTCAAGTAGAAGGAATATCTAAAAATCAATCAACACAAGGGAAATATGAATTAAGCTAGTTTAGGCAACAAAAGAAACATCCTGAACCCTCACATTCACATGAGGTACCCATAACTGATGGAGACAATGAGGGGATCCTGTCCAGAACAACCAAAGCAGTTCTGGGTCTCAGCCTGACTCTGTGCCCATCAGGGATTCTGCTTCTGCAAACAAAGGCTTGCAGGGCACGAGATACGGCCAAAGTCATCCCCACTTTTGGCTTTCTCTAGGCAAAGCAGCTAAAGCAGGATTGGCCCCAAATCTCCATTCTTACATGGGACATGATGTACGATATTAAGTCAGGCATCTCAACAAAGTGGTAGAGTAAAATGGATAGCTGCCTTTGTCCCTGCTACTGCGCTCCTTGTCATACACTCTTCCTGAAAAAGTTATTCAGCAGCTTTCTGACAATGGGTTCTGAACAGAAATGTGTGATCTAAAGCAAACTGAACGGGGTGCTGTTCTTGTCAGAAAGGGATCAAATCCCACGTCAGTCAGAGCACAGCAAACTATCTTCCACTCTGTCAGCTACGATTTGCCTGTTTCCTTCCATCCAACTGTCCTCAAAAAAATAAACATCACTACACAAAAAGCAACGCGAGCTGCAGCACCAAGTCAGATTTAGCATACTCCCAAATCACCTGCCCCAGATTCACTGGGCTAGATCACCAGATGCTGGATAATATGGTAGAAGAGAACACACACAAGCCACCACACAGAAGATAATTGCATCCACACTGTGTACTGGAATGAATACAATTATATGACAATTTTATAACTCAAGAAATTTATTCTCTTTATCCACTGGCACAACGAGTTGGACACTGTTTCTCTAAATTGCCTTCTAAATTAATTCATTTTGCAAATTACTTTTCTCCAAGTTGCCTATACTTGGCTAATTATGTGTGTTTCAGATTACACGGCATTGTACAAACTTCCCTCTTGATTGAAAGAAACAAGGGGAAAAGTCATGAGAGCTACTGAAAACTGTCAGCAAGAGGGAACAAGAGCTGACAAAGGCAGATACATTTAGGGCTGGTAAACCTTCTGCTCTTAGGACAAGAGTGAACATGCCCGATTCACAAGCCATTCCTTGGACAAATAAGCAGAACTGATATTTTAATTCTTTGTTACCTTTATGACAACACAGTGAGTACGCACAGATATAGTTTTAGTTGTGAGGTATGACATTTTTCCCAGTTTAGTTAATTGCTTCCATGCAGGGAGCAAGGCGAGGAGCCTTGCAGACTCTGACCCTTCTGTGTCACATAGCATCCCTTTAGAGTCTAGCTAATGCTAGTACAAATACTCAAGTACAGAGGACTACATGCAGTCCCAGCTTGTGGTCTTGGGAACAGACTTCCTGCACATCTACAAGCACAGCCAAAGCAGATGCATTAGAAACTTTAGGAGAAAACCCTAGGGGAACTGCATTTTAATTTTGCAGTACTCATCCCAGCATCCTATACTGCTTTTGGTTTGTTCTCATTTTTACCCATGACACCGTAACTCTGATCAATGCCACAGAAATATCTGATTCAAGGCTAGTAAGGTAAATTGTCAAAATACTAACCCGGATTGTAGACCACCAAGCTGCTCCTGTGTATTAGCTGAAGCAGAAGGTTCCAATTCCCATAACATCCAAACACTCAGAGCTGCAAAGTTCAGGCACCACTTTATTGGCAAACAGAAGATGCTCCCACCCACTGGCATCCATTAGATATGGTCCTTTAGACCACAGATAGTCACTTTAGTTATGAAATCAATGTGAAAAAAAATACCTTCTAGGACAAACCCTGAACAACTCTGGAAGTTTGTGATGGGGAAAATATTGTTTGTCTTGATTTAGGACACAAAATTAATACACTAACACATCTCAAACAACACACATTCTTAAAATGATCTTTCTTATGAGCAAAGTCAGCCTGTGTTTTTTGTCTATCATTTTACATGTAAACATATGTAACTACCTGGACATATGCAGTCACCCTTGTTGTTAGAAGAGCAGTATGCTCATATTGTCTGGGTGATTAACATGGACATCATGAAGAACATGGCCCACTTTGACCTCTCCAGTCCATTTCAGATGACCATATTATTGCTTTTATGAGTAAGAGAGAGTTCTGGTACATTCAGTTCTATTAAACATACATAGCTTCCTATTCAGAATATATGTGTAAACACAGTGCCAGTGTTGAGAGAGTATTCTGTTTAATGACAGTCCTGTAATTCACAGCCCTATTCCATGCATTACTGTTACAAGTCAAATAGGAACAAGTCTTCATGCAACATAAATACATATTTATTACCTGGATGAATATGAGATATTGGAATGCTGAACTTTCCTGGTGGGAACTCGGCTGTGCTCAGGGAGCCAGGATTTTGTCCATTCTCCATAAATAAATGGGCATGAATTGGGGTAGACACCTGTCCCCTTTCCACCTGCCTGTTTAACTGGAAAGGTTCACAAAGCCTGCAAGCAATCCCTACAGTTCAAATTATTGCCCACAACGTCAACAAGATGCTAAAAAGTTTACTCAGAGCAACCATCCTAACCACTCTCATTTGCTTTGTCATTCTCGAATCCCTTCTTAAATGACTCAGTATTTCTTCCATCATTCACATTTGGCAGTGGTACTGTACTGAATGGGAGTAAACTGCTATTTGTTTCAATTTTACGCTGTTATAGCAAGCTAACTTCTCAAAGGTATTTGAAGAAGTATTCTTGTTCCAGATGCTGAATACACTCAACAGTCTGTCTGTGGACAAAGATAATAAGGTATCTGAGTAGGTCAGCTATTTTACTTTTCCCTGATACACTAAAAAAAACAACTTGCAACATATTAAATGCTAAAGCGGAGTGCAAGGAGTAAGTTCAAAAGTGAAATGTTCCCAAAATCCAGTAAGTATCTGTAACAGCAGGTTTCACTTAAAGTGGGTATCACTTTACTGGTTTTAACAAACTTCAAAGTAAGTGTCCTAATGCTACTCATTTTGTATGTCTGTTTTACATCAGTCACAATTCTGTATCACGGTTTCACTTCTGCCTGATACTTATCATAAATTTTTGTAACTGGAAAGCACACTTAGTGTATGGATTAAATTAAGAATGGTTTTACAAAGCAGCATGATAGCAGACATTTATGTTATTAACTCACTTTTTTACATATCTGCTGATATGTTGTTAGGGCACGTTAAAATATGGTATGGTAATCCATACCACATATATCAGCAAGATAAATACACTTAACTCAAGTAGAATCAGAAGAATCAGAAATCAGTTTTATGGGGCTCCGTTTCAAGCCACCGAAATGTAGGATTTCTTTTTTTTCAAATAAGACTACTAATTTTTAATTCATTACATCACTTTAATTCAATGGAAAATGACTAATTTTAATAAAACCAAGTGTCAGTACTGATGGTAAAACCTGATACACCAGAAAGCTAGTCTCCTAGGAATGCAGCCTGGGAGCAATACCTTGCATACTGAAAAGGTATTCCCCAACATGGAAATTTTGCACTATTTCCACATCTAGGAGTGCCCTGGATGATTTTATATCCCTTGGTCTTTCTCACCTTGAGGAGTAAGGCCATTGTGTAATGTCAGCATCTGCAAGGCAGTTTAGGGGAGTTAAGCACACACCTGCCAGTGAACTCCCATTGGTGCTGTGCACCAAACGTTCTTTGTTCCTTTAGAAAAAGTCCCAGAATCACAGAATGTCAGGGATTGGAAGGGATCCCAAAAAATCATCCAGTCCAATCCCCCTGCCAGAGCAGGAATACCTAGGTCAGGTCACACAGGAACACATCCAGGCAGGTTTTGAATGTCTCCAGAGGAGGAGACTCCACAACCTAAGAAATGTTAGGGGTCTATTTTCTATAAGGATAAGGAAAACAACCAATGAAGAAGGATCTGGGAGTAGAGGACTGCCCTGATTCTCAGTTATAACTTGCTATTATGCCTCAGTCCTCTTCCAAAATGAACACTGTTGGATTCCCACAGCCATCTGATTGTTTTGGCATAGAGAATGGTCAGTGCAAAAAGTGCAAACTGGATTGGAGTAGCTATCGTTAGAGACAGGACAGCACACCTGGCCCATGAGGCACCTTGAGTTCAGATGTAGCCTTAAAGAAGTGATAACAACATAGTGAGTAAAGGGCAAAAGGAACATGATATGCTCTGCTAAAGGGACACAAAACCATCCCATTTTTTCAGTCACATTCCTTCAAGTGCCAGCATCCCTCAGTGCACACATATCCAGTGGCAGGGGAAAGCAGCAGAGGTACATTTTGCTCCATTTCCTATGCCTCTTTTTCATTCTGGATAGGATACCCATTGCTGTCAGTCAAGAATTTCTCTTGTTTCATCCTGAACAGAGTTTTTCCAAGGCTAAGGAGCACATCACTAAGCAGTTGTTCACAAAATATTTTTAACCTGGAGACCTTTTTTCCCCAACCACTTCCCAAATGTACTCATTAACAGATGGTGTAATGAAAGCTACTGTAAAGTCTAATTTTGCTAGGAATACTTGATTCTGCCTGGGCCAGCTACCCTGTTTCCAACTCCTCTAGGACAGGTACACAGTATACAGACAGCTGCCAGTCACCAAGGATCAGGACTAGTCATTTGTAGAATGGAAGGTAAAAATCTTGGTGATCCCAAGAGCAAATGGCTGCATCAGACACATTTCCAAGGCAAAACTAAATTTTTCCTTAAGTCTGTAATAAAAACTAGCCATTGGAGCTTATTTTAGGAGCATTTCATTGATCCAGCAGTATGAAAAAGAAAGGCTGAACCCCATCAGAAGGAAAAATTTTAGCAGGCACACATGTATTTGAGATACAGGACTGAAACCTGTTGCATGTCCCTCTCCTCTTCCCCCTCACTACATGAGTCTTGTCCCTGGAAGTAGACGGGGGTCCCAGAAATGCTGATTGTCTTCTGACCAAATGCATACACCATGCCATGGTATCATACACATTCCCCTGCCTTTATCACAGCAGTTATGCCTCTAAGGACTTATATGGAGGGACCTAATGAACAATAGACTGCACAGAGGCTCCAGTGTTTAAAGCCAGCTCTGCCACCAGCAGAATTTGACCACAGGCCAGTCATCCTCTCTCCTCCATGTGCAAATAGAGGGGGACAAAAATACTTCCTTCTTGCACAGGTCTTAAGTGCTGCAAAGTCTTCTCTGCAGTACAGGTGAAACAAGGGACTTCACCTTTGACTTCCAAAAGCTAAAAAAATATTCTAGGTAGCTATCACTGCTGTTTGTCTCCATCCAACACCCTTTAACTGAATCTGCTGCTCAAGCACCAGCTGATGGTATAACAACAGGAATACAGCCACAGCACGAGCATGCAGAACAAGCAATAGCAGGAACTGTAATTATTTTCCTGTGCCCTCCTCTGGGTACATGCAAGTACAGTATTTAAAGCTGTCAAACATCAGCAGTAAGATGTATCCAGAAATCATAGCTGCCCCCATCCAGCAGGAATTATGATTTATTGTAATTTTGAGATTATACAACAGTTATTCAGTCATTTTAAAGTACAAACAACTACTTTAATAAGTTTACAGATAAGTTATTAGTGTGGTGGAGAAATCCTTTGAACAGTAATTTAATTATTCCCTCCCTTGAAAAATCTACAACATCTAGCACACATAAAAGGAGGCATCTCACGTACTAACTTGTCCAACAGTTATAAAGATGTAGGGAGACACGAAGAGAAGATGCTGAAATATGTATAACCACAGAGTTCCAGAATAATAGGAGTAAAAATGATAAGATATCAAGGATCTTCACAGTCTTTAAATACTGCTAGAGGCCACATAATAAACCAAAATTATTTTCAACTGTCTGTATCAGTACTTTGACTCCTATTTAGACTGCATGTTTTTTAAGGGCAGAATCATCTGTCTTAGATCCAAGCTGCTCCACATGTCACGTCCCTAACCCATAATTAATACTTCTAGATGAGTCACTGCAACACCTGTATCTACCGATATCTATCTATACATATAAAAGAACACTAATAACAGAGAAATCAGTTGCAGGTTGTACTCCCTTTTTCTTACAGCATTTCTACACCACCAGCAACATGCCTTCAGACATCTCTCAAGTCGATTTACACCACCTAGATGAGGTGCCACGAGGTATGCAGCAGGGCTCACCCCATGTTAACCACCCAGTCTTACAGCTGGCTCAGACACAGCATTAGCAGAAGCCAGCACAGCTATATCCACACCACATGTCATGCCAGCAGTTACAGACCCTCTTTTTCATTTACCCTTTGAGCTTTTGTTTCTAGTTTCTACAGCTTGTTCTTAGGAATGACTTCTTTCCCTCACTGTGCTGCAGATCCACGTGAATGGGGGGGGACATGAAGATGCCCTAAGACAGAAAACTTGCCCGACCAACATAAGGTGTAAGTTCAATTCAAAGAGTAAATACAAGGTTTTCAAAAGCAGAAATTCACTTACTTCCCATTCAAGCAAAGAATTTCTACTGCTGCACAAATAGGAAAGACATTTTTTCCACATAAGAGATGATATCCAGCCCCTTTTAAAAATCCAACACCAATGCCAGAGTTATTTTGCAGGCTGGTTTAGGAAGAAAGCAATTGTCACCATCAGCATTTGAATCTATTCTAACAGAAGTGTTAGAATAACAGATGTGCATCCTCCTCAAAACATGGCTGAATTCCTCAGCTAGATCATGGTTAGATTGGACAGAATTGTACATACAAGCCTTTACATAAAACACATTTTACCCACATGACCACCCCCAAAGGTTATATCCCTGTGCCACACGTACAATGCAGCATAATTTCCCAGCTCAGGCACTATTTCTGGTGCCCATATGTTGTGTAGCAACCACCCACATTGAGAGACTTACTGTTTGGAGATGCTTGCATGTGTAATTCATGACATGTACACTATAACATCAGTAACAGTTAACATGTACTAAGTGCATAAATGCTTAACAGAGGAAAACACTGCTTTATGCCCAAAATAAGGGAGGCATACATTTTGAAAGCAGGTATGTTCCCCTGAAAGACACAGCATGTTACAATAAGCATCTATTCCTATTAACTATGAACACTATAATTTATGTCTATGTAAGAATATGGATAATTCACATGCAAACTTATATTATCATTTAATGACACAAAATGCCATCATCTTTCATCCATAGTTCTGGAATAAAAACTGTTGATGATTTGGACCACATCATCTTGCCTATCAGTATGCATGAAGAGGAAAAGGTACTTCTAGACAAGGAATTTAGTAACCCCAACTACATGATGCACCCATGCATTAAGCTCCTCAGCCAGCCACAGACACCTTAGGATACACAGCCCTTGGTTTCCCCATGAAACAACTCTGGGCAACAAGAACTGCAAGCTTTTAACAAAAGCAAAGGAAAGCAATGCAGCTGTGAGACAGTAGATGCCTGGCAGCTGTCCGTTGTCATTTTCCTTGGGCTGTTGTTGTCTTGCAGTCTACAAACTTACTTTCTTCTTCTTCCTATCTGTGCACCCAACAGTCACCAAGAGCCTTGAAGGAGTTCAGGTGACAGCATGACACAGTGCAAGTGCTACACCTTTAGCGATAACCCTGGAATTCAGCTTCTAGTTTGTTCAGTGCACCAATAAATTGTCTTACACTGACCAGTGCAAGAAGTGAGCCATCTGTACCTGGACTCCAGCAGAACCCCAAATTCAGCATGTTAGGAAATTCATCAGCTCTTCTTTAACCAGTCATCACCAACTAGAGCCCATTCAAACCAGTCTTTCACTCCTGACTCAGCTGCCATCAGGTAGCAGAGAAAGCAACTAAATTTCACTGACTTGGTCAAATAAGGTAATTTCCCAGAACCTGATAATTTTGTCATTGGAGATACTGTCACCAGTTCTCTCAGGGGTTCCATAAATGGCTCTTCAGATAAGCACTAGCAGATTTCCACATGATGCTAACCTCAGAGAGAAGCATCTTGGGAATACGAGTCAATCACAAGTCACTCTCTCCTCCCATCTATAGGCAAACCAATACCACAAGGTGCAGAGAACTGGTCAATAACAGCAAAAGCACTTATTGTCCCAAACACCCATAAAATTACAGAGAAAAGAAAGGCAGGTTATCCAAATGGAGGAAGGCCTATCAAAATTTTTCCACTACATTTTTATATTTCAAGCTTATGGCAAAGAGCTTATGCAGTTCATTTGGATGCAGAGCCTCCATCTGCCCCAGAGACAGGAGCTCTGTTTAGCAGTACCTTGTAAGATTAGGTATGTGCAATGTTACTTCAAAGGAGTTCTTGACAAATGTTTTGTCAACATTTTTGAACATAATGCTTGAAATGAACCTTCTGTAGAAACAATATATAAACAAACCGACCTGGTGAAAAACTAATCTTAAGATCTAAAAAAATTAAGTGAGGCAAAGATTCGTTCAGAGAGCTAAACACTAAAATTATTCCACTTTTCAGGTAAATTTTACATGCAATTTGTACAAATTTGCAGTTTTAAAAAGCCTGCAAAGGTTGACTTACAGGATACAGGAATAAAGAAACCCTGAATTCACCAGTGGAAGCTGAGCATTTGATAAGCATTTTGGGGTTGTTGGTTTTTGGTTGTTTTTTGGTTTTTGTTTTTTTTTTTTTAAACTCAAGTAGGATAGCTCACTGCCTATGTAATAGTTCCTCCCAAGGTAATTTGCTATGATGCTAAAAATGGTCCCAGAATATCAGAGGCAAGATTTGATTTTATGATAAAACTAAAAAGCATATAAATTATGGTTGGCAAAATAACCAAGGATAACACTAATTTATGTAAATATGTACTGTACAATACAAAGAAATATTCATTTTTGAGGAGCATATAATAAGATTATAAATCCCGCTGATTAAAGCAAATAGCCTTTTTAATGCATTTTGGGTTAGATGGAGAACATTTGCAACATGAAATAGACTTTTGCTAAATTCAAAATATAAATAAAAGAAAATTAAAGAATTAATTAGAAACAACAAGCTGCATTTCTGATCACAGCCAAGAATACAAATCAGATAAGATAAAACAGAATTTTACATCAAGTATTGTCTATCACCCACCTCATCTGCCTGTGTGATCACAACTTCTGGAATGCTGCTGCTGTCATCGTTTCATCTTCATGCTGATCTGCTTCTGTTCCTCCACGAACAGAAAGATCCGAAGAACCACAGCCTAGCACTTCCCCAACACACTCCTCATCTTCTGGAAAGTCAACACTGACTGAAGTCTCAACATCTTCTACAAAGGCTGACAAGGACTCTTTGTTAGCACCGTGCGCACTCTCAGAGGTTACCTGAGCCTTGTCAAGGGTCTGGTGTCTCAGGATGACAAACTTTGTTCCCTGTTGAACAAAGAAAAGACAAGACATAAAGGGCCTTTCAACAGGACACTGACTTCTTTAGCTTTGCCACGAACTATATTTGATACATAAGGGATTCTAAGCATGTATGACGCCGGAGACTATAAAGTTTCAAAGCTTGTACGCTATCTTTCTCAGGGAAAGGATTCTGCAAAACAAAATTATTACAGCAACTATTGTCTATTTCCACAGAGAAATCCTTTACACAATAAAAAAAGAAACCCCACACGTTCTGTATCAAATAAACAAGCAAGCCTCAGCAAGAGGAGGAATTTTTTGAACACACTGCTACCACAAGACTCAGACTACGCTCCCACATTGGAGCGTTGCAGGGTTTTCTCCCCTCTCCGGAACACCTGGTGGGGGCTGTGCTCACAGCAGCAGACCGAGCTGTACACCTCTCATCTGACTGGGAAACGAGTTCCTCAGTCCAGGAGGGATGTCAGAGTGGTACTGGCACTGCAGTTAAGCCCATCGTATAAGCATTGCGTTTATACACAAAACACAATGCGTTGCGCATCCAAGTAACTCGTGCTCAGGGCAGCGTGATTAAACTCCTTCCTTCCCCACATATTTGATGTTTTGTCTCCCACTAAATTCTAGGTTTCAGCATTGGGCAGATTCTCATCCAGAGCACGGAGAGTACATCTCTGCAGCCTGCAAACATTTACTGCTGGACATGTGAGAAAATACAACCTTTTATTTCAGTGCCATCCACAGATGTATGCTGTTCTCCAACATTTGATTATAAAGAGAAATTATGTCATTACAATTAATATTCTAATTGTTTCTATTTCAGGCCTTTGAATAAAATAACTTGACGTTACTATTTTTTTCTCCTCGAAAAATTGGCAGAGTATGACTTTCCAAATGACACAGGACATAATTTACTACAAAAGGGAAATGTTCTGTGACTAAAGTGACATAATGTTGATTTTCATGCAAAGCATGGTCTCAAGGATTTACAGAAAATACAAGAATGACCACATGTAAGTCTAGAGTTTCACTTAATAAATCTGTGTAGCAATTTTACACTGGTCAGTTATGTACCTCAGCAAAGCCATGATGATCACTGTTCACTCACAGAGACCAGAATCAACATCTGCATTTGGGGAAAGTTCAGAACTTTGGGAACAGCAGATTAGCCTCAAACACATGCAAAACTCACGCTAAGGGAGCTACACCACAACATGAGTGAGGTCCCCTTCATAATATCAAATTAGCAACGTAAGTGTTCATTCCTTTGTATGTGCTGCCAAGCATCACAATTACTGGTCAGAAAGCAGCTGTGTTGATTGAAATCTGAACATTGGGTACTGTTGGTCTGCTACATATTCTCATGGTACAACTTGCAATTACATCATATCTTGACCCACAAAATCAGAATAAGCTCAGATTAGATGTATCCAGTATTTCCTCAGGATGCTGCCAGTGCCCAAACACTTCTGACTTGTTCAGAAAAGCAACACACAAGCTGCAGGACCAGCTCAGCTTCTCAGAAACAGGCCCACAGAAACTGTTTCTGCAACCCATCAACATACATACTGGAGAACAAGGTCTCCCTGGACCATGATGTGCAATCATAATATTGTAGCTGCGAGAGTAAGGCTGTGAGTAAATAAAAGCTTGAGGGAAGAAGTATCATCTTTTACTATTAACTGATGTAGTAAGCTCTGAATTGGCAAGCTCCTGCTCACAGAAGTCCTCCTCCAGCACTAGATCCCAAACATCAAGCTGAAGACAGCCAGGAATGACTGCTCTGAAGGAAAAGCCTCCTGAGGAATCAAGGACACACCAGGGCTGGGTTGCTACCAAAAGGTTTCCATCTTTCCTCACACTCAAGTAAAAAAATTAAAATAAATCAATGAAGCAGGAATGTTTAAGAAAATTTCACAGCAGAGAAAGAGGAATGAAACCCAATGCTGGTGAGTTAAAAGCTCTCTCTGCTGAACACTCCCCATGGCCTGATTAGCAGCAAAGAGCTGCTTGAGTCCTTGGCTCAGCTGTCTTCTCAGTCCCAGCAGCCTTGGAGCACCCCGGTGCACAGCACTTCACCACAGAGCATCACCAGCTACTTGCTCATAGGCGATAACCAGTGCAAGCTGGAAAAAAAGTAGCAGTCTCCTTTCTAATTAGAGACAAACTACATACATGAGGTTCAAAGGAGCATAATGCCTGACAGATACTCTGCTTGCACACAGCAACAACGGGCATCTGCCCAAAACCTGCCTTTGCACAGGGGAAGAAAAAATACCAATTAAAACTGTGCTACATTGGCATCTTTTATCTTTAAAGAAATGTCTTGTCCTCACCACAAACAATCAGGTAAGAGCTACATCTTTACATATGACTGTAATTTAGAACAAACTGGTAAAAGCATCATCAGGGAGACTTTGGTGGGTAATGCATTAATTTTTCAAATGTCAAAACATCTTTTTTTGCTCTAGATGCCAAAAATACTAAGCAGAACGTGCTTCTGTGTACAGACTTGGTGTCACACCTAGCAACCTGCAACAAACAGCATCTTATTTTTCATCATCCCAGACAGAAGTATTTTCAGACAGCAAGCACCCTTTTCTTAAAGACCTACTCAAATGGACCAGAAAACACCTTCCTAATTTCAAGCTGTTAATTCCCTAGTCGGCTTTGCACATGAATTTCTACTGAAAAGCATCACAAAAACCTGTATCGGGTGTCTTAGGTACATGGAGTAGTTTAAACTAAATTCCAGGCTTGTGTAAATGTATTATTTACACAGATTCCAATCATGTAATCTGTTTTGATGGGCGAGTTCACTGTTAAACACTAGCAAATCATATGCCCTTACATCTCCGTGAATGATCCCATTTGCTGTCAGTTGTGTAATACGGGCAACTTTCTTACTAGTCAAGCGGAAAAGACAGAGGGGGGGGAAATCCTGGGCACCCAGTGTGACACTGTACTGGAGGAGTGAGCATTAAATTAGAGTGAGAGGTTATAAGTCTGACAGAAACCTGATCTGTATTCCCTAATTATGGAGGCTCACTTCCACAAAATTGACACAAACGTTAAGCCAAATTAAATGTTGTCTAATTAACTATCATATACAAGACTTCAAAGTGGGATGTCTACATGTTATTTAGCGAAGTAACTGGAACACGAGGCCTCACGAATTATCAGCCCAGGCAGACCTGCCATCCCAGCTAACTGTTACGGGGTTAAGCCACTCCATCCCCACACACCCCTCCCGTTAGCACACTGCTTGTAATATTTACAGGGAAAGGCACGGCAGTAAACAGTGTCACACAATGAGGTGGGGGAGCTGGCAGGGCACGATTCAATGGCACCGATCTCCCCAATGAGCTGCCAGAAACCGTTATGAATGGCCCGGCTGATGGGCTGATGACTGATAAAGAGGAAAAAAACCCACTGGTAATTCATGAAAAACTACACACTGTCATGACAACTACAAGTGCCGAGTGACAGTTGTCAAGGTAAATGGAGTCTGTGAACCCTTCTTTCTTAGAGGATCATCTAGGCACACGTGTTATGTTGGGGGGAGGGAAGAAATTAGCATGCAGATTTTCAGATCTATCCCTTCCCTTGGGACTCACAGGGAAAAAATAGTGTAGGATGCTCTTGATTTCAGTGTAATCATTTTGTATTTTGAATGGAAAAGATAGGAAAGTATTTACTTCCTTCCTTTCAGATCACTGTTCTTGTGCACTCCTAAGACCTCTACATGGCATTGATATGTGGAAGAGCCCAGAGCATGGGTGAGGATGTCTAACGAGGTGACATGGTGCCGAGGCCTCTGGCTGGAGGAGCTGTATGCATGGGAAGGGAGAGAGGTGGGGGCAAACCACGCCACGAGGTGGTATGGAAGAGCAGCAAGAGATGCCTGCAATGGGGGCTGCATTATCTGCAAGAGAGACATCCATCCAGATTAGTCTCAGTACTAATGGATCCTTCCCCTAGTCTAGAACTAGGAGGAGCTGAGCAACAGACAAAGCAACATCTCAGCGTGGGTCAGCAGGCCTTGCTGGCACGACTGCTTTCCCACCAGAGGGGGGAAAAGCTCGGCTGCCCCTCGGCGTGGGTAGCAGGGCTCAGCCAACATGGATCCGATTGATTTGAAGGGGTTTTTGTTTGTATCACAGAAGGAAACAGCTGCAGCAGGCCGAGCAAATCGGCCACCATTTCCCATACAAATCACTTCTTACCCTGTCTCAGCTTCCCGAAAACATGATTTTGTTTGTTTAGAAGGAGCCATATTAAAATGCAATAGCCAAAGCACTGGAAAATTGATTTGTGAAAATTTTAGAAGATCTACGTCCAGCCATGGTTTAATGGATAACACTGACCATACACAATACAAACACACAGAGCTCTACTGTTTACGTGCTCTCAGAGCATGCTAGGAAAGGCATGTCACAGGGAAAAAAAAAAAAAAAAGGAAACTTGGGCAAGGAAAGTACAAACAAAGCCTGCTATTAACATAATTCTCCCTAATTGTTTTACAACTGTTAAATTGACAGCATAAAAGGCTCTGCTATTATTACTAGCTGTAGTCTATCTCTATCCACCCTAAGCTTCCAAACACTCTAGTTACTCAAAAACAAATTGAGCTAAAGATTCAAGCTCAAGTCAAACAAAAAGGAGGGTCTTGAAACACCCACCTACCCCCAAGGGCAAACACAACTTTGCAAGATCTATCTTTTCCTGTTATCTCCACTAACAAATCCATCCAGGCTGATTAAAGTTTGCATCAAATATTTTCTCTGACTACAAGACATAAAATTCCTGGGGCATCATTCACAACAGATTGCAGCCAGAAACAGTCTTTCCATGTTACAGTCTCCAAGAGGTTGTGCATTAGGAGCTTGTACTCCCTTTCATCAACCATCCTGTAGCCTGAGGAAGCCAACAGTGCTACAGGACCTGACTTTAAGCATTTGGTCTTACTCCCTGGTTGCTGCACTACAGTCAGACCCCCATCAACACCTGCTTCTCCAGCCAGGCAGCCACTGGGTCACATCCCAACCCTTGCCATAGGACAGGAGAGTGGTGTCCAAAAGTTCCTCCTGTACCACATGATTACTTCATAGAAAACAAGCTACATTATATTAAACACAACATCGATGTTGAAGGAAAAGTGCTCAAGCACAACCTATTAATGGAGGGAGCCCACTGCCTAACTACAGAACACAAAGCTCAATTCACCTTCCCATCAAGGTTCAGAACAGCTTCAAGTGCCTGTCTAAGGAAACCTGTCTGAATGGGATGCTGGTGACAGCACGTGAGTGAGACTGTGGGCTGGGGAGAAGCTGAAGGGTTTTTTCATTCTCTTATGCCCCTCAAAAAGGTCATTTCCATATTGTTGGTAACAGAGAGATAAAGAAGTGGTGCAGGCGTGGGCATTTTTATATGCTGCTGCAGCTTTCCATTTCTCAACACGTAATGCTCACCAAAAATAAATAAAAACCCATTTTTACTTTTAAACAGATATTCTTAAAAAAAAAAAATAATGCCTGACTGTGCAGCATGGAGCAAGACAGGAATAAGGAGAAGACATCCATTTGGGAAAGTGAGAAAACAATGGAGAAACGGGCAGCATAAAAAAGAAGAGATCCATTTTTGAGCCAGGCTGTAGTCTGCCTCCACTCTCACAGCTCTCAGACTTCCAAAATCAACACAAACACACAAGGTTTTTACACCTGAGTACCAGCATACATGACATGACTTGTCAGACCAAAGAAACATTAAAAAAAATAAAAGCATTTTCTCAAGGGAATCAAACACACCCTGTTTCCCCTTTCGCCACAGCCCTGTGCTCGAGAGCCTTGCCACAGGGACCTCTCCTTCCTCTTCTCACACACACCTCCTCCTTCCCACCTCCGCTCCTCCAAGACCTGCAGTCCTCTGCTGACCCCTCCCTGCACTGTCCCACTGCCGACAGCCCATCCCAGGTGCACACTCCCCCACCTCCTTCCCCTAACATAAGTGGGTCTAAAAATCTTCCTCTGTTGTGTGTTTGCCAATCATGCCAACCACTCAGACCCTGTGAGGCTGGGATAGCAAACAGACTCACCTTTTGTTCTCATCCCCATGCCTGAGATCCTACATCTACCTTGTATTGGAATTACTCAGGAGAATGACAAACAAAGCACAACCAATCCAATATCCAAAGTGCTCTGGAGAGCAGACCACTGCCAACTCTTAAAATCCCCCTGGAGCCATCAAATACCTCTCATGCTTTGACCAAAAGCACTGTTTACAGCCTATTGAGCAATGTACTGACATTTGGGGTTCTCCAGCTGCTCTTGCTTTTCTTCCACAGGATTTATTTATCCAGGCAGAGCTTCTGGGCTTTGTAGCTTTCTCCAGAGCCCTCGGATATCTGGCAGGCTGGTCAGGACCCAAATCAGATCAAGTCTGTGTCCCCACAGCACCCTATGCCAAAACAACTTTGCCAACTTAAACTTTGCACAGACAATACCACATACACATGCTTGTGAAGACCTAACAAACGTACCATAGGATGTACAACAGGAGTCTGTTAAAATCTGTAATTTTAAGGGGGAAAAAGGATGTTTGAATGCCTTCCTACAGTGAAAAACTGCAGAGGTCAGTGGCCACCAATATTTACTTGGTAGGAGACGGGGGAAACACACTGCAGCCAACAACCAGCCGTCCTCATGCCAGTACCTGGTGGCCAAAATACTCTTTTCTCGTGCAGCAAGAAGCAAATAAAGTGTGTCACTTCTTATCTGGTTCTTCATAGCGTCACTGTCTTAGATTTTATGTCAAGAGGGCAACACCACTGTGAGATTTCCATATTCACAGGATCACATTACAAAGGAAGCCCAAGGCCAAGTTTAAGGAAAGCTGTGCAATGATCTCCTGTAAAAACATCCTTTTCAGCTTCAGCAGTTCTGCCAGTAGAATTTTGCACCCTGAGAAAGTATTTTCCTAGTGGCCATGTGATCACCCCCCTTTTGACCTTCTCCCTTTCTCCCCTAATCTAAGCTTTCTCAGTATAGTTCTGTGTAATTTTTTCCTCCTCTGAATGCCACAAACACAACAGCCTCAAATTACCATATTTTTTAGGATACAGACTTAATTTTTTTATTTTAAAGAAACATATCTCAATGTTTAGAAATTAGCATTTTCAATTTATAGGCAGCATTTCGGTTTCCCTTGGCTTGAACTCAGAATTTCTATAGAGTAACCTGCTACTCTCTGTAGCTTTCATTCTTGCACGAATGATGTGCCTTTCCTTTTTCAACCAAAAAAAAAGAACAGCAATCTAAGCCATCCAAAGAAGTTTGTAACAGTATTATTACAAACTATTTCAACCTACAATTACCAAATAATTATCATAATTATGTGTGAAGCTTTACTGTAAATTAAGGGTAAATCGGGTTGCGGAAGTAAAAGTTGTGGGATGAATTTTCTTGGCTTCATTGCTATTCCTCAACAGCAAGTCTTCCAAATAAGCATGACTGAACAATATCTTTACACAGAGTTACCCAAGCTCACCATGCAACAAACAAAAGCAGTTTAGCATTTCAAGCAGAGGGCACATTTTCCCCCCTCCCCTCAACTTCTAGTGAATAGCTACTGATTTCCACAGGAAGCTAAAGATTCTTCATTTTTACTTCCAAAGCTTGAAATGAGCCTGATAATTGGTTGAACCCTTTTCTCTTCCAACACATTACTGGTGGACATGAGGAGATCCTCCTAGAAGCGTGGACTGAAGCAGAGAGGCTGGAAGAGGGCAGGTCTATCATGCTTCGTGATGCTGAACATGAGAAGTTACAGACCTAACAAAGCAAAAGGCAACACCAGACAGTTCTCAAATATACTTCTACCTCCACTCTGCCTTGCCCAAATCTGCAGCAGACTGCCTGTTCCAGTATTTATCTTTCTTGAGCTGAAACTGATTTCTAATTGAAGTTAATAAAGGATATTACAATGTACATGGGAAGAGAACTATCAAACTGTTTGTCCCTTATAACCTGTCTCAACATTTACACCCAGATCTCTGCCACTGCAGTAACATTCAGTATTAGCCAGTGTCTGACCTGTGCTGTTCACTTATTTAGTATATGTTAAAGGTAGGTAAGGTAAATTTGATTTGCAACCCATCACATCTCATTTACGAGATGAAGCCATTGCAATAAAATACTTCTGACATATTACAGTGGCCTATGACATGATGCCAATGGAAAATGACATGCCCCACCATGCTGAATATGATAATGTTTATCTGAATAACCAATATTTCCTAACAATTCTATATTTAGCCAGAAAACACAGGAAGATAAAACATGGATTAAAAAAAACCAAACCTATTTTCTCAGCATCTTCCTCAACAACCTTCAAAATCGGCACAGGGCTCAGCAGGTGGGGTCAAGACACTTTCAGAAGGCACATGAGAAGCTCTCACATATCTTTTTTGAAGTAAACATACGTGCTCAATTCATCATAAAATAGAAACATTTCAATATTTATTTTCAATATTCTTTAGGAATTTCTTTTCTGCAAGCCCTGGGATAGCACAGAGGAGATTTAGGTCCATGATAAAAATGAACCTGCCAGCCACGGTCTTTACCTCAGCTCGGGAGAGTCAAGTCCCAGGCCTCAGTAGCTGTACATGAATCAACATTAAGAGTTCACAGACATGCAGCAGTTTCCTCTCAAAGACCTCAGAACACTTTATAAGCACTAATGAATTAAGTGTCCAGCACTTCTGTAAGATAGGGAAACATTATCCTTCTTTTACGGACTGGAACTCTGGGCAGAAAGAGGTTAAGTGATTTGTACAGGGTCACAAAATAAATCTGTGTAAAGTAGAGCAAAACTCCTGTCTTCTGTCTCCAAGTCACAAGCTTTGGTGCAAGACCATTCCTCATCTGCACCTCAGTCACGCAAGGGCTGGTGCTAGAGCCATTGTGTGTTTGAGGTACAACCCCCATCTCCCCTAATTACTCAGATTTTAGAAATATTCATTGGTTTATATACTTCCTTCCATGACAAAGTTTTACTAGCCTTAGAATTTGCAGAAAGGTCAAAGTAATTATGTGTAAATGTGTCATACACGAAATAACACCCTAGAGAAACCAGTCAGGATTCTCAAAGGCCAAACTGATGAGGACCCTGAGGGAAACCAGAGAAAGCTCCATCAGAACCATTATAACCTTGCTGATGTCTGCAGACATTTCTCTCGGAGATGGGCATGTTTGCAGACCACTCAGCGGACCCTGAGAAAGCAGCAAACCTCAAGCCTGAAAAATATTTTGTTTTTCTCGCCAGCTCCAGTAATGAGATTAAAGAAAATTTTAAATTTAATACCGAGGGCAAGAACCCAACTTCCTGGTGCTCCGATGTATTAAGCAACGTAATCTCCCAGAGGAAGCGGTAGAGCACAGATTGCTCAGAGCGCTTAAAGCCAGACAGGACCAAACAATCAGTTCCCTTTTCCTAACTGAGACAGACAATTTCTCACCTGCAAGTGGGCATTTTTCCAGCAGACAAGCTCAGTCTTTAGCAAGATAGGGTTTTTTTCCCCTTTGTGCACTGACAAACGTGATGAGGCAGGCATAGCCAGTGGAAGGAGTTTCAACTGCCAACAAGGATCCCATTAGTTCCCCCAACACACCCACTCCAGCACTTAACCACGAGCAGATCGGGTCACACACTGGGAGGTGGGACACACTTGTTGATAACAAAATGGATTAGAGAAGTAAAGGAAATCCAGACCTTAAGTGAATAGGTTCATCCGTTAAGTGCCTCCATGACTGCGTGCACGCAGTCAAACGAGATTCTTTTAAACAATTTTTATTTACTGTCTTGCCATATTTAACTGAAAATATTTTCATTCACCCAGTTTCATTAAACCATCCATTACCTAGGAAAGGCCAGTTTAGACTCACATTTCAGTTTGAAAGCACAGATGAAATTTACTTGTGATATGCTAGAGTAAGCAAACCAGAAGAAAAAGTGACAAAAATCAGGAGGAAAAAAAAAACCCAACACTGCTTATTCTCACTCCTTGCAAGCCCAATCTATTTAAAACACATGCAGAAACTCAGAACTACTTACAAAGTGGACTTGAGCTGATGCTGGCGAATATCAAATGAACTATGAATGGTTTTGTAGTATGTAAAAGACATACTGGGAGACTGCTACAATCTGCCAGACAAAACCAGCCGTAGTAAACTGATCCCGAGAATCTCAGGGACCCAGCTGCAGCACTAAACCCCACCGAGCGGTGTGGGTCCTGTTACACCCGGCTGAAAGGTTGTGGCTTCAGATATTTGGTCTTCCAAAAGATTTTAGAAACCTAAAAGAATTTCTCAGATGCTTTTTCCAACAAATGTTTTAGCTGGGAAGGGAAAGAAGGGAAAGTAATTTTCATGATGTTACTTGGTTGGTTGGGTTTTTTCTAAACTTAAAAATGGTCACTGTGCATTATTTACCATGACCTTTTCATCATAAACATTGTCACACCAATTGTTCCCAAGCCACAAGTACACTTGCACCAAAGCAAATCTTTGCTGGGGAAATATGCATTGCTTGTGCTCCTGCATGTGTGCTCCTGCATGTGTGCTCCTGCATGTGTGCTCCTGCATGTGTGCTCCTGCATGTGTGCTCCTGCATGTGTGCTCCTGCATGTGTGCTCCTGCATGTGTGCTCCTGCATGTGTGCTCCTGCATGTGTGCTCCTACAAAAGTAATTCTTGTTGTGAGCTGTGAGGAGAGGAAATTGCAATTAGATGACTACGTGACTTAGTATAAGGGGAATTTTCTACCATGTTGTTCTCGCACATTCTGCTGGTTGTATTGCACAGATTATCTATTCCATCATTTTACCTAAAAATAATTCAGTTAGATAGTAAGAATGCTCAGAAACAAAACCTGAGAACTGTGAAACATCTGGTGGTGTTGGTGTTCAACCCAGCTGGAAGGTCCTTGGGTGCACTGCCAGAAAACATCACCTTTCCTTCTGTATAAACAACACTGACTGTGCAAGACCAACGAAAATGTGGGACCAAAGCCCATGACTACAAATAACATCAGCCAGAGAAGGCAACCCTCTGATTTGGCAACACAGGTGGTAAACAGGTCCTTTGCGTGCAGGCTGTCTAAAACAGTGGGTTGCACCAGCATGTTCAGTGGCATCAGAGACACCTAAGTGCAGCAAATAAATGAAAAGGGAGCAGGCAGCACTGTTAAAGAGGTCATCCGACTGCAGACGTAAAGTTGAGGCTGTAAACCAGATTTGACAAAAGCCAAAATGGGAGACAAAACCATAATTTTTTGCATCCTTTATTCACAAGCTATTGAGCTATGAAATGGGAAGGGTGGCTTCTTTCTGTGCATTTCCAGTACTGTGCTGAAATGCAGACTGAGGGCACTGCACACACAGGTGCTTTCAAACACTGCTGATAAACAGACCCTGACCGCATCCTCCCACTTCTGGGCTTCAGAGGGGCCTCAAACTGCAGCCATACAACAGTCAGGGTACCCAGACAGAGTAGTGTGAGATGCTCAGAGCTGAACACTTAGCTGGATAATCAGTCCAACAAACGGTCTTATTGTCTCCTGTCCCCCTACGGGCACCTAAACCACTGCCAAACCCAGCAGCCGGGGCTCTGAAATTCCTCCACGTACGTGCACATCTCCCTGCTGACAGGCTACATCCGCAGCAGTTGCACAACGGCCAGGGGCGAAGAGGTGCAGCTCCTCCTGTAGCCCTGCCTCAGCCATCGCCCATCTCCACGGTGGCACCTGCAGCAGCCCCAGCGTGGGGCAGATCTGCCTGCCCACAGGCTGCACCTGAGGCATGGGGTCCCACACACAAACACAGCCCAGGTGGAGGTATTTCATCCTGGGCCCCCACTTCAGCCTTTTCTTCTTCAGAAGCTCAGCTGCAGGAGGAGCTCCACCACGGAGCTCAGTGAAAGGTTTATACTAAAAACACCGATCCAACAAACCATGGGTTAACAAACACACCTCCTTCCTTTCCCTGCAACCTCAAAACCAAACAGCATCAGAAAGTGATCCTGCATGGCTTCAGCAGGTAACCCAGAGGCAAAGCCCAGCCAAGCCCCTCTTTTGGTTCGCTGAGACTTCACCCATTTTATTTGCTTAATTCAGGTTGGTTGCATGATTCCAGCTATTTCAGAGTTCAGTAGCAAATGTGCAATGTTTCTGTCTTTCAAGCATACTGAGTTCCTTTGCTATAATGTGTCTGATGGGTCAAACCCCCACTAAATCATGCTCAACGTAAAGCGATACTACCACCACATAAATTTAAGCCTTTTAGCACAGGCTTTTCATCAACTCAGAATGCTGTCCATACAGCAAAATCTAGACACTTTGGAAAGCCTAATTGTAAGTTCAGGCTATGAAATGCTCATTTTTCTCTTAAAACCTCTTTTTTATCACCATTTCTGGTTGCCCTATGGTATATATTGATTTTATATATTATACAGCTAGAGAGATAATTGTGTGCAAAGAGCTGTGAGTCATCTAAGAAAAAGGAAAATAAATAAGTCTATTTGGCAAAACCATGAGATGAGCTGAGTGAGTAGATGTCACTCTTCCTACAAAAATACACAGCGGTGGCAGGCTCTGCTGTAATCTAAATTGTAACAATTACAAAAGTAATTGTTAAATTACAAAAATACATCAAACTCGCAGACCTCCCGGGGACCCCGTGCATTTGGCTAAACAATAACCTAGCATTCGTCCATCCTCCACAGTAAAACAAAAGGTGGGTGTCCCCTTTGTCAGTATATCATGAAAACTGGGCCAGGTGGCTAATCCTCCTCAGGGAACTTGAACCTTGGCAAAGCATCTACCAGAGGCTGAACAGATGCTTAGGCGCTCATTAACCAATTCATTTCATCGTCACACACATGATGGGAGTGTAACATTAAGAGCCTCACAACCCTCCTTCCACCCCCACAACTGAGAGCTGAGACAGAAAACCTGCCCCTCGCTTGTTCAATATGGCCCAGGCTGGTAATGAGAGTTTAACTTTTCCAACTGTCTCAAAACATGTACATCAGCAACACAACACAGCAGGAACCCAATTTCAGAGTTTTCTGAGCAGTTGGATGCAAGTTTGAGTGTATTTTTGTGGTCCAGCTTGCCTATTTATAATAAAGGAGTAGGACTCCATGGGTCCAATACTGCAAACACAGTTACACGAGCTGCCAGCCCTACTGCACTGGCAGGCTCACTGCTGTAAGCAGGATACCTGGCAGCAGCCACAGAACCAGGCCCTAAAGACTGCAGGTAGCTTGAGGATGATTTGAAACTTCATGTTACCCTTCCATGTCAGGGCAGCCCCGACAGCCCTAGCAACTACTGGAGGATGGGGTCATTAAAAAAAAAAAAAAAAAAAAAAGAAGAACTAAAACACACAAGAAAAGCCGTAGGAGATACTCAGAGATCTAAAATACTGCAGGGGTGTGTATATAAAACACAATTTCCATCATATAAATACAACAGGGGATACAAAGAGCAAGCAAGTCACAAAGAGCAAAGCTGATTTTATTCAAGCCATTAGGAAAATAAGAGGCAATATCTGAAAGGGACAGAGGAAAGAAGTTAACCCCACCTCAATTAGCAGTTGAAAACAGAATAGAAACACCCTCTTGTCAAGCTGCTTCCCTTTCATGGGGGACAATACTGAAGAGCATCAGCACCAGCAGAAACCACAATTTAAGGAGAAAGAAGGAAGAGACTCCTATACCCAACCTACTTTGCTTTCTTTCAGCATAGCATCAGAAAACAACCGCTCCATTACCACTGGAGCTGAAGGGAACTGCATCACTGGGACACCAGTACAACACATTTGTAAAACCAACACATGATCCAATTCATTCAGTCAGGACTGTAGGAAAACTTCCAGCAGTGCTCAGATATTTTTGTGGTTTAAACCTTATTTTTTAAACTAGGTTTAGACTTGTTTAAATAACAGAACCATCCATCAGTACAATGCTGTCATGTCTGCTTTGGTCAGTTACAAACCTCTGAAAAATCTTAGCTATGGCTGAGACCACACATTCACCTCTGGGATGCACATCTGCTTTAGAAAGGGGAAGTAGCGTTAGTCCAAGTTCATATGAAAAACATACTTTGAATGTTTTTATCTATTTTTATTTTCTGAAAGAAAAAAAAATTAATTGGTGAAATATAATGAAGTGTGCTAAAACTAAATCCTGAAGCCGTTGGACCTAGCAAGGCTGGATGAGCAGCAAGTTCTAGGAAAACTTCTATTGCAGCTCTGCCTGCCTACCTTCTCCCTACCAGCCAGAGAGCTCAGAGCACACTGCCATACTCACCAGGCAGCAGCCAAGGTTATGGGGAGCTTTAGAGGTGACTGAATGTCCTTTGACTTGGAGTACTGCATCCAGTTCTGGGGCCCCAACACAAGAAGGACATGGAGCTGCTGGAGCAGGTCCAGAGGAGGCCACAAAGATGCTCAGAGGGCTGGAGCACCTCTCCTATGAAGACAGGCTGAGGGAGTTGGGGTTGTTCAGCCTGGAGGAAAAAAGGCTCCTGGGAGACCTTAGAGCACCTTCCAGTACCTGAAGGGGCCTACAAGAAAGCTGGAGAGGGACGTTTTACAAAAGCCTGTAGTGATAGGACAAGGGGTAATGGCTTTAAACTGGAAGAGGGGAGATTTAGATTAGATATTAGGAAGAAATTCTTTACTGTGAGGGTGGTGAGACACTGGAACAGGTTGCCCAGGGAAGCTGTGGCTGCCCCCTCCCTGGAAGCATTTAAGGCCAGGTCAGACAGGGCTTTGAGCAACCTGGTCTAGTGGGAGGTGTCCCTGCCCATGGCAGGGGGGTTGGGATGAGATGATCTTTGAGGTCCCTTCCAACCCAAACCATTCTATGATTCTATAGCTAACCTTCTCTGAAGTTTATACTTTTTAGTCTATATTTTAAGGTAGAAGTTGATGATGGAATAGCATATGACATGCTTCTAAAGAGATGATTCTGGTGGATTTTGGAGCAGAAAAGTGCATTTTATTCTCAGCCTAAAGGATGAGAAACCAACAAGGGTCAGAGATGGCCTTTGTGCGTTTTACAACGCTGTGAACAGTGGGAACAGAGATTGGAAGAAGAGATGTCAAAGAACAAAAGTAAAGCAGAAGGGAAAATGCCTTTACAGCTGCCAATCTCCAGGCAACTAAAGCTCACAGCCGCCCTCCTTCCCCCATCCTCAGAGAGAGACCGACTGCTGCAGGACTTACAGAGACTGATCCTGGCAATGACAGACAAGATCCAAGCCTCAAAAACCTTAGGAGAGAACAGCTTTGTAGAAACAGACTTAAAGAAATAAATAAATAACTCCTCCCAGGCCAGAACAGAGACTTCTTAGATCCCAGATCAGTGACATGATAGCCAGTGATGGTGCTACTATCATGTCAGGGCAGCTGCCTGCTCACCCACAGGAGAGGCTCAGCACAGCTTTTCAGTGCCAGGACAAAAAGCACAGTCCAGGTACAGCTCGTCCTGCTGCAGGCCAGGGCCACCAGCAGTACCCAGGCAGGATTCCCATGCCATCCAGTTGCATCAAAGGAAAGGGGATGGGGTTGAAATGCCACAATTTTACTTATGAAAGAGTTGATGAGAATTCTTTACACCCAGCAGTAACTCACATTTACAGCAAACCCTTGTGTACCCCAGGTCTGTGCATCACAGGTGAATTACAGAGCACAAGGGGTTATTAATTGGAAGCCTCAGGTAGGCAGGGAGAGGTTCAGAGAGCTGAAATGATCTGGGCATTAGAAAGCAACCACTCAGGGAACCTCAGAGACCCCCCATAAGGCTTCAGGGTGTACAAGGGGTACTCCTGCCTACACCTTGAGCCCAAATTCATAAGCCTGTTAGAGAAAAGCTAATTTTCTTAGAAGCACTACCTGCTCAGGACACAAACAGAAATGAAGCCCCTGATCCCTTGGGACCATTGCTGCACCCCAGCTGGTCACCAAGAGAAAGGTATTTATTCATAACCATGACCTTGTTTGTAATCATTTTACACTTACCTGAACGACTCCAGCAGGTTTTGGTGCCTGCAGCCAGGTGTCCACCAGATCACCACCACTCCCCATTACACAGCTCCATCAATGGCTGCTCATCACTTCACTGAAGTTCAGCAACTTCATCTAAAACCAGGCACTGAGGGGAACCTTTGGATAACAAGTCAAAACCATTGCTGAGAGCCAGGCTGAAGAAAGAGCATTGCATTCATAAACCAGGCAAGGGAAGCCCTTCTCCTCACAAGCTTCCCCCCAGCAGGCAGAGGAGCAGAAGCCTGAGGTGTGCTGGCAGGTGCCTTTTTCTCCCCCACAGGGTGGGGCAGGTGCCACTGGTGCTAAGTGTGTGCAGCTGTGGCCCATGGCCAAACCTCCAACACCTGGGCCTGGACACCTTCACCCCTGCCCTAGCTCAGCCCAGGGGCTTTTTGTTCTCTAATTACTATTTGAAATGTCTCAGGACAAAGACCTGTTTAAATTTCAAAACCAGAGATACTCTTCCAGGCTTTGACACTGTTTGCCAAGTCTTAGTGCAAAGACTTTAGAAGAAGTCTTTCTTTCTTTCTTTTTTTTTTCAGAGTTAAAATAAACTTTCTCTGCAGCGTGACCTGCAGTGGAAACAATTGGTTGCAAAACAGGAGAGTGGCAGCTGAGGCATCTCTGCCTGCACTGGATGTGCAACCCCTGGTTCTTCCCTGCTGCTGTCAAGAAACAGGCTGTCCTGGTCCAGTGCCCTCTGGACAGTACGTACAGCTTGAACACAAAATCTGTCCTGTGAGCAGGTGCCAACTGGAACGAAAGCATCTTCAAAAACAAGTATTCCATCTCTCCTGCCTGGTTATCCCATTTCTAGAAAACAAATCAGCGCTTTAACCAGGCAAAAGCGTGCCTTGCCCTCATACACCTCTTTTTATTCAAAAGATACACAACTGGCTTCAAGCTCTCCTTCTTCCCCTGCCATCCCAGGAAAAAACAACAACAAAACAAAACCAGAAGAGAAATTAAGTCAAATGTGCTTTATTACTTATTAGCTGGTAATGTAATACCTTCTGACAAGCTGAAGAGTTGTAGCAGGCGGCTGTGGCAGTCACTACATGGCCTGTTTAGAATGAAAACAGGAATAAGAGACAGCTCTGCAAGGGAGCTCTGAGCACAGCTCAGCCATCCTACCATGCCCAAACCAAGTACTTTTATCCAGTTAATTTAGTGAATGAATCCCTCAGGGTCTCCAGCCATCTACCACTACAGCTCATTAGAGCCCAATATCCGACTTTTCATGTTGTATCACCGAAAGCACTTACGCTGAAAACATAATTAAACTTAAAACAAACAAGACCTCTTTTCCTCCCGCCCCGCAGCCCCGGGACCCGACTCCCCCAGCCCCTGCCTGCGCTGACAGAGGCGCCCACCTCCGCGGGGTTACTGGGGTAACTCCACACGTCCCCCTCTGACAGCGTGACATTTGCCCCACCGTTCATCCTGCGAGCAATTAGAAATCTAAATACTGGGTGTAGTGCCTGGCTACTGGGATTTAAACTCGCAGATCTCCTACAAACGAGTAATGCAGTCAGACTTGCTGTCCGAGGAGGTGTCTTATTGAAATATCCCAGGCTGGTTCGCTTGTCACAGCTGTCGTTTCAGCCATTTGCACTTACACTGTATTGCTTTCATTACAAAAATAGAAATTTGTGTCCTAAGTGCTGTTACATTACTAATGCTAAATATTTAATTCCCCGGGGTTCTAATTATGGTTGAGCACTGGCAACACGGATTCTACTTTTTAATAACAACTGTAAAAGCAATTTGAGCATTTTTCAATTAATTAAATACACAGTGTACGAGTAACCTCTTGTCATTTTGCCCTCCAGGACCTGAGCTAATTTGTGTGGAATAAAATGTTTTGAAAATTAACTGATATACTAGTCTGATCATTGTTGTTCTATTAAATTATAGTCTGCCAAATGAGCGGTGTATAATAGTTACACACCATGCTGTTCCCTTATTTATCAGGGCGTGGTGTTTTTTTGAAAAAACTTCTGCAGCACATTTCTAGAGAGCAGGTTGGGGAGGCCTAATTAGCAGGCAGGAGATGGCCCAAGTACCTGAGCATCAGCAGGCTTACAGTGTGATGAGTCGTCAGCGATGAAAAACAAAGCCTCTCTCCATTCTTCAGACCTCATTTTCACCTTCTTTCACAGCTGAAATTAAAAGTGTTAATTAAATGACTTTCTCCTGCATAAACTCCTAAGGATTAGTTAGTAGTTTACACTTTAACACACGGGAATTGACTCACACTATGAAAACACACAAGTAGTTTAGAAACCAATTTTTCATCTTCAACTTGCAGAAAGCAGCATGAAAAGATTTGCCCATAAGATGAGATTCTTGGAATACATGGACAGTTAAAAACACCTACCCTGCTCACGCAGACATCCAGGCATAAAACTAACTTCTGTTGCATACCTAACACAATGTTAAAATTAAAAAGTTTATTTATACAGTCCCAGAAGTTTAGAACACCGATACACAACAGCACCTTATCCTGGTGGGGGAAACCAACCTCTTCTTTTCCATGTCCCACATTAAAAACAATGCAAAAAACAACTGAGAAGAATGAGGAAAATTTTGAATTACTAAAAATTATTAATTTTTTAATATTTATATATTATATATAAATATTAAATAATTCAAATTAAAATTTTGAATTATTAAAAACCTAAAAATTTGAAAGTATTTTTTCCACGTTTTTATTCTTAGCTGATAAATAATGCTCTTTCAGCATGTATTTTAACAGTGTATTTTATTTTATAGTGTGCAGTAACAGTGAGTCAAACATATCACCTGAAAAGTGCTTAAGGTTTAAACATCCCCAAATATACAGGTGCAAGTTTGATGGTTTTAGCCAAAGAATTCAACGGTGAGGGCAACGTTCTACTTTGAAATCATACAAAATATGGATGATAGATAAACAGCCAGTCCAGAGGGCACCACTAAGACTTGAACACTGCCAACGCATTTCAGGAAGCAAAAATCTTACTAATGTAGACTGGTAGCACAGCTGAAAGCTGCAGATTTTGGAAAAAGCATCTCCAGCCAGTGTGCCACTGTACTGAGACCTTCTCTCCTAGCGGGGCAGTGGAGAAGGCAGCACTGTAAACTTTCACAAAAGAAGAGCGAGCACATTTCCAGCCTCTTGCCTGGTTCCTGCACCCTGCTCATCCTCGGGCTGCCCCTGTGCCCCGCTGCCACCACCGCTCACCACAGCGCCAGCAACCTGCTCAGCCTCCCTCCACTTGGCACTGCTGGGGTCTGAAAGAGCTGGGGCTGTTTCCAATAGCCTTGGTCAGGCTCTGGGGTCACTCAAAGGAAGAATCTGTCCCTGTGATATTTTCCAAGACTGCTCTCTCTTTCAGGAAAGTGCTTTGTGCCTGTATCTGCACCGAGCATGGGCACTGATAACGCTGTGTGCTGAGCCATGGGCAGCTCTGAGAGCTCAGCTCTCACCCAACCCCACTGCGTACTTGGCAGAGTCCTCCACACCACAGGCCAGGTAAACAAATACATGTAAAATAAGGTTAAAAAATGTTCTGATCTTGAAACTTGTGTGTTTGTTAACTCTGCCTGAAATGCATACTTATAACTTTAAAAAAGAACTATCAGAGACGCTTTAAAGACATGGACTGTTAACAGGGAAGGCAGACTAACTGAACGTACTCAAACAGACATAAAATTGTTCCAATACACTGGAAAAAGAAAGGAAAATAAAAAGATGACATAATTAAAAATAACAGTATTGGTAATTCTATCTTTTCAATAGACTTTTGAGGACATTCCTTTATAGCGTGTCTGGTCACCGTGCGTTGTAATTACAAGTCTGTTGTTTCACAACTTGCAAAGCATTATGCATGTGGAACACTGCACTCATCACACCAGTTAAAATGAAACCAAGCCTCAGTTTACATTGAGCAAGATTCCTTACACCAAGACACTCACACATCAAGAGCTGCAATTCAAACTAGGCAGGATAGCATACCAGTTAAAAAAAAAATAAAAATAAACAAACTGCAGATTTCTTTTGGCACCAAGCAAATTAAGATTCTCAGTCAGCATTACACCACTATTTTTTTTTCCAGATAAATACTAAATAGAATATACAATCATTGGCAAATAAAAGTGCTCAGGTCTTAAGCATTGGTGTGTAGGGGTGCGTGTGCATACATAAAACATACACACGCAAAAAAATCTGAAGAACACGAGCAATGTATTGCAGTAATCCCTCTCTTGTTAAAGACAGGTTTATATAACAGTATAAAACTTGAAGTTATCTTTACCACTATTAAAAGCTCCCCAGTATCTCTAGCTGTCTGACTTCAATAAATCCTGGAAACATTCTGCTCACATACTGAGTTTTAAGGAATGTGCAGCATGTGTCAACTTCAATAAAAGCAGTACAGTTCTTTAATTACCCCATTCACCCAGCAGCTGCTTTAGCCACGTATTTTTCTGAACATGTAAAAATGTAAAATACCAAAAAAAATCAGTCATCTATGTGCAGTGACTACTCAGCATCTGACAATAATGGATATACTGAAGGACAAAAACGTGAGTCATGCCAAGCCCATAATTCTCAGTGACTGACTGTAAAGCACTTACAGTCAGCATTAAGCTTTTAAAACTCTAACCCTAATCAATCGTAAACAAAGGAATAAAGACCTCATGGTTATTTTTAAGATCTTAAACACTGGCACACAACTTGAAGCAGTGTTTCTGCTTTTTCTGATTCACACTGCATTCTTCCCAGGTAAAATATGTACTTCTGCATGAAAACAGGCTAGTACATACAAGTTAAAAAATAACAACACCTATGTAAACACATGAGCTAATTATACCTGGCGTTCTGGACTTCAGAGGTAACGTTGCTTGCCATAAAGCAACAAACATCCCCATTAGCCAAACCCAAAGGTGCACAAGATTCAGAAATCTCGGTGCAGATAACCTCTCCCCTTCTCCAAACGCTTACGCCCCCAAGACTTTCCATGGTACAGGAGAGCCAACATCATCCCCCCAGGCCGCAGAGAACTTGGAAACACACATTTATTTCAACCTTGGTGACAGCACAGCAACAAAAAGCCCATGAAAAAGGAAAAAGGCAGATAACTGGATGTGATCAACTTCCGATCATTTTTTTGGTAACGTGCTAGTGAATGGGTGCCAGCTCAGTAATCTTAGGAGAAAACAAACCTAATTTATACACAGCAGGATGCTGTCAGATTATTTAAAACCCAATAATTACTTCTAGCAGCAAGGCAACATTACACTTTGTAAAAGCATACACTTTGTGGAGACATTTGCTCTGAGAAAACACGTTCATGTGCTGTTTGATTAACTGGGGGGGTGGCGGGATGGGTGAATGAAACTCATGTAAGGGCAATGCAACTTAACACTCTCAGAACCAATCAGTCACGTGAAAGGGGATGGGAGATGGGAACCTTGCCAAATTAGTTGTTAAGTGATGTCATCCCACCCTGCCTTTCCCCCCCCATGTGTTTTTATAGAGAAGTGTAAGTAGCTTTGAGTAACTTTTCAGTGGAAACTGCTATGCTGTGAAGATGTTTGTTACACCAGGATGCCTTCCTCCCTTCTGCCCCAAAAGGACGTCTAAGATGACCCAGTCTGACCCCAGGTGTGGCAAAAGCCACAGAAGCCCACAAGGAATTCCTCTACCCCCCCCCAGCCGTTTGTTCAAGCATATACCTCTATAAAAACACTGCATCCTCGTTCAAATGATATAAAATCTGCTATTCCCTTTCTAATCATTTGTAATGATTCATTGCTCTTATTAAAAGTTTGCACCTTAGAGTTTGTCAGTACCTGATTTTTATCTCTGCACATTGTCAACACATATTGCCTTGGAAATGTTTTGCCATGTCTGGAGTATGAAAACAGTCCTATAAAATCAACTGCCACATGACAGATGTAAAGATTATTTTCAGGAATGCACATTTTATTCAACCAAGTCTGAACTGAAGTTAAAGGAGTCAGAAAGTAACTGCATAGTACCAGTTAAGAAGGTAAGCCACGTTTTATCCCACATATTTGTGGAGAATATACATAGAAATCACGTGTTTATAATAATAAACACATGATCATGTGTAGGATCCAGAGAGATTCATACCGAATGCGGCAATCACCGAAGAGCCACAAAGTCTGGTTGAAACCAACTTATTATTCGGAGTATTCATAAGAAAAAAAAATCTGTCTGCTCTGGAAATGGTATTTTGCTTTCTTTTTAGCACTACATAAACAGTGTGAGAGTCTTAACTATAGTATTTGATCATTTTAAGTGCTTGGGCATAAACTTTTACGCATTGGCACAACATAGCCATGACAGTGCTCTAGGTAAGACGTATGTTATTTTGCAATACTGGTTTAACTATGTATTACCACTTCAGCAGGCAAAAAGATTATTAGGCAATCACAAGCATTTCATTAAATATTTTAACCTCAGCACTACAATATCCATACAAAGGTAAAAGAATTACCTGAATTATGGGCTGCCTCAAAGAGCTGTGGAGGCTCATTTCCCCTTAGCTCATGGTCAGGGCAGACATCTGACAGTCCTTTGGGGGAGGCACAGACACCAGGAGCTCAGCGGGGGCTTGACCCCAGGCTGCTGGCACAGGGCACGGCTCACACCTGGAGCTGCACCCGCCTTCACCACAGAGCTGCAGAGACTGGATCGGGGGCAAGTCGAGGATTTTGGAAACTATGTGGTTGGCGCTTTGCCTCCTTGAACTATGCACACACCAAGTACAGGCTGACAAAGGTAAGGAAGAGTTTGAAGAGTCCAACATTTTCTCAACATATAGCAGTACATAGCCAAGTTAACTCAAAATTTGGCAGAAAAGCAAAAGGTTTCACACTGTCAAATCTACTTCTTTTTTACGTATAATTTCAAAACATTAGCAACTTCTAAGATTGTGCACATGCCCAGATCTCTTTGCAAGCCTTAGTCCTAAGACCTGCCATGCCTCATCTCTTCATGTCACTATTTTTCAGACCCACAGTTCAGGGAACAGCAGATGCCAGCTCTGGTCTGAAGGCACTGTGATAGGGTAGTGCTGCTGACAATAAACCAGCCAGGGGAAGCAGTTCTTTGCCTGCAATGCAGCACCTTCCCCTTAAACACCAGTTCCTCTCCTGACATAGTACATTATTTGCCTCCCTTACATATGGCACGTAACAGAGGCCAGTCCATACTTCCCCATTCTTCAGCATAGGGCCAGTTAAAAGATATTGGATGTAACACCAGCTGAGCTAGAGGTTCACTCCTTTCTGTGACTGAACCAAGTTCTTTTCATCTACCAGTGCCCCAAGAGTATTCTCAGGTTTCTGCTGGATCAGAAAGCTTCTTGTTCTTTGTACGCCCAAGCCGTCTGTGGGATGGCATCTACACTCCCCAGCCTTCTCGGAAGAAGGGTCAGTGTTGAAGGAACTGCTTAGTGCACTGTTTTTACTCAGCGTGCCTTCCAGTACTACAGAGCATCCATACCTTTCTAATTTTGGCACGGGGAACATCAAAAGCTTGGGTGCCTCACCAGACTCCAGCATCTACTGATGCAATGTCAGACAGAGAAGCAATAGTGGATGGGGTGGCCTCTCCTGATGGAGGTGTTCTTCCCTCTTCACTAAAGGCAGGTCAGGGCACTACATGTCAGAAACAGTTCTCCCAAGGCATGTGTTGGCTGAGGCAGCTTCTTTGACCAGTAAAGCACAACAGTGTTCTCTAGATAATGGAAACATTTGTACCATTCACACCTTGACCAGACACGTTTTCCTGAAATAAGTGTCCTGTCCTACACACACTCACACCATCTCTCTCCACTCACACTGGCACAAGGAATAAGTCCAAGAGCATTTTATTTTATATTAGCCACATGTCCCTGAAATGTGAATATTATACATGACAGAACGGCACAGCTTTCTAACACGTCCAATTTTTACCACATCTTAGAGATGTAACTGCACCTGCTGGAAAGGCTACACCACCAGCAGCTCCTCAACACCCCTCTTGTCAACACCCCACCCTCCCAGATATGCCGTCTGTACAGCTGGTCTGTGCCTTCCCTGCCCTTTCATCAAAGTGACCCAGGGTGCTAGTTAACTAATATTTGATAACATGATTAACTTCGGCTGAAATAAGTCTGGGTGTGCTCAGGGAAACAGTTCAGTTTGTTTCCCTAGCAGGGGCAATAACCTCCGGGATAGAGTGAGCAAGCAAGCGTGCATGAAGCCTCCTTCTGTAAGCAGCACAGCTGCTGACAAAGGAGGCTGTATCTCTTGCCTTCTCTGAAGTTAATCCCAGCAGTTTAAAGCAGACTTGTGAAAAAAACATGAATCTGAAGTTACTCTAAAATGCTACTCCAAGGACACATTAGTTCCACTAGAGTCAAAGTAGAAGCCAGACGCAATAGGTCGAGTTCTACTCGAAGAGATTGCAGAGAAAGTAAGAGCTAATAATTCTTAATTTGGCATAACATGACATTCCCAACAGCTTCTGTCTCTCCTTCCAGTAATTGCGTCTTGGTAGTGTACATATTAAAAAAAAAAAATCATTGCACAAAAGACATTTTCTGTTGGAAGAAAAAGGAGGGGGGGAAAAAAAAAAAAAGCAAAGCACCTTTCTTTGCAATAATGTCATTCTGAAAACTGAAGACGCTTTCACTGAAAGGAAAAATACGCCAATCAAAACACGAAGGGGACAAAACCTCATTCATTCCTTATTTGTTTAAGAATTACTAAAAAGAAACATTTTTGCAGGAGGCTAAGGCAACAGTAATTTAGACAATAATAAATTGAGCATTGTAAGAATAACTCTTCTATTGAATAAAAGAACTCTGGCAAGAAACTTTTCACAAGGCATTCAACAGACATCCAAATAAATGAATGAAGTATGCAAGTTAAATTACTTCAAAAATAAAGACTTTCCAGCGGTTTACCATAATGACAACATTGTATAGAAAGATACAATAGCTCTTTGTAGCCTAAAAATTGTCAGTTTTATTTTACAAATATGACTTCCAAAAGGATCTTGTCATGACAATCGAGTTTTCAGGAAAAAACAACCTGTCATTTGATAAATAGATGAAATTAACTGTCATTAAAACCACTTAAGCACTCCTCCTTCCTGTTATCCTTCTCATCTTGGCAGTAACTCATAAGATTTCAGGGAGGCTCAGTCATTGATGGCAGGATCTAGAAAAGAAACAATTTTGCATACAGTTATCATTCGCATTCACAGATTCTAGTTACTGTATTTTACTAACCTGCTCTTAATTGGCTTCCTTCTGCCCCTGGCAGGAGCACAATGGACCATCTACTTCATACAAATCACCACTCACTGCTGCCATTACACCTCATACCATGAAAATATTGTAGTGTTTGCATCCTATCACATGAATAGTGCATACAAAGGTAACATTAACAAGGTCCTGTTAGCCACCAACTCTGAATTGCTAATACCAGCCAGCAGGAATCAGACGTCACTCATTATCATGCAGTTCACTACTTATGGGACATGGCTGAACCAGAAACTGGTAGATTTCTCTGTAACTTCTGGAAAATATACCACTTGTCCACAGAAACATACCACCAAAACAAGGGAAGGACCAGATGCAATGATTACAACAGAACTAGCGATGAGTAAAAACTACAATGGCATGCTTTCCCAAAAAACATTATTCAAGATTTTGTTTGGTGTCCTGGTTCCCCAGGCACAGACCTGTGGCCAGCCATGCAGGCAGCCATGAGTCGCCCTGAGTCAGCTGGGAGATCCAATGAAGGCAGCTGGCTCACAGGTCTATCCCACACCACCTCATCATGCTCATTGTAAAGGGAGGGAGCTCAGTGAGGGTGGGTTCCTCCTCTCCCTGAGGCTCCTTGCTGATGGTCTTCTCTTCCTGCTGTTGGCACTGAGGATTAGGCTGAGTAGAACCCTCTGTGCTTTATGTTGATTGTTATTCCAGTTTTGTTATTCTATTAAATCTGTTTATACTTCAGCTCAAGGCCTCCTCCTTTTATTCCCCAATTCTCCTTCCCAGTTGGGGAGGGAGCCTTGGGTGACAGACTAACTGCTACGGTTTAGCCCTCAGTACTGGCTAACCATAGACATTTGGCTAAGCAAGCAGCTTCTTTAAGAGGAAAGGAGTGCGTGGATTGGTCAAAGAAAAAGACCCGAGCCTTGCATAACCAGACTAACTCCCCTGCATCCCCGGAAGGCTGTGTGCATGGCAACCCCACTTCCAACAAAGTAATTAATTGTATTCCCACATTAAAGCTACCATGGCACACCTCCACCTTGGCAGATTTCTAGCTGGCTTTAATCTTTCCCATCTTCCAGATGCCAGGTTCCTCACACCAACTGGCCCTCGGTGACAGACGAGGTTTTAATGCCATACAGCACCTTGATGCAAACGGGTTTTGCCCTTTCTTCCACCTTTCACTAGACCATGCTGCCATTTAGTCACTGCATGACGTAACAGCTACACTGCAGCTGTACATCTACTGATGTGACAACGGGAAGCAAGGCTCTTCATCCCTACAGGAACGTAGCCGCCTTTTTGGTTAGCAACTCGCATCCTTTTTCATGCCGAGGACAGAGCATATGGTCCTTCGAAGGGACATCAAAACAAATATGACAGGTCAGTGCAATCATCATACCGAATGAATTCAAATGATGCCATATCTAAAATGGAAATTGTGCACATAATAAAGATTCAAATGACAAAAAAAAGATCCCCTACGCTTTATCCCTCTCTGAATTATTTATGAATTCTGCAACTCCAGCTGTTGCCACCAGCCCAAGGACATTACTTCATTTTGGGAATGACACTTCATATTAAAAGATAAGTTAACAAAACAAAAAAAGGACACTGTGGATCCTCCTTAAAGACCAAAGCAAAGCATAACACATCTTTTCCTAGCATTTACAAAGGAAAATAATCAACAATCAATTCAGTTCATGTTTCTCAACTTGTCTCCATAGCTCCAGACACAGATTTCAACACTCATGCATTAAGTCAGCCATGCCTTTTTAACCATTGCAGTTAGGCAAGACCTACAAAGTGTCTTGAATCCTCCTCATATTTTTTTAGGGTTTTCTTCCTCTAACAGTTCACCATAAACCATATGCTGCCACAGCAAAGACTCTGTGATTCTATTGGCACACAAGTTAGTGAAAGCTTTTAGTCCATAATATGGTTATTCCAATAAAATGTAAATATTCTGCATATATGGAATTGCTTTTGAAAAAAACAATTATTTGTTCATAAATTAAACCAAAAAGAAATAACTTCAACACATGTAGTTTAAGCCACAATGAATTGGTTTCAATTAACCATGACATTTAGATTAGCAAATTCTACATAGTGTTGTCTGCCCATTTATGGACTGCTCTGATTCAGGTTCCATCACATATTATTTCTTAGATTTCAAATAAACAAGGCTTAGCCAGTAAGCACAATTTCCACCACCCACATGTATATGCCCTCCAACTACCCACACTCCTTCCATCAACTAAAACAAGTTCTTAGTTTATTTGTAGAGCAGAGAAGACACAGGTGGAATAAATAGAAGAAAAAAATAAATAAAAGCCAACCATTGGTTTTGGTTGCCATCTTATTCATAGTGGAATCTGACAATTAAACAGGTATAGAGATCTGAACTGTTACACAAAAACACCCACACCACTAACACCACATCACCTTCCCACTACAAGAACATACCGAGACACTGCCTTCATGCCAGGCCTGCAATTAAATGGGTCAAAACTTGCAAGTCCTCAAGTGCTGAGGGACATGAGACCCCTAAATATTAGCCCTTTTGTGACTTACCAACAGCCTCTTCTCCACCACAAAGAAGATTACTCCGTTCTTACCTGTGACCTTCATTTCACAGTGTTTTCTGGTTTTGCTTTTACCTAACTGAACAGCAATTGGGTTTATGTTCTGCTCTTAGATCACAATTGCTACAAGAACTGTTACCTGATTAATGATTTGGGGTTGGTTGTTTTGGAGGTTTTTGTCTCCTCCATAGTCACCTGAAAGTGGACTAGCAATAGCAGCAGTTCTAACACTAATGCTAAAAGGAGACGTGTCAATAAACTTAAGAGCTTCCAAGGTACCATCACCAGAAATCTCCCGTATCACCCACAAAGCTTGCAAGCCATTTGTCAGCTTCCCACATCTGAGAATGCACCATTTGCCATTAGTGCCAAGCCCACAGTTCAGGCCTGAACCAGTATGTCAGGCACGCAGGTACTTAATAAGCAAACTCATCTTTGGGAAAGGCAGCAAAGCAAGAGGTGTTACCTGTCTCACAACAAACAAACCGATGGCTTGCAAGCAGAGCCCACTTTGGTTTAGCTGTCAGCAGTACCTCCAGCAGTATCTGCTTTTGTTCAGTTTGGTACCATTGAGCTCATGCAGTGTTATTCAGGAAAAGGAGATGTGGTTAAAACAAACATTTATTTGCCCTTCAGTCTGCATTAGAACTGGCAGCCAGCCCTGAACAGTCTCCCCCTTCCTTGCTACTGTGGGAAAGCTCCCAAAAGAGGACCTTCCCTTTCCATCTCCTGCTGTGGCCAAAGAAACAAAAGGTACAGAAACGAAGAGAACAGGCAGAGAACTTGGGATGTGTAAAATACCACTGAGCAGTTAAATGTTACCAGTTGAACCTTGATTTCCAAGAGCCTCAAATTCTCCTGTTGTCACTGCTATATATTTGAGATTATTACTCCCCCAGCATTAGTGAACCTCCAATATTGTGTAAATCCCAGGTGTTATGCACAAATCCTCTCAAAACTACAATTATTTACAGTTGTAACCCGCTCAAATGTACATCAGCTCACATTTTTCTGAAAATTAACAAATTAAAAACAGGAGCACATCTCCCATTCCAGGGTTGCCATTTAACTCTCAATGCCACAGGTTCTCAAGTGCCTCCTGAAATACTTCCTAGCTGTGCGAAAGGAATGACATTTGGAAAAATCACCTGTGTGCTGACAGGAAAACATCCTTCTGAAGATTTTCACAAGCTAGTTGGATACAATTGAAGTCAGTCCTCAGAAAAGAAAGGAAAGTCGTCTTCATGCCCAAACATGCTCACTAAACGCTTCTGGCTATGACATTACTTCATAATTGACACATTATACACAAACACCTCAAGAAAATATCTTCTCGCCTATGTCTGGATTACCCAGTGCTTTTGCAGAGCTTTCCCAGTGTTGCACAATGCTCTTGAATACAAATGACAAATTGATCCTTTCAGATGATATTTTTTTTTTAGCGTTCGATATTTTTAACATTATATAAAAAAAAAAAATTGTACCTCAACAGAGTCTTTAATCTAATCCTTACCCTGAACAATTGAAGTACATCCGTATTAATCTATTAGATGCTTTTCCACACCACACCTATGGCACTGCATAAATTACTGTAATTTAAATGAATTACTGCTTGAAAATTCTCATTTGGTAAGAAACATGGGGTGTTACAAGGCATCAGAAAGAAAAATGTGCACTACGGTAACTAAGTTTTATAACACAGTATATCTAGGTTCTCATAAAGCAGCTATTCTAAATTGTTAAAGGACAAGAATATTAGACTGATCACACAGAACACACATCAATATGTCCAAGAAGTCTGGAATATGAAATTAAATCTACAGTTTATTTAGATACATTTCCATGCCCATATATGCAGAAGCCACTTTAAAAATGCCATTAGGCTGGCTGAAGAATAATCTTATTGCAAAAGACATTAACACCAATAGTATTTCTATCTCTGCCCTGGATAACTTGCATTTTTCTCTTTAAAAATCTGATCTGCTGAAACACAGTGAATAAAAATAACTTGGGGGGGGGGGCAGAAAATAAATACAAAACCACAAACAGAAACTCCCCCCCCCAAGTTCTTTTGTTACATTATTCCACATATTACTGCTGTTTAAGCATGACTTGTTTAAGGCTGCACATTTCAACTACCTAACAGTAAAGAATGAAAAGCTTCTTGCTACAAGCTAAAAAGAAAGTCTTTACCATGCTCCTTGAAGAGCTCATTTTCACATTACTCAGGCTTCATTATGCTGAATCAATATTCGTTTAGTCACTGGGGTTATTGACATATTTTAAAATAAAAGTATACCCTTCAGCTACTGCACTCATTACGGGTAATTTGTCTTGTCAGGGAGCAGGGAATATTATCCCAGTCTTTCAGGGGCTGACAGCCCATGGAAATACCTCCCCTTGGTTACAACTGTAAATAATTTTAAGGTAAAATATTGAAAAATCAATGACTGTTTCCTGCAATCTGTCACAAACAAATCAATCATAATCTGCACAGCCAGAGAGTATGATTTGAAGGAGATGAGAGCAGATGTAATTCTTGGCTGGAATCTCTCCTTTCAAAATCACTTCACATAATGGTGTCATCATTTAAACACTTAGCAGTCACTGCAACTGCCACTCATAACATCTAGTTGGACAAAACCACAAGGAAGAAGAGGAGAAATGCCATTGCTGTTATGTAAACAAACACTTAATTTAAAGGGTTGCAACGTTAGCAAATTTCAGAGATACAACAGCTAGGCTTGTCTCTCCACAGAACTCCAAGGTGCTCTGCTTTCTCAATGGAAGACTGTGGACAAAATGCCCTCTTAAAATGCCAAGTGTTTTAAAACATGACTAGGCTTCACAAAAGGTGAGCAATAGTATCTGGTACTGTTTCTACAAATATTTCCATTTTGTTCACTCCAAATAGCTCATAACAGAAGTACGCATCAAATTTTCAAGAGATTAAGAAAGGATAATTGCCTGAAGTACCTTTGTCTTTTTAAGAGCAATAAGGGCTTCAATGCTTCTTTGTCCTCTACGTATTACATTTCACATCTAATTTTCATTAAGCACACACCGACTCAACTTTAGTGTAGGTAACCACTGCAGAGTACAGGGGGAAGAAAGTCATAACCTACATAAATTAATTGATAATATATTTTCAACTTGCACTCAAAGAGATTGACTGTTGTATATGGAATTACATTTGTATAAAGGATCAATTTATACATAAAGAATTAACTACTGTGCAGTCAAAATGCTATAAACTGATCTTTGTAAATGTGAATCATTTGCGTAAAACTAATCTATTTTTATAGAGTAACACTAAAGCTTGGACTGAAATTATTTCCTCATTTGTCCTCCCACCTCACCCCAGACTACATTTTCACCCTGACACTGCAGTGTTCGAGAGACTTCTGTGCAGATCAGTCAAGACAAGAAAGCAGCAGACTGGATGAAATCGTGTGCAGCTGCAACCGTGGGCCTAAGCCTGCATTCCCTGCACAAACAAAATTTGCAAATGCTCATGGAGTGTTTCACTCTGGAGTCTATAATTTGAGCTCTTAATCTTTAATGTGCAGAGCCTGTTATCACATATTCATTTTAATCACATTAACCTTACCAACTCCTATTTCTGAATATTTATCTCACAACTGTGAGAGTAAGAAAAGAAAACGCAATCAGAAAAGATGAAATTATTTTCTCTTTTCTTGAAAAAAAAAATTAAAATCCCTTAATACTGTTTTTAAAAGTGAAAGCATAGGGCATATTGTACATCTAAGTAAACCTCTCCAAGGTTTGCCTTCCTTTAAAGCAGGCTTTAAGTCTCTTTATCTTCTACATGGCTAACACACACCTCTAACTCTTTACTGATACACATCAAAACCACTATTGTTTGTAGCAGCTGGACAGATTCTCTTTCTTAGCAAAATGAACTATTAAAAAACCAAAACTGAAGTCTTAGCCCAGAAGAAACAGTTAGTGCCTTGGAGGGTAACTAAGTGCAGGAAAACTGCAAGCACCAGCCGTGAAGGGAATCAGCTCACCCTGGGGAAAGGCCACTCCGTTGTGAAAGGAATCGGGAGGAGGCAGAGGGTGAGTAATCGCTAAAAACAAGAGTAGCTCCTAGAAATGAGTTGCAGTACCTCACTTTTTCCCTGGATGAGATCCATAATGAAGCAATGCGATAGGGAGACAGCCTCAGGCTCATCAGCCCTTTCAAATCTCCCCACCGGCTGACCGACGCTCACAGAGGGAAGACCCTGCCCGCTACACGCAGCCATCCTGGGAGGGAGCAGCAGTGTGCCATACTGCTCGTGTAGGCATCTCCCCCCAGTGCCATTCCCCTGAGCCAGGTTGTTATTTCTCATGACAATCACCTAATTAGGTGGGTCAAGAATCACAGAAGACAGAAGAGATCCATTCTTCCTATATGCTAGTTCTCCTATTGTAAAAACGAAGGCAGTGACTCTTCGTCTCTATTGTAATGCACTTAATAAATGTTAATAATAATTGTCAGTCAAATCTCCCAGACAACACTGTCAGAAATTTTCTTGCAGTAGTTGAGAACTATTGGGCTCAGGAGGGAGCTCCCACAAGTTCCAGACAGAAAAAGACTCACAAATTCCATCCTTGGATGCAAGAGGTCACAGAGGGCTGTGCCACAGCAGACATTTCACAACCGCTCCCTGACAAGGGAAGCCCTAAGAAGAAAGAGCAGCACATGCTGTGGCACTACAGATGCTTATAGAGAGTTCATGGGTCAGTGCTATGAGTGCGATTTTCTGCTGGACAAAGCATTAAGATGCTGTAACAGCCAAGAGGACTGTGAAGTCTTTCTGGTTAAGAAGTTGACCTAGCTTTGATTTCTTGAACAAAAAGGTATTTTTCTTCATTGCATCTTTCTCAAGAAAGAAAAGAACTACAGGTTATGGAAAGAGCTGAAAAAGGACAAGACACTGGCTTAAAAAAGCCAGTAGTATCTCCTCTAGTACCCACCTTCTTGATTTACTGCTCTCACTCATAATGTTCATTTAAGCCACCAGTATATGTTCATTTATTTAACGCAGCTCCATGTGATCACTGAACAATAAAGCAATGCAATATTACATCATGTAGTATTACTGATACTACACTGTTATCAATACTCTACCTAATGAAGCTTAGAAAGTCTTCATGTTTGGGTGTTATGGAAAGAAGACGAATCCTGCTTTGAAATAGCTCCTGCCTTCCAACTCTGTTCTTCCCTTCTTCAGCACTGCTTAGACCGGTCTCACTGAGCTCATCTAGAGAGGACAAAAAAGATAAAAAAAGAGCAAAGAGCATGCTTATTACAATGCTTGTCATCTGCACCTACAATGATTTTCTTAACAGAAACAGGACTAAAGCTGATGTATCTGGAAACATTAATTCTGCATTTTGTTAGACAGAAGCCAGTACCAAAAAGGAAAGTGCCACTACTGTAATGCCTTACTTAATGAATCATAACGTACACAAAACAAATTACTTACCATTAACACTGAATAGGACTTAACACGGTTAAAGAGAGCTGCAAGCCCAGATGCCTTCTGGCTTTGTATGAATTCTCTTCCTGTACTCGGGTACAGGACAGGATGGACTGCTGGATTCATTTTCCCCATCATGGACCTCACCGCTTCTGCTCGTGGGTGCATTCTATAAAGGCAAAAAAGGACATATGGAAAAAGGGGAAATGGAACAAAAAGATAGTGCATGTCATTAATTTAGACAGGAGGAGTCTCTTACAAAAAAAGGATTAGACTAAGCAATGCAAGAGTTTCTTCACCCACTGACCTAACAATGTTTGTTCAATCCCACAGACACTGTTGGTACCACATCCCACTGGATGGTGCTCAATTCTGTATTTTCTAAGAGGCACACCACAAACAGGTGCCTATGGAAATCAAAGATCTGTGGAATATGGAAATTTCATGGCATTTAGCTAATGAATCAGTAAAAGCATTAAGAACTTGCTTTTGGTCAAAAGCACAACAGTCTAATAAATTATCTAAGTATGGACACTAATTTAAATCTGAACATTTCTGAGAAAAGCAGAGGGTTCCAGTCAGGTAAACAGAAGCACAGAGGTTACATGAACAAATCTAGGTCACAGGATGTGCCAAAAACTGAACGAGAAACCAAGGCCAGGATTCAAGACTCCTAGTCCCTTCCCTACTACCAAGTCTTCCCATCACCTTCTCAGCCAGTACAGAAGTCTCTCAGCTGTTCTGCAGCCTCCTCTCAGACTACTATTTGGGTGACCTCAGTTTACTTAGGGACACAGTAGTACAGTTTACACCCCAGAGAATATCAGCTGAATTTTAACTGAAGCAAGAAATTAAATACTGAAATAAACTTAAGAAAAAGCAACGAGCAAAAAATACTTTCAAAAGTTATTTTTAAGCCTAGGCTCTACAGAGCTGTCCTCTTCCAAGAGACATTCCTGGAACCTAATGCCTACAGAAGCTGGGAGAGGGTAAGGTCGTCCCTAGACAACAACCAGGAAGTCAGCACAAAGTAATTCTTGCACCATCAATATCATAAAGAAGGTGTAGGCACCTTTTTATAATGACAGAGTATTCTTAATAAAAGCTTCAAGCAGGTTTTATAGCTGCGTATTATCCAATGAAACCAGTAATAAACAGCACTGTAGCATTATTTAGTGCAACTCCAATACTCCAAGAGTCGCAACCTCAGTTTTATTTATCACACAAGCTAAAAATGTTAGTTCTTGGCTTTACAGTAGCAGCCAAGCTTGTAGCTATTTTATCCCAGCACGCTGCCATCTGGATATTGATACTTTGCTACGGGATATGAAAGAAGAGCATAGTTACCTAATACAGCTTAATTGAAAACAGGACCTACATATTACACCATGCATTATTCTATACAAAATTAAATCTGAAGGGCATGAAAAGTTCTGTAGATGTCAGCAGAGAATATTTCAGACATAAATGCTGGGTTCTTGATCTGCGATAGAAATGCTGAGAAATACGGTGAAAAAAAGATGTGCTTATGAAAAGAAAAAGCTAGTTTTGCTCTGTTGGGGAAAAGAAAGAAAGAGCTCAGGAAGATGCATCTCCTTCGGGAAGAGTAGGAGAGTGATCAGTCACATGTTTGTTAGTATAATAAAGTCTCTATTATGATGGCCTGCATTCACCCTGAAAGGTTCGACTGGCTTCTTGTTCTCCTCAAATAACTATTTATACTTAAAAAAAAAAATAAAATTCTGGCTCTACAAATACATTCACTTTAGTCTGCAGAAAACAGCTTCAAGAAATACTTGTATGTGCATTACCCATATTAAGGAACAGAAACTAAAAGCTCCAATATTAATAAAAATCAGAAATTATGAACCATTAAAAAGAATTCTTTGGGTGTAAGGCTACAAAGGCTACCTGGCTTTACCTTTCTGCTCAGAGAGGTCATGCCAAGCTCTCGGAAATACTGGTCATAAGGACTGCAAATCTATGTAAGTAAAGCAGATAAAACACAAACCCTTTTGAACATGACACTGCTATTAAAAGCCAGCCACCTCTAACACCCACACTAGAGGCCAGATTCCAGCTACGGGAACTCCCGCCACCCTGCAGCACTTGCGGTCAAAGGGAATTTGCCACTGTATGGAAAGCTACAGGCACATGCACGTCCCATAAAATGACACAGGGAGCCACAGCCATCCTTCCCTCCGAGGTGTTCCTCTTTCTCAGTAAGGAGCCAGCTAACAGTAGATGTGGCTTGCTTTAAGTGGAAAAACTTGTTTAGACATGAAAGAGAGCAGTTTTTCATTTTTTTTTCCACTAAAGCCAACCATTAGGAGAGTATTTTCTGCATATGCCTGTATAACTGTAAGCAAAACAAACCCCAAAGACATTCTTAACTTAGTCCATATTATGCCAACAAATTCAAGCAAATCGCACCATTTAAGTTAAATTACAGGAAACTTCAAGGAAACTGAAATACAGTTTCAGGTTCTCCCACGATACTCTCAAGGTATTTGGAGGTACATTGTTCAATACAATAACTACATGCTTAAAAGGCTTGCCAGCTGCACTTCTGTGTATGGTTCTACTCCACACACTAAGCAGGGTGGCTGATGTAACTTAAAAAAGGACCGAGACTGATAATCAGGTTTCTTTTACCAGACAAAAAGTGATTTTTACATAGAAAGGCTCACTGAGGAAAAAAAGAAGAAAGTCTAAGGTAGCTAGACACAGAAAAGCAGAGTTATTCTAGGGGTTCACAAGTTTACACCTCGGTCTCAGACTGTGAACAGAGAGTGGCAACAAGTAGAGTCCTGGGCAAAGTAAGTGCAGGCAGAAGAAACAGAGAAGTTGTGTGTCTTGCAGAGCACTTCCCAAGATCATTCACCCAGGGGAAGAGCCACCAAACACCAGCACTGCCACTGCAAGCACTGACCCTGCAACTCCCTGCACTTCATCTGAGGGAAGCCAGCAGCAGAGCGCCCTTAAGTTTTACTGCTGATGCTTCAGCCAGTATTTTGGCACTGGTTTAGCTCTTGCTTAGCTAATAATGTATTGATTTAACACAGAAAAACACAAGCCCCTCCCTGCTCTTTGCACGCTAATTAGTTTTACTTCCATGGTCATGCAAAGGTGAGAAAAAGAATTTTTTTGCTCTTCATGCTTAGTTAAAAAGAGAAATATTCACATACTTCTTTTTTTTACTCTTAGTATGAGTTTTTAGTACTTTTAAATACACTGTATAAAACACCTCTTAGATGTTTCCAGCAGCAATTTCCACCACCATCTGAGTCTTAGTATTTTATTTATAAGAGGGGGATAATTTTTTATTATCATTTTGTTTGTTTGTTTTAAAGAGGATTCCCTTTAACATCACATACAGATCTCTTGGTAATATATTCACAAATTGAAGTGGAGAAACAAATTAGTCAGTAAGTGTCTAAGGTCAGGTATTCTGATAAAGAAATACCACAAAGGTTTTGAGGAAACAGCCTCCTTCTCATCTACCCCTGTAAAAATAAAAAAGTTGAAATGATCTCCTAATGCATCTCCCTTCATATTTCATGCCGAAAGATGACATTTTCTCAGGATCTTAATTAAGATAATGATGAACACCTGTGTCGGCATTCTTTGGCAAGACAGCATTATCCATCATAATCTTTTAAGTACTCTCAAAAAAACCCAACAAAATCGTATGACGGAACCAATCTGTTGCCTCTCCTTGCACTGAGTTTTACATCTCAGACATACACAAGAACGATTAGATCTTTAAAGACTGCAATAAAAGCAGGATCGTTAGATTTTAAAGTTTCAACAGAAAGTAGCTATTAAAGTAATTAAAGTAAGGTGTATTATATCCAAGAAACTCAAGTTTAACTCCATCCACTACAAGCCACCTGCAACCAAACCACTTACAGCCTACCAATGGTTGTACTTTTAAAATACAACTTGCTGTTATTTTCAGGATCACCCCGCCTCTCCTTCCCCTCTCGGGAATAAAATATTCACACCTGATCCCTAGTATATGTTCATGCACTAATTTATTAAGTTATTTTACACTGCACCATGTATGTTTGCACACCCTAAATGAAATTATGGAAATTAAACCAGTGTAGAAAAACAAATATGCAAGTTCAAATATTGCTACATTTTGAGTCACCACATGTTGTGCAGTCATCTCAAATCCAAGTTCCTCTCATGTCAAAAGCCCTTCTGCAGTCCAACTACTAAAGAAAGCAAAGACCATTTTAAACAGCTTTGTAGGACCAGCCCACCAGACTGAAGGCTACAAAAATAGTGACTTTAATTATTTATTTATGCAAGCTGGATTTAAATTCACAAGCCTTAATATAAACAAAGCAAAGAGCACACGGCCAGCCTGTAAACCCTACCCATCGTTAAGCAAGAACTGAAAGGTAAATGTTTCTTCTAGTGCATTAATGGTTTAGCTTCCAAGAAATTACAGCAAATATATATAAAGTGCAGAATTTCAGTATCGACTTGCAGTTACATCATTTCACTGGCAGCTGCAAAGCAGACAAACACCTGATACCAAGAACTTATCCCAACCTTCAAAAGTACATACCTTCAGTAAAAATGAAGAGAAGCAGCAAATGTATCCTCAAGCCCCACACTTGCTAACAGAACTGACAGAACTACATAAACAAGAGTCTCAAAACAAACTTCTTATTTCCCTTTAATCAAAGAGCTGAAAAGTCCAGCAAAGCAGATTAGTCTTAGGCTTTCACATTTTAATATGCTTCTATCAGAGGCAAAAGTTGCTGTGACTAGTCATTCACTAGAGCTATCAATGTGCAAATAAAGCAGAAAATAGAGACATCCTTAAGAAACGAGTCTCAAAATTGAATCAAAGTGGAGGTGACAACCACAGCAAGAGAACTATAAACTAAATGTTTCAATATCTGGAAGAATTATCTACAGTTCTTTTAAAACTGCAAAGAATATAATAGTGGCATAACGTAGGAGAATGTCGGTCTGACAGACACATACAATCCCAATGGCATAAGAGTCCTATGGCTGCCCTTTATTCATCAGCTTTGGCATTATGCTGCAATGCGTGAAAGTACGCGTGAACTCAGCACAGTTTCCAAAACATATGCCTACAGAAGCAAGATTAGCAGAACAGCAGGAATAAAGAGGGTAATTTTACACAACATTCACCTTACCTCCTCCTCAAAAAATCCGATGCCATAAGAAGATGGTTAAAACTTCTTCTCCCTACAAAGAAATGGGCAAAGAAAAGCGGTTACTCATTCTGCTCACATATAAAATAAACGTGTAAAACTTTCCCGGGTGATCTCGAACGCGGGGCACTGCCAGAGGGCTGTGACAGGAGCTCTATTGAGTGGAACAGCAATGTGGTGCTTTAGAGCGAGAGCTCCAATCCACCCAGGGACAAGGCTCGGTGACACCGCGCAGCTGAAAACTGATGAAAGTGCACACCTGTGTGGATTGAGCATGTAAGAGTGTGCGAGCCGGTGCGAGACCCTTCCCGGCTACCGGAGACGGCACCCCCCTGGGTGTTAAACACCGTACAGTGCCACGAGGGGAAAAACGTAAATAAAATAAAATGGGGAAATAACAGAAAGGGTGGAGGCGCCGGACAAAGCGCTGCCCGACAGCAGCGCCTAGGAAGGTGCCGGGACCCACCTCGCCTCACCGGGGCCCGGCGCGGCTCCGCCCTCCGGCAGGGCTCGGGGGACCGGGACAGCGGCCCCGACGCCGCCGCCACCCCAGGGCCCGGGCAGCGGCCAGGCCCGCCCGGTAGGGGGCGCCCCAGCGCGGCCGGGCAGCGCTGCCACAGAGCCCTGCGTAGCGGGCAAGGCTGCCGCCCCGCTGCCTCATCACCGCCGCCGCGGGCGGAGCGGAGCTGAGCTGAGCCCGGTCGGGACGCAGCCGCCTCGGCCCGCAGCGCCTCCGCGCGCCGTCCTGTCAGCGTCGCTTCCGCACTCCCCTGCAACCGCGCCGCGTACCGCCAGCGCCCCTCCGCACCCCCTCCTCCCCGCGCTGACGGACACGGCCGCAGGCCAATAGAGGAAGGGGCGGACCCACCGCCGGCGGGCAGCCAGCCAATCACGCGCCGGGAGGGGCGGGGGCGGGACTAGAGGGGCCACGGCCTGTTGGGTAGTGTAGTGCGGGCCGCGCCCGCCCCGCCGACCCCGGCTCTGCCGTGACGCCCCCCAAAGGCACCGGGGAGAGCGCTCCCTGCCCGCCCCGTCCCTTCCCGCCGAGGCCCCCCTGGCCCGGCCCCGCGCGGGGCTGCTCGGGAAGGCTGAGGCTGTGCCCCGCCGCCGAGCGATGACCCCGGAGGGACGGAGCGGGGCGGTGTCACTGTCACCTCCCCGCCGGCTCGGGGAGCTCCTGTCCCGGCCCGCCCGTTTTAAAACACACTCCCCCTCCTCGCGGCTCCGCGTCCTGTCCGCTGCGGCCAGCGGCGAGAGGAGTCGGAGCAGGGAGATGCAAAAGTTACAAGATTTTTTTCGTTTTTTTAAAAAAAAAAGATTAATGTAATGAAAACGTGTCCCCACCCCTCGCTGCGGGATGGGCCCGGCGGGTGCCGGGGGTGCGGAGCCGCGGCGCAGAGCAGGTCCGGAGCTGCAGGAGCAGCGCCTTGCCTGAGCCGTGGGGGAAGAAAAGCCAGGAGGGAATAAACCGGGCTGTGTCCTGCTGGGAAACAGATCTGGGGGAATCAAAGGAGATTACATCTCCCGATCGGCGGGGATTTACCCCGGTTCATATGGTTTTAATCTGCTTTCGCCGCGACCCTGAGCCGGGAGGGGGACACGGCGGTACCCTCCGATCCGCGGGCAAACCCTCGTTCCGAGCTCTCCCTGCCCGCCCATCTCCGCCCCCTCCAGATCCCCTTCTCCCTGAATCCCTCCCGCTCCGCTCGCGGCCCCCCGGGCCCTCGGGGCAGCCCAACCCCGCTTCTCTCCGGGGAGCCCCCGCCGCAGCGCCGCTCGCACGGCCGCCGCAACAGGTCCGGTGGCGGGGCGGCCCCGGTGCGACCCCCGCCCCGACGGTGCGACCGGCCCCGCGCCCCAGCGCTGCCGGACCGAACCGGGCTGCGGCACGGCGCTTTCCCGACGAAAATCGCCTTTTTTTTTTTGTTTGTTTAGAAAAGAAAACCTAACCCCACTACACACCCCCCACCCCCGCCGCATATTGCACCTCCAGTGATTGAGTGGAGGGAGGGGCAGGGGGCAGAGAGCAAGAGGAGGGGTGGCTGCGCAGAGGGGGAGCCGGGCGGCTAATAAATCTTATTAAATATCTATTTTTTTTTTTCATATACTGATTGGCTTGCATTCCGGCGCAGCGCGGCTCCGCACGGTATTTAGCACATGCAGAAAGTTGGGAGCTGATCTTAAATGGCTCGGAGGTGTCTGCAATCCAGGAGCCGGCGCACTTGAGCCTCTGAGCGCTGGGGAGGGCCGAGGGAAGCGCGGAGCCCTCCCGCTGGTTGGGCCCGGCCGCGGCAGCCCAGCGGGGTCCTGCCAGTCCTTCCACTGACAACACCCCGCGAAGGAGGAGCCTCGCCGGGCCGCGCAGAAGGCGTCAGGAGCTGCAATTTCCAACTTAGCATCTTGGCAGGACCCTTCGGAAAGCGAGAGCGAGGAGGAAGGGGAGAAAAAAAAAAAGCCCCCAGCACAAGGGGGGGAGAGAGAGAGAGTGCGAGGGAGGGAAAAAAAAAAAAAAAAAAGAGAGAGAGAGAGAGAGGGAGAAGCGAGGGGGGGAGAAAAAGGAGGAAGCGGTGCCAGGCTGCAGGCGAGCGCGGAGCAGCAGCCCCGGCACAGAGCAAGGTGCCGCCGCTGCCCAGCTGGCGAGGGCGGAGAGGCGCCCGCGAAGCCCCGGCCGCAGCGGCCCCAGCCCGGCAGCGCGGCGGCTCCCTCCTGGCGCCTTGGGCTCCCGGGTATATGTGTGCGCCTGGCCATGTCGTATCCTCAGGGTTACTTGTACCAGCCGTCAGCGTCCTTGGCTCTCTACTCCTGCCCGGCGTACAGCACCAGCGTGATCTCCGGACCCAGGACCGATGAACTTGGGAGATCTTCTTCGGGCTCCGCTTTTTCCCCTTACGCCGGATCTACCGCCTTTACCGCCCCTTCCCCGGGTTACAACTCCCACCTCCAGTACGGCACCGACCCGGCCGCCGCCGCCGCCGCCGCCTTCACTTCCTACGTGGTAAGAGCTGCCCCGGGCAGCCGGCACCCCGGCACGGCGGCATCCCGCGGGCGCCCGGCCCCCCCTCTCCCCCCCGGGCCTGTTTTTTGTTCCGATTTTATTTGTGAGATATCGGGGACAGAAGGAGCGCGGTTCCCCCGCCTCGCCGCCCAACTTTCCCGCACCGCCGCCCTGCGCTGCCGCACACTGTTCCTGGTGGCAGCGGCGGGCAGGGCCGGGCGCGGGGGGAGCCACCGGCAGGGCCCGGGAGAGACGGGGCTGGGGCGGGCAGGGACCCATTTCATTCCCTAAAACAACAACAACAAAATTTTTAAAAAAATCTGTTTATAAAGCAGCAATCGCAATTCCGCAACAATTACCTTGTTGTGACTGAAAAGGGAACGAACCCGGCAGCGGCCGGCGATGGGAGAAATGCGGGCGATAAACCCAGGCAACTTTCCCCTGCGCGGCGATAATTAGGCTGCTTAAATATCGCAGAGCTCTAATCCCAGGGCCGCGAGCCGCTCCGCGGGCGCTGAGCGGGGAGGGAAGGGGAAGGCAGGGCACTGCGCCGCCCTGCGCGCCTGCGGGGCTCCGCGGGGCCGGCCCGGGGCATCCCCCGCGCAGCGCTGCGGCCGCCGCCAGCGCCCCGCAGCTCCCCCAAAACCTGGGGAGTTTTGCTCAGGGTCTTCTCTCTGTTTAGAGCCGAGGCAGAGTTTCGCAGTCTCTTCTTTCCTTTTTCTATCTCTCCTTCTTTTCTGTTTTCTTTTTATTTGCCCTCTCATTTTTCCTTTTCCATTTTCCTTTCTTTTATTGACCTTTTTTCCCCCTTTTCTCCTATTCTTTCTTCTTCCCTTTCTTTTTTCCCTCCTCCCGTCCCTGGCCCGGCCCGGCCCGGCTGCCTGGGCCCGGCAGGTTGTCCGCCGCGATCGCAGCCCGGGGGGGGGAAGGGAAGGGTCCCCCCCACCGCTGACCGCCCCCTCACTACGGTGCCCACACGCTTTTCCGCGCCTGCCGTTGGGCGAGAGGCGCTGGGATGCTGCAGGCGACCGGCAGCCTCCTGGGGCCGCAGCCTTCCGGCTCCGGAGAGAGCCCCCAGGCAATTCCGACCGTTCTCCCGGGAAGGAGCCGGGGGAGAGGCGGCGGGGAGCGGGCAGGGGCGGCGGGCAGGCCCTGGCGCTGCCCTTGCCGTGTCATTGCCGCCCCGCGGCCGCCTGACCTCACCCCGCCGGGCCGCTCTCCCCTCTCTCCCCAGGGCTCGCCCTACGACCACACGCCGGGCATGGCCGGCTCCCTGGGGTACCACCCGTACGCGGCGCCGCTCGGCTCCTACCCCTACGGGGACCCCGCGTACCGCAAGAACGCGACGCGGGACGCCACGGCCACGCTCAAGGCCTGGCTCAACGAGCACCGGAAAAACCCGTACCCCACCAAGGGCGAGAAGATCATGCTGGCCATCATCACCAAAATGACCCTGACCCAGGTCTCCACCTGGTTCGCCAACGCGCGGCGGAGGCTCAAAAAGGAGAACAAAATGACCTGGACGCCGCGGAACCGCAGCGAGGACGAGGAGGAAGAGGAGAACATCGACCTGGAGAAAAACGACGAAGACGAGCCCCAGAAACTGGAGGAGAAAGGGGACCCCGGGACGCCGGACGCAGGTAAGGGAGCGGGCTCGGCCGGGCCGCCGCGGCTGCGCCCTCGGGGCTGCCCCCGGCCCGGGCAGCGGGGAGAGGCCTGCGGCCCCGGGCGGGCAGCGCTGCGGGCCTGGCGGCGGAGCCGGGGGCGGGGGGCGAAGCGGGTGGGCGGGTTTGGGGGCGCCGGGCGAGCCCGTGAGCTGCCCCCAACCCCTCTCCTTTCCCCCCACCCCCCCAGGAGCGGCGGATCCCAAGGCAGCGCCGGGCTGCGAGCGCCTCCAGGAGTCCCCCGGCCCCCGGGAGGCCGAGGGCGGCCTCAGCGACTCGGATTGCAAAGAGCCGGCGGAGGAGCGGCTCGACGGGCCCCCCGCGCCCCTCAAGGCGCCCGGCTCTTCCCCGCTGGGGTCGTGCCCGGCGGGCCGCGGAGTGCCGCCGGCGGGCGGAGAGGAGCCCCCGCCGTACCGCCCGCCGTCCGCCGCGGCCGGGCCGCCGCACGCCGCCGACCTGCACCCGCTGCTGCCCGCCGCCGCTGCCTCCGTCATCCACTCGCCGCAGCAGGCGGCCCTCGCCAAGCCCAAGCTCTGGTCGCTGGCCGAGATCGCCACCTCGGCGGACAAGGCGAAGGAGGCGGGCGGCGAGGTGGCGCCCCCCGGCCCCGCCGTGCTGAGCGGCGGCGGTCCGTCGCGTTCGCCGCCGCGGCCGCGCTCCCCGGCGGCGCAGTGCCCCTTCCCCAACGGGGCGGTCCTGCCGCGGCCGCTCTACTACACGGCGCCCTTCTACCCCGGGTACACGAACTACGGCTCCTTCGGGGCCCTGCACGGGCACCCCGCCGGCGGTCCCGCCGCCGCCGCCCCCGGCGCCCACTTCAATGGATTAAACCAGACTGTCCTCAGCAGAGCCGAGAGCCTGGCTAAAGACACTAAAATGATGCGGAGCCAGTCCCAAGTAGACCTTTGCAAAGACTCACCTTACGAACTGAAGAAAGGTATGTCCAACATTTAATATCGGCTTCTCCCTACCCCCTCCTGGGACTATGGTTTTGTTCTTTTTTGTTGCTGTTCTTTTTTGTTGTTTTTTGTTGGTTTTTTTTTAATTTATTGAGATAAATAATAAATTGCTTTGGCAGTTATTTTTCCACTACCAAAAGAAAAACAAAACAGACAGAAAAAGACCAGCTCTCCCCTCCTCCCCGGCACCCCCTTCGAAACTTTATAGAGTCTATTGGAAATGGCTGGGTGGAAACCGCCCAGAAATGTCTTAACCGAGTGAAAAGCAAACAAGTGACATGCTCTCTGTCACACACACAAAGAAGAAAGATTTGTATTAAATCTTATTCTGTATATTTAATGTAGCTTTTTGTATTTAAATTGATAATACAGTATCTTTGAAGTAAATTATGAAATCAAGACACCTGTACAGGCATTAATGTTGTTTTCGTAATATAAATATATACATTTCTGTGTCTTTTTTCCGAATTGTTTCATAGTTTTAAAATATATATATACAAGTTTAATTTAATTTTTTATGCCTATTGTTTTTTTTCTTTCCTTGAGTGTGAGCTAAACTATAATGCAAAAAAAAAAAAAAAAAAAAAAAAAAGGAAATAGGTTATACTTATTAGATACAAAAAAACCTGCAGCCGCCTTTGTAAAATGCAAATATTTAATTAAAAGAGATTTTTAACAGAAGCAAAACCACTCTTTTTTTGCAACGGGTGTACGTGCATAGCCGCGGAGAAAAAAAAAAAAAATCACGTTTTACAAGAGACGCGGGGCTCCTTACAGCAGCACCTGAAGCCCTTTTCGAAGTGCGTGCCGATTTCTAAAGGGTCGGGCCCGGCGGGGAGAGCCGCTGCGGGGCCGGGGAGAGGCGGGCAGCAGCGCGGCCGCGGAAGGGGGACAGGGGACAGGCGCGGGAGGGACGCTGCTTCTGGAGGGAAAGGCTTAAATCAGGCCATGCACAAAAGCGCTAGTTAGGAACACCGAATCGAAGCGCAGTCCCATCTTTTAACCTAATTACTTCCAATCAGTGTCGTGTTTTATGCAAAGCAATCAGCTGGTGAACTTTGCTAATGAGTTCGATTTTCTGCCAGATTTATCCCGCGCCGCTGCTGCGGAGGTGCTGCGGCGGGGTCCGGGGACGGGCACTGCACGGGCAAAGGCACTCGGTACCCCGGGGGCAGCCTCGGCCCGGCCCCTTCCCCCCTCCCCCTCTTTCGCCCCCCGGCGTTTGGCACCGCTGCCCTCGGCCCGCGGGACCGCGCGGTGCGGGACGGCGGCCGCGGAGCCCTGCGCAGGGCCGGCCGCGGGCGCGGTGCTTCCCGGCGCTGGCAGGTAGGTGTCACACTCGGCCCGAGTTTGGCTCCCGCCACCCGCTCGGTGGTGCGGGAGCCCCGCCACGCCGCCGTGCTCCGCTCCGCGCAACGCCCGCAGCGAGTGGCGGACTTCAGCGGCCACCGGGGCACTCCCAGCCACCAACCGTGCCCTGCGTATGGGGACAGAGAGCGCCTTGAGCCCTCTCAGCGCGTTTCTGTCGCTCCACAGCCCAAGGCGGGGGCAGAGAGGGGTCCCTGAGCAAGTTCGGTGCTCCCCAGCAGCACCCGGCGCAGAACTTCACACCACCTCCCGCACACCAGTCCCCGTCCGTGCGGTGATGCCAGCACCCCGCGTCCCCTTCCCGCACATAACGGCGAGGACCTGTTCCAGCACCCAGCCCCGGGGACGGGTTTTCCCCTGCTCAGATTTTGTGGGTGTCAGTTGACCAGGAGCACCCCGCCGCTGTTCCTGTGATGGGAGTATTGTGGGGACTGCTAGAGCAGAGACACCCCTCCGTTGCTTTGTGGGTTTTGTTGTTTTTTTTTTTCTTGACGATCCAGATAATTATTTTGTAATCTCTTCAACTTTGTCAGAGCCGTTTATTAGCTGTAACAGGTTTATTCATGCATATTTACATTTTACGGGATTTCAAACAGTAGTTTGTATTTTATGTCTTAAAGATGCAGTCCATGTTCACTTGGTTATACGATCTTTGCAGATAATCTGGTTTAAAATCAAAATTGTTTCAAGCTGTATGTGTAAAGAATCAAATACTCCTAGGATAACAGTATGTTGTCACTTTATAAATTATAAATGAATTTTTTAAAAAACGCTCGAATTCCTCGGTTGGATCTTTTATTTCCAGTCGAGGAGACCTGCAGGAAGGCGTATGAAGGCGGCAGTGAGGTTTATTGGACTCGCCTGCCGTGTTTCAAACGGGAGAAAGTTGGTGCGGTGCGGGGCAGGGGCAGAGCTGGTGCAGGCAGGAGCAGCTCCGGTGTGCGGGTCTGAGCGCAAACGGCTGCGGGCCGCCCCCAGCCCGGGCTCTTCCCCGCGCCTCGGCTCCCGGTGGGCATCGCCTCTGCCCGAGCTCCCATGGAACTCCCAAGCGCCCTTCGCCATAGGCAGCCGACACAGTCCCCCGGACCGCGGTCCGGAGACAACAGGTCCCGCAGCGAAATGGCTGTTTCAAAATAAATAGGTTGTAGTTATTCACCTAGCCACGGCTTTTTTTTTTTTTTTTTTTCCTTTTTTTTTTTTTTTTCTTTTCCCAATTGTCGCTCTACCTTTCCCCAGTTGATCTTCCTACCTCCGGAAAAGCTATTCTGCAAAGCAGCTTAGGAGCTTCGCTCGTTCAAAAGTCCCGTTCCTTATAATCGGGGCTGTACTGAATAGCTATATCAGCCATCTCAATATGGTTTTCGTTTGATGTATAAATTCCTAAGGGAATTAACCGTTTCCTTTAGGTTTCAGCCTGTCGCCTATTTTAAAACGTAACTATTATTGTAGCCACATCGATTTCATCCAACCATTTTATTCTTCACCCTTTTCCCTCACCACGGGAGATGTACTGTATAGCCTATCTTTAACATAAGCACGGTTTTACCAGTTTCTTTTTTATAACAGAGCGAGGAGGAGGAGGCAGCGTCCGCCTTTTTTGCCTCTGGCACGTTAATTTGTTGTTTAAAAATTTTTTTTGAGGATATCTTAAAATAAAAATAACGTCTGCTGCCAATTAAAGCTGCCGCAGGTTACTCGGGAGCAGCCTCCGGAGAGGCCCGGAGCGACACTTCGGGCTGGCAGTGGAGCCCTGGCGGGGCCGCGGAGGTGTGGGGGCAGGAGGGTTCCGTCGCCCCGGCTGAGTGGGTTTGGGTCTGGCGAGGGGAAGAGCGGGGCTGGCGGCGGGGCACTGCGGGCTGGGCTCCCACCAGCGTGCCTGCAGCAGGTGCCTGCCCACGGGCGCAGGTGGGAACGGCCCAGGCCCCGCGGGGTGCCGCTCCGCGTCCGCGGCAAACAGCTCGCCCTTTTCCGCGCCCCTTGCCCCGGGGCTGCGCTCGATGGGGCGGGGGGCGTGGGCCGCGACCCACTCCACCGCCCGCCCCGACGGCGCGGGCTGAGCGGCGCAGGTGGCAGCGGGGTGCAGCGCACGGGCCGCCCCCTCCCTCCAGAGCCCCCCACTGCTTCCGAGAAGCATCTTGTCCCGGCGGTGCCACAGCTCAGTCTCCAGGCCGCGGCCGGGACCCGGGAGCCTGGAGGGGGCACGCGGAGCTCCTGGCGGAAAGCTGTCCGTCGGGCAGAGAGCGCAGCTCCCGGGGGGAGCCGCGGGGGCGACTCCCTCACGTCCGGCCGAGCCAGGCGCCCTTTCCCCAGGAATGGAAGAGGAAATCCCCCCGAGTGCCCCGGGACCGAGCGCACCCGTCCCGGGGGGTCCATCGCCGACTCCGGGCGGGGCCAGGGGGCCGGGGCTGCAGGCAGCGGTTCCATCCAGGGAAACGCCCTCCCGTCTTGGAGGAACACGGACAGAGCTGGGGGTACGGTTGGCAGCCGGTACAGCCCCCCCAGCTCCGTCGGCGGGACCCCCCTGTACCTCCAGCCCCGCTTCTCAACGTGAAGGCGGAGGGCGGGCGAGGCGGGGAGCCTGGCGCAGCCCGCAGCCCTGCTGCTTCCTCTTTCACGCTTAAAAACAAAACAAATCCTAATTTAGACCCTCAACACCCCGGACCGTGTTTACATCCCCCCCGCTGCTGTCTCCGCGAGTGTTGCTTTTCCAATTGTCCCGATTAACCTCCGGGGCTCCCGCGCGGTGCGGAGCCTCCGCGGCGGCCGGGACGGCGCGGTCGCGTCTAATTGGCTTACTGGGCTTCTCCCCCCACTCCGGTAAGAGGATCTAAACGGCATCTTCTCCTGTCGTGCCTAGGAACTACTTGAAAGCCCCCCCGACAACGGAACACGGGAAATCACACGGTCAGCAAGTTTAAAGGAGGCGTCTAAAAAAATATCGCAGGGTTTTGCAGTAGGGAAAAGGACAGGAATTTCACCCCAAACACCCTCTTCTGCTGAACCCCGGAGGGGCACAGATAGGAGTTCAAAAAACGATAATAGGGGGGAAAAAAAAAAAAAAAGGAAAATAGGAAAACTCGGCCCCAAGGCCCAGCCCGCATCCTCAGGCGCGGGTATTCCGCAGCCGGCGGTGCGGGGCGCTCAGCTCCGCGCCCACCGCCCTCCCCAGCAGCAGCCGCCGCCGTGCCCGGGGCTGGGGGCAGCCGGGAGCGGCACGGGAGTGCCAGGGGAGCCCGCCCCCCCGCTCCCCTCTTTCTGTGACCTGCCTAGATTATTAGTAAGGACATCTGTGGCTGGCAAGGGAACAAGTGTTACCAAAACCAGAACCGGCTGTTTTTCCAAATGAGCAATATGTTAATTCCTCATCCCCCCTCTGGTTTCTTTAAAACCTGGCACAAATACATCAATAGCGGAGAATAAGGAGCCTTTGCAGAGAACAAGTGGCAGTTTTGAATTTACCTTTTGTGTGCGCCTCAGATGCAATCTTGAGGCATTTTTTCTCCTCTCTCCCACAGAAAAAGAGTGTTAATCTGCCCTATCTTGGGACCCAAAAGGATTGGAGTGGAGTAGATATTCACTGGAATCACATAGGGGAATAAGGGTCTTGCTTTATTGAATCATCAAATCCCAGGAATGAAGCTCTTAATTAATTATGGGTGCTAAAAATTCAGGCCAGCTGTTTCTTTTTACTTGGCTCTGACAGAGAAAGACAAAGTCTACACCGAGATCTTCTATGGCGCATTCAGCATAAATCAGCGCCCTCGGCGGCGCTCCCGACCGCGGTGCGGCCCGGCGGTGACAGATGGCGCATTGTCCCCGCATTCCTCCACCGGGGCTCCGCGGGCGCGGAACCGAGAACCCGGCAGCGTGACCCGCGCAGGGACCTTTCCGCGCCGGGCCAAGGGCTGGCGGGGGACCGTGCCTGGCCGAGGTGCCGGCCCAGCCCGACGGGGCGGCCGGAGGACACGGCTCCTGCGCGGGCGCTGCGTTTTCTTGCCCGGCAGCGCTCCGCTGCGCGCCTCCGTCCCGGCCGGCAGCGGCACAGCGCCGCCCCCAGCTCCTGCCCCCGCTGCCGGACTGCGGCCGGAGCCCCCGGGCCTGGTGCCCGCTCGGATCCCTCGACATGCCCGCCGCTGCAGCCAGCGCCCCCCTCCAGAGGAGCGCCTAACGCTGACCCGAGGGGCCAAAAGGCGGCAGGAGCCCGGAGCATCTCCCCGGGGTCCTGCCCTGCCGGGCCGGAGCGGCTCCCGGCCCGGGGCTCCGCCGCCGGGCGCTGCCAGCCTCCTCAGCCAGAAATCTCTTCACCTCCAACTACCAGAGAATAAATGTCCTCCGCACGGCGTTACTCATCTGTTATAATTAGAGCATGTGCGAACTCGCAGCGTGCCGGGAGCCCGGCACTTGGGCAATAACCACCTCGTTCAGCCGCGGCGGCGCTCGGGGCCGCCTCCTGCCCGCGGCCGGGGGACAGCGCTGCCCTGCGCCTGCCTGCCGGGCTCCGCTCGCCCCTGCGGCCGGCACGGGCGGGGGCTCGGGCCAGACACCTCTTTTCCAGCGAAATTGGCTTTTATTTGCTTAAAGAAAACCACAGAGCTCTCCCCGCTCATGCCTGATGGATGCAAATGTAAATGTGCACTTATTTAATTGGATCAGGTCCCGAGATAAAAGAGATAAACGGCTCCCAGTTTGCCAAGTTATTTTCAGAGGCATGCAGTGATGTGTGGAGGGAAAGTTAATGAAGAGGAGAAGAGACACTCTGTACTTAAAATACCTCGGGTCTAGACTCGGGGAGGGGGAAAGCCTCGGACTCCGCCACGGCGGAGCGGCGGGCGGCGCTGGGCTCCGCACCCCGGCCCCGCTGGGGTCCCCGGCTCCGCGCAGCCCGCCCCGGCAGAGCCGCAGGGACCCGCAGGGACCCGCAGGCTCACCTGAGCCGCGGCGGGGCGGGGCGGGGCGTGGGGGGGGGCTGCGCCGTACGAGGCGATTAATGCTCCCTTCCCCTCCACCAAATTGTTCTCCGTCACTGCTGTCTCCCCTTGTTCCTCCCCGTGTTCTACATCCGTATGCATGAGACATTAACAGACGGTTATTGATACAAACATAGTTTTTGTTGCTAAAGGCCTTCCAAAACAAATTCTCCGGCTGAATGCCAATGTATGCATGTTGGCTGGTGACAGCTGATTAGTGAAATGATTTACGGCCAAGTTAAAAAAAATGATACTGTCAAAGGCAGCAATTTGAAAAAAAAGATAAGACAGCACAGCCTCAAGGCTTCCCACTGTAAAGCCACCCAACAAATCTAAACCTACACTACAAATACCTGAAACTCTCAAGGAATCAATTGGTCGCAGATTAAATACAGCCTCTGTTCTGCCTCGCCCTGGCAATGCCAGCCCTCCAGAGGAGCAGCCCCTGGGTGTACACCTCCAGCCTCACCTGCAGCAGGGCCCGCTCCTGCCCCGCCACCCCGCCACCCTCCTGCCATCGCTGCCATTCGACACTTAGGCCTCCTTTTTGTTTCAAGACTTTTTCTCTCATTAATTGATTTAAAAAATCCCCCCCTTCCCTGATTTCTCTGTAGCTCTTCTTCATAAAGAAAGCTTTTGCTCTGCAATAAAGTAAGAGACTTTGATCCCAGATCATCCTCTTAGGCCTTCCAGCTGAAATCAGCGGAGAAACTATGTGGAGTTATTGTTCGCACTTGCTGCACTTCTGATTCAGAAAGGGCTGATTTATTAGCTTGTCAAGGGAAGCATTGTTCAGGAAGGCAATCAAAAAGCACTTACCTAGCTAAACTAAAATTACTGCCTTTTCAGTGGCTAATTTGTATAACTCCCATGGAGGAACTTGGGAAGTGTTTGATGAGGCATAAAATGATGATTAATGAATTTATTGGCCTGCTGCTCATCAAATAGGAGTAGTATATCTTTCCTCTATTGGGCGTTGGGTCTAATGCTACATGTCTGTGTAAAGCAAGTCCAATATGATCTCCTTTTTAGCCCCCTTTTAACCCCCATGACCTGAGGAATATCTCTGTGTAACAGAGGCAACATCAGGGGACTGCAGAGACAAAGAGCCTGTTTGATAAAACGGTAAATGAGAAACGCGAGGGAAGTTGCTGCAGGGACAGATCTGCTCAGTTTTCGGCTTTCAATCACTTTGACTACTGAAGTGGGAAGAATGTAGAAACTAGATAAGGTGTGAGAAGCGAAAAGAAAATGACAAACCAATTTTAACTTTCATAAAGGATCCAGCCAAACAACTTCATTGCTACTTGAAAGAACGAACGAGTGCGGGCAGTGCCGGGCCTCCCGAGCGAGCAGCACGCTGCAGCCCCTCGCCGACCCGGGACACCCACGTATCCAGGGCTAGCCTGGAACCTAACGGGTGCTCTGATCACATTCAATGCAACCATTTTGAGCCCATAAATTTTATGTTCTTTTTCGTCCACTGAAGTAGCTTGGGGCTTTCTCCTCTGACCGTTGTTTAATGCTCGAATCACTATTTCGGGGCTAAGGGCTCCTGAGAGGAATGACATACTTCTCCCCTGTTAATAGCCCATACTAAATTGTGATTCAGTGCTCACCTGCATACACACGTGACTGGCAAGGTATCTTATGCTTTACACATTGCTGCTTTGAACAGGTTAAGACCCCCAGAAGATCAGAAACATTGTTGACATTCTCAAAAACTTGTTAAAATAAATTTGCCCGAGTCAGAGATCTTTCCAAGATCCAATCAATTTAGCTCTTAGCTTCCACGCACTGTTCCCGTTCCTGCAGCTCTGAAGCTTGTTGAGGGATCTGCAACTCACACACCTCCCAGCCAAGGTGCACATGCCTCAGCTGGAGCCTGCTGCCAAAAAGGCAGCTTCTCTCACTACCTTTTGGGGCTTCACAGCCCTCAGGCCTGCATGTCAGCAGCATACTGTGCTGAAGACTAAGAAGGTGAAACAAGAACATTTTGCAGAACTACCGACGTAGAGATCAACACTCACTGAAATGATGTGGTATTTCAGGCTCCAATAAAGCTCAGAGGAGAAGGAAATGGTAGCACAGAGGTGCCTGGCAATTGCAGCAGCCTGTCCTCCCTCTCTGCGCCTTCCCTTTGTGCCTCGGCATGCAGAGCCAGAGTGCAGCCCACTCCACACTCCTTCAGAGAGGAGTCAGGAGTTAAAAGCAGGCTTTAGGTGAGGCAGTGGGGAACTTCCTTTTGCTGCCTCTTTGTGTTACAGTTCAGTCTTCTGTATTTTTCCCTGACCCATTCTGTTCTGGGCTGTGTTAGATGATGTCTGTTGCTGAAGACCTCCGTGAGCTGCACAGGAACTGTCTGAGGCTGGCCAGAACCTAACACTGACCCCATCAGGCCAACGGGCTACTGTACCTATTCTGTGGTCTAGATCTCAGCCCTGAAAGACAGGAGAAAAGCTCTCACCAACTTTAAGGGACTTGAGCTCATTTCTCTGTGAAGGGCAAATTTGGCTGTCCCATGCTAGGTATTAATTGTAATTTCAAACATTCTTGTTTGCAAAATACAAGGTGTATAACATAACAAGAATGGTTCATTTTCCAGATCTGTTTAGAAATAGTTTCTGGAATGGTAGAAGGAAGAAACTCCTGACCAATCTTTCACTTCCCACAGTGGAGGCTGTGGGAACAAATCAAACCAGAACTTTCCTGAGCCTACACATTGGCTTCCTTGACGAAAGGAAAAAGGCACCCATCTTATGTTTACATAAGAGCAGAAAACATTCATTTAAAATGCTACCAAATCGGTATTTGTCTGAGACACTTTCAGCTGAAATGATCCTCAGGAAAATAATGTTTATAAACATCCTCGAAATAGCACTCTCCTGACACAAGCCTGCCATCAATGTACCGCTCAACAAGTTTTATCTGCAAGTCCTTGACCTGTGGCTGCTTTTACAAAGGCTCTCTGTTCATTAGCAATTTCAGGTCACTTTAAGTACTTGTGTCATGAACACACAGCACAGCTGTAAAATACATGTATTAAATACTAGCTGCATTAATATAGGGGCTTATATTCCTCCACTTGGCTCCCAAAAGCAACATGATCTTACACGTTCATGAAAAAAGACATAGTTATATTTGCATAATTACAGCAATATTGTAGGTCTTTAGTGCAACAGACCTAAGAGGCTGATTTATGATTAAATATGTATGGCTAAAAGTTACCATGCTTGGAAGTGTGCATAGCATTAGACAATGACAGTTTTGGGGCATAATTGCTTTAATGTGGGCAATTAAGACTAAGTGCATGTGATTTTAGTGTCTGCCCTACATTCCTCTGAATGATTACAATGATCAATACACATGATTTGTAAGTTGCTTCCTATTGATTGAATGGTAAAATGTTTGACCTTCCTTTGAGGAAGTAATTTGCTAAATTATGACACCACGTAAAGTCTTTCTTGGTTCAGAGGTGAGGGGTAATGGTGCTCAGAATTAGAAAAAAAAAATATCATTTTTCCCCCTTTTCCTGAAAGTAAGTCTCTGTAATGTCCCTGCCAATTTGCTGACTTCACCTGTGGAGGGAGGAGTCTGGCACCTTCGTCTTTGAAATTAAGAGAGGGGAAAAAAAATGAATTACAATCTCAGTCCATCTCTACCAGAAACCCTCTTCATGAACTTCATCTGTTTACACCTCTATGCCAAATCATCAGGAAGCTCTTGACCACAAGATCTCTCTTGTTTGTGAGTGGCTGGAGAAAAATGTGCAGCAGCAAAGTTGGGAAAACCGAGCACTCTGTGAGTGCTGCAAGCAGCTGGGACACGTGGCAGGGCTTCCTGGGCTGCCCGCCAGACTTAATTTTGCTTTGCAGGCACAGTACCAAATAGCCTTCACTATATCACATTAGCAGGTACGAAAAGAAAAACAACACTGTTGTTGAAAACATTTTAGAGGATGAACAGTAACTTAGTTACAGCTGAGGCACCTCCTCCGTGCTACAATTGCCATCCTAAATGTACATAGTGGCAAATTAGATCAACATTAATAGATACCAATGCGCTGAGATATGCCCAGCTCCAGGGCTGCTCTGTGCTGTCCAGGGGGAATGGTGATTCTCCCTAACCCCAGCAAATCACACATACAGGGCACAGCTACCATGCCAAAAGTCTGTACTACCCAAGAGATTCTGGTTTCCCAGAAGGGGTTGGGAGGACCCATACAGCCCCCACTCTCCGCTTAGGAGCCACTTCACCAGTGAGTTTTCACAGAGCAGCAGTGCTTCCCGGCATCCCCTCTACCACGTACATGTGTGCTCAACCAAATTTAGTGTTACAGATGTCCTAGTTCAATAGCTAAAATTTCCACAGTCCTTACATTTTCTTTTTGAATTGTAGCACTTCGTTGGGGTCTGGCAGCAGTGCAGCCATGCACACCCCTCAGCCCAGCTGGGTGGTGTGAAAAAGCCTAAAGCAGACAGCTAGATCTTGAGTCTGGGGGTCACTTGCAAAAGTCCTCTTTGGATTATTTTTGTACACAAATCCAATTGCACCACCCAGGCAAAGTCAGCTGTTCAATTGTCCAACTAACAACTGTCCAAAATCTACCTTCAAATTATTCAGATTTCATCTTTTAAAACTAAACCACAATGTATGTACAAACTTTTCCAGATTTCAACCTCTCACACTGAACTGCCCTCCCACTCTTCACAAAGGTGAAGATTTCCTGCAACAAACACCTGCAGGAAGGCTTCCACAGTAATACTCCAACATCAACCAGATCCTGCATCAAAAACTTCATGTTCCCCACACAAGTGCACCCTACAGTAACAGCTGACAAATATACGCAAACCTCACCAAAGCCAAACACAGCAACAAGTCTCATGGTTAGGAATATGATGGGATAAAGGTTGGACTTGATGACCCTGGAGGTCCCTTCCAACCATAATTATTCTATGATTCTATGAATTCTATGATTCTAAGTGGCTGAAAGTTAAAATCCCATGTGCAGTGCAATATTGCAGGTGTGAGCTGATGCAAAGATGGGCTTGGAAGCTGCAAAGTGCACACCCCATGGTTTAATATGGCATTTTACTGGGGAATGTGTGTTCTCCCTGGGAGAACCTGACAAGCAGAAGCTGTTTAAGGACAAGATAGGAACTGTTCTGCAGGTCTGTGACACTGACAATAACAAGTGGTACCTGCGTTGTGGACTAGGATTTTCCTGTCCATTTCTGTCCCTGCCCAATCAGGTACTGCAGGAGAGAGAGAGAAATATTTAGGCCAGGATTAACCACCTCAGTGTCCCTGTCCCCAGCCACAGTTAACCCAAGCCTGGAGACCTGCTGGAAGGCCACTCTGCCCCACTCACCAGGATGTGTAACCTCAGCATTTTCTGCCCAAAACCCACCATTGGCCCATGTGATGTGCTTCAAGGTTCTGCCTCACTGTGTCCTCCCTGAGGTACCTCAGGGTTTCCCTTTGAACCCCCCCAGTGCCATCCCCTCTCTGCAGGACCTCAGTGCTTCCCACCGAAGCCCCGTGGGGCTGTTCCCACCATGGGGTACAGCAGCTGCTGCCCCTCGTGCTCTCACACCCCGATGGCAGCGCTGTCCTCGCTCCACACCGCCTCAGCGCTGCCCTTCTGGAGCTGGCACCGTCCTCTCAGACCCGTCTTCGCTCCTCTGCCCTGGCGTCACCCTCAGCCCCACTGCCGTCACCCGAGCCCTGCCCAACAGTCAGCCTGGGGCTCTTGTCCCCCAAAGCCACTCTTATGTTTCCTGCCTCAGCCTCGGCCCAGCCCGCAGCACACACCAGGGGCTGCACAGGCCTCTCTCCCGCCTGGGGTGCTCCATCCTGGGGTGCTCCATCCCGGCTCCCCCCGGCCAAAAGCATCCAGCTGGATTTGAAGTCTCAAGGTCACTTCTGATGAGCTTTCCACAGCTATCTGACTGCATCACACGGGCAATGGCAACTTTGTCCCCGTGCTGCAGCTAACGGGTACCTACAAACTCTCCAAAACCTACCGAAAAACTGCCCAGACTTCACCCATTCACATTAAACTGCTGTCTTGCTTTCTGTACCACACCTCACAAACAAGTCTTCACAAAGTAAGCCACTCTTCCTGCAGTGACACCCCAGCATCAACAAACTCCTGCATGCAGACTCTCATGCTCTCCCCGAGGGCCTGCTCTACTCTACCCACTGGCAAAGACACACTGTCCTCACTGCAGCCAAAACACTCCACCACTGGTGCAAAGTTAAGGCTGCACATGCAAATCAGCCTGTTCTTTTCCATCTTACCCAAACCTGAAGCATCCCCAGTCTCCCACATAGTGCTCAGCCTCCCCCTTCTCCCCACTGTGCACCCAGAGCCCTGCAGCCAGCCTCAGGTGAGGAAAGCAGCTGGAACACACACACGATCCTTGTGTGCAAGGTGCTCACTTCTGCACTGCTGGTGAAGGCAGAATAAAGGACAGGAAGGACAGAGACACTGAAATAATTACAATACGGAAGATGAAACATACCACAAATCATGTAGCTAGCAAAAATCATCCTATTTACTGGTTGCTGTGCCAAGCACACGTACTGTCACAAGATGTCCCACTTTAAAATCCTTTTTGTAAGGAGAAGAGAGCATCACAGAGTTCATAAATTCCCCCAAACAGCAGTAGTGAACGACAAATTAAAACTGCAAAGCAGTTACAATCCATGGTTAGGAAAAACTTCAGTCAAACAAAGGGCAGACACTTTTTGAGAAACTGAAGGTAAATCTGCTTGCCAGACTTGAGAGGCCAGCCTCTCCTGGAGCTCACCAGCCACTGCTGAAGCATCCCTTGGTGGAACTTCTTTCTTCTATCCAGCAATGATGCTGGGACACCAGTTACAGACAGACTTTCTGGGCTGAACAGGACTACTCTGGAAATTCAACTCAAAGTCCTCACTTCCCTAACCTTACCTCAGTCCTATGCCTGAGCATCAGGACTGAAGTGTCTGGCTCTATACCATAATCAGCTTGTATCTGGATTTTGAACATTCCTTTTAGTTTTCTTTCAGGAGCTTAATGATCATCACAGAGGTTTAAGTTTCCCCAGATGTCTCATTCTTGAGAAACCTTACAGAATAAAGTTATAATACTATACAGTATATTGTAGTCACTCTTTGCTGCAACAACAACAACAACAACAAGAGACACAGCCATGGATGAATAGTAAATAAATAATTCTACAAAAAAGTTCTCATTTTCTTATTGATGATATCATGCCCTTTGCAGTAATCCATTCTCAGCAGGTTCCTATGCAACTAGTAAACAAGGATTTGGGTCCCATTTCTGGATGACCTCAGTTGAGCTAGAGCTGGTGATTATCACTGGGGACTGCATGAGGACAAGAGGATGGGAAACAAGTGGTGGCAGTACTAATCAACTGTTAAACACGAGAAGAAAAGGTTAGAGTTCCATGCAGGGTACCTTGGTGCTGAGAAAGCTGTTTATGTTTTATTTTCAAGTTTTTCCCAGCACAATGTATTCAGATAGATATATTTTCATTACTTCTCATTTAAACTAATTCTTCTTTGGCTATCTCCTTTTTTATTTTTTGCATCAGACAAGTGGATTTATGCTGCATTTGAATTATGTGCTACCATTCTTACTCTAAGAATGGGCAGAGACTGAGATATCCAACATCTCATGAGAGACTTGTTGAGGAACCAACAGAAGGTGAAAGCTGCTATCTGCAGACCAAGGTGTAGGAACTGTCAGTAAGGACCCCTACACATGTCCAACCCATCATGATAAATCTGTCTCGGGAGGAGGAGAAGGTGAAGAGGGATAGAGGTACATCTTAGACAAGCACAAATTGAAATTGAGCTACAGATTGGTGCTGGGGCTGCAGAAGGCCCAAGGGTGGTGCCGAAGCTGGGGCAGAGCCTGGCACTCTGACCGTTGGCAACCGGGCATGAAAAGCAGTGGCCAAGGAGACTTATGGGGTGACTCCAGCCACTGGCACAATGCCAGCACAAGGCTAGCAGCCACCGGCACTGGGTTGCAGGGGGAACCACAACCCACAAAGGAGCTTACACCACCATTGTGTAATAGATAAATCTGTGGATAACTGCACAAATTGTAGTAACCTGCTGGCTGGCTTCGGGCACATCCACACGCACAAGAAACAGAAAGAGCCTGGTCTCTGATGGTTCACCAAGGGAGGCCTCGCTCTCTGCCACTGAATCCCTGCCAGTGGAAAAGCCAGGAAGACTCAGCGGAACAGGAACAATAATAGAACAGCAAGACACGTGCGTGTTGTGGTATGGCCCTGCGTGGGGAGAGAGGAGGAGAAAACAGACTAATTAGTCTCACTCTGCCTTTTTGTTGTTGTGTCTGTAAGGGCAAAACTGAACATCAGGGCCTCATCTGCCCGAGTAAGATAGTTTTCTCCAAGTTTTTTTCTTTTTTTCAAACATACTGTGCAGCGGAAGGTCTGACCTTGAACTGGGAATCAAGCCATTGGATATTCTTTGCTTAAACTCTTCAGCTGCTGAGCTCTAATGTCAAGCTTTTCAATTTAAAAGGTAAGAGCTGCTGCTGCCATAGTTTTCTTTGAATCTTTTTCCTGGAGAACACGTTCCCAGGTTTTGTTCAGCCTAAACCTTACAGGCTCTGAATATGCTCCATTTTTTCACAGCCCACTGCATAGGCTCCACTTGACCTGGAGGTAGCACCTGTATCTGAGCTGGCATCTGGCAGGGATTTGGTCACCTAAAAAGAGGCCTCTATGGCATCTTAGACCCCTCTGAGGCATCCAAGCTGTGCTCATGGGAGACAGGATCTCTGAGAGACCTGCACTGAGCAGCAGCTGGAGGCCAAGGAGTTCCAGCTCCCTGGAGGAGAGGGCCCTTCAAATCAAAGAAAAAGGCGTGAGTGAGTTAATCTCAGCCCTGCACACTTTTATAGTCAATATCAAGAAAAGGCACTTTACGACATAATTCATTTCCTCCTAAAATCAATGCCTAAAACTAATCAGAGGATTGACACACTAAAAGTGCTGATCTTGCTCTACTGACTGTGAGGAGAGCCCAGGGGGACTAAATCAGGTGTCTGTGTTGTATACATCTAAAGCTAGGTGAGATGACTTCACCCAAAGCTATGTATGGATGGGCTCCTCCCTGCTAGTTACCTGTCTTCAGAGTTATAAAATAAACTTCAGTGATCTGTATCTAACAAAACCCAGATCTATCTACTGTAAAATAGGCACAGCATGAATTCTTTTCACTGATCTAAAAATCATGTTTAATGAGTATTTAAAAATTATCACTTGTGAAAAATCTTTACAGCCCAAATGTCTCTATTACATAAATTTAAGTACCATTATAGTACACCATAAAATTGGATAATGGTTGCTGTAATAAATGAACAAGATCTCAAAACTCTTATTTACACTGGGACTTTACTCATGAACACTTGCATTGGTTTTCTATTGAAGTATTTATGGAATAAGATAAAACTCCATGATCCTTACTCAGGAATGCCCATAGTCACATACTTAGTTTTAAACATAGAACCACTGAAGCTGGTAAGACTTCAACACACAATTAAAGTGCATTGTTGAATCAGGACAGGTTCCTCACACAGGACTGTACGTAGGAGAATCTGGCCCAAAAATGTATTTTCCTAAGGTGTGAAATGATATCAAATATTTGATGACTCAAATGACTACATTAAAGCTAGCATTTGCATAACTAAGTTACTAGTTATGAAGAGAACAAAAAAGAGAAATATTAAAAGGTGTTGATATAGGAATGGGAAAAGAGAAACTTTGTATGCAAAACTAGTAGCAGGATTCGTGGGATTTTGCAAGTTCAAAATGTAACTGACACATTTCTTTGTTGCTGTTAATTTTGTTTTGCCTTCGTATTAACTGCATCGCTTTGATGAATATTTTTAAAAATAAAATAATGGCTATCACTCAGGCTGCTTTGAAGTATTTCTGAGTTGAATGACTGGTAGCATTTATTGATTTCATAGTGTGACACTAGGAGTTTTGATATGGGATTTTAAAAATGATATCTGAAGTTAAAAGAAGACATCTTGATTAAAGCCAGAACAAATTGTTTGGCTGAGATTCAAACTCTGGTTCACATGCCTTTCCAAGCTTGTAGATTCACTTGCTTGCTAGGAAAAGCCCATATGCTTTCAATGGATGAGTTAAAAATTCATGCCATGGAAGAGCAGGAAACTGCTTCAAAGTTGGGAACCAGCAGAACAGCTTAAACCATAAGGGAAAAATATATTCACAGACATTAAATATAAGAATGAGGTAGAAAGGTCTTGTGTTTAAGGGGTTCAGCTCTGAGCCACAGACAGCATGACCCTGAAACAAATCCTATAGTCTTCTGTGCATCCGTTGCCCATATGTAAACTACTGATAATATCGTTCTCATCTTCTACTTTGCAGGAAGCTGTGAAGATGAATAGCAGCTATATGATGCTGTAAGTCATATGGCCAGCTAGAGAAACGTTCTGTTGGGTTATCAGTTTAAATCTCAAAGAGACTGCAATGAATGCTACTGATCTGGTGGGTGCAATAACTCATTGCCAACAGCCTTCTGGGTAATTCTAGTTCAAAAGGTACCTCAGAGATCCCACCACACAGGGAACTGAGTCTCTGTGCTGGCCACTTCTACTGAAATGCTTGATGTATTCATGGCTTATCAAGGCAAGGGGGGAACATCTAGAAAAGGACTGACCCTCATTTGTGGGCTGCTCAGTACTTCAGGATCCAGCAAAGCCCTCCTGCTGCTGCCCCCTCTCCAGTCTGATAAACCAGGACAGGGTCCTATGTGGCCCACAGAAACAGGCATGGAAATAGGAGTTCTTCAGAATGAACCAATACCACTAAATCTCCACAGAGATCATCTGCTTAAGCCACTTGAGTCCTTATGAACAGGCACACATTCTTTGAATAACTGACCTAAAGCACCTGCTCATAGGGCAGTTTCTGCTTCTCAGGAGAAGACCATCGCTTCTTTTCTCAACCTTCTTCCATTGGTGGTGTCACTGGGGATGAGACTGACTTTTAAAGGAAACATTCGCTACTGCCATTTGGGAGGGTCATGAAAAAAATACCTTGTCAGTTTTGGAATGGAAAATGTAATAACTCACCAGCAGGCTATTGACTGAGTTGTTAAACTCAGGGGGGAAAAAAAAACCTGTTAGGTGAGCTAGTTAATATCAAGGCTCACCACTCACTTCTGCATACTACAGACCATGTCAAAAGCTTTCCAGTAATCAGCAGAGCTTAAGAAAAGTCTCTGATTAGCTTTTCTTTCATCTTTCTCTTTTCCATCTGGTGTTAAAGATCAAACCTTCAGTTCCTCTACTCTTTTAAGCCTTGCCTGTTTGACAGCAAACTTCTCATCCATCTTAAATCTAGTGTGGGCTAGAACGTCTTTCAGCAGTGGCTGGAGGGTAGATATATTATCAGATAGTAACCATATTGCTCCTTCTCTTTTAACTGTAGCTCTGTATTTGTTATTCTAGGATATATCTGGGTTTTCTGAGTGTTCAGCTTCCATCCCTCTACTGCAGGGCAGTGCTGTGCTGCTAATGCTTTGCAAATCACCACATCATCCCTTTCCAGTTTTGGAATGCCCTATCTGTGCTTTGCATAGCTTCTTCCAACTTTACAAGCAGCCAAGGATACCTGTCTCCTGGGACTTTCAGCATGTGTGCTCTTAAAGGCACTACAATGTGGGAATGATGGTGGTTTTGACAGTGATGGGGCTGTAAAGCTTTAAATTGCACTGCTACCGATTGCCTGCTGGGTAAAGCACCCTCCCCTTTGACAGAGACTGCAGTAGGACAGGGATGCTCAGCCACCCTTTAGAAATCCTTGTCTTCTCAGCAGGATATGGGTAAAGACAGCTAGAACCACTGGGCTGTCTTCGACCCGGCCCTGATCCTCCTCCCATGGCACTCTTACAGATACTTTGTTAGTAGCACCAGGAGAAAAGCAGCTGTAATTATTTGCTACGTGGTTTACACAGAACAGGAAAAGAGACACCACCTCCCCCACTGCACTGAGGGCCACCAGTTAATGATACAGAGTATTTAGACCATCAAGATAATTGCATGTCTAATTATTTCAAAATTAGGTGTTTTTTCAGGAAGAGAAATTTCAGTTTCTTCCTCCTAGGCTGTACCACCTAGCATCATTTGTAACCTACAACTTCATAGTCCATGAGTTATCAAATCTATTTCAAGCATATTTATAGTTACTGTACCAGAGATTCATAAAATGTCTTCATGACTTTGCCAGGGGAGGCAAAATGTTTGAAAAAGAAAGATGCTAGAAGATGTGGGAGAAAGAAGAAAGCTGCCTTAGGCAACTTACAGCAGAGTAACAATGACCTCCTTGTACAAGAGCAAGCCTGTGAAGGCCAGATCTTTATTAGTGAACAGTGCAGCCCAGCAGCAGCAGACACTTGAGGTGCACACTATGTTTATCTCAGGGGATTTACTTCAGATTACCTCTAGCCTGGTCGTGTGAACCGAATTAGTATATTAGGTGTAGTCCTGGAGAACATTTTCTCATGTAGTTTAAACAAAAGGAATAAATACAGTTTGTGTGCCCTCAGACCACTCCATGGTGTGAACCACAGAGCAGCAACTGGCAATAATAATGAATTTGCTTCAATGGTGCTCTTCTGACCCAGAGTTATGTGCTAATTACACATGCTCTCTATAGTACCTATCACACGATATGTTTATTAAGCATCTGTGCTCAGTAGGCATTACACTGTATGGGGACAAAATTTTTTTCGTGCAACCTACTATCTTTAAAATGTTGGTCTTGAACTCCATGCCTATGTAAACCAGGGGGATGTAAACAAGCTTTACAAACCAGTTTCAAATCTTAAATTTACAAAATAAGTAATCAGACTGAACTTGAATACAGCCTGTCAGTGAGGAGAGTTAAATGTGGTTGTTTGGGGAAGAATGGTATGATGCCATATGTTTGCAGACCTTTCTGCCTTGCTGTTCTGAGCCTGGGCTAAAGCATCTGGGTGCTATCACAGTGTGAGCAACTTCTTCCTGCTAGGAAGAGTGTAAGAAAGCACCTTTGGAAATGATCAGTTCGGTGTCAGAACCAAAGTAGCTGTTGTTCATCAGTACCTAATACATCAGGAGAAATGCAAAAGCACATTACTGAGCATATGTAAAGAGCCTGCTTTCACATCCCACTCTTTAGTAGTTAGAGACTGATGTATATCCTAGAACACGAGGTTCAATATCCTTTTCACTGTTTGTACTAATTATAACATTAGGTATTTCTGATTTCCATATAAGCATCTAAATATAAATCCTTCTAAATCTGAATCCTTCTAAATCTCCGTCTAAACAATTTGCTGTGGCAGACAGGCCCACAGTTAAATCATGTGTTGTGTGAAAAAGCATTACCATTTATCAATGCTGAATTTCATACCTTTAACTATCAATTTAGCTGACACTGGAATTCACTTAAAACATTTCTTCCCGATGTAATAGATCCTATATGGGTAAGTCCACGTGCACGTGGTGAAATGGCAATGAATTGCATTAACAGTTATAAACACAATTACTCTGCAGCATCACTGCTAAAGCTCCTGCAGCTCATGTTAGTTTGGAGACAAGGATTAACACTAATGAGAACTGAGAGATGAGTGAAAATAATAATAATAAATGCAAACATTCTGATTAAACAGGAGGAGGTTGCAAAACACTAAACCAACTTTGGAAAGGAGCAACTCCTCGCAATTTTCGTTGGCTCATATCACTGAACTAAGGATGTGAATCATCCATCACTACATTATTTCAGTTTTAAAGCAGCACAGCTTTGATGGTGGGACAGTTCTGTTGATAGAAAAGCCTGAGGGACATAACTGTGGGTTTTTAAAAAATTTAAAAAATTTTTTTAAATTGGTTGGTTGTATGTTACATACAGATTACAGACATGTTTTATGTTACACAGTTTGCCAAACTGCATTTGACTTGCTAAAGGGAACCAAACTATGAAAATTAATGAGCTGTTTTAAAGTTAACAGTGTGCACAGGCTCCTGTTGAAACACTTGGAGAACACACTACCTTTCCATACTAAATTTAATTCTGCAGATAATGCTTGCTTGGCAAATCATGTCTTTTAAATGTGTATTTATCATCTCAGGAAGTTTAAATTATGGCACATATCTCCTTTTTTGGTTGCAGGGTAAGTACTCATTTTGATAAATCTAAGTTTCCCGTAACTTGGTTAGCATAGTAGCCAACTTATTAGCCTCACAGAAGTGTTTTTGAGATTAACTGGTCAATAGTTTGCACTGCTTTGATGTGTAGAGTCCACACAGATATTATGACTTATTTCACATGTTTGACAAAAGTTTAAAATACTCTTTCCCCCAATAATACAAACTTTGACTAAATGTCCCCCCACCCTGTGTTTGTTTCTTTTTAAAATTTTTTTAAACTACAGTTTCAGTTTAGGGAAAAGCCAATTCCTTCCTGGTTCTCTAAAAGTATGAAAAGATGTCAAGTTTTTCAGAGCTGCTGTTGATGGCAGGAAAACCAACACAATCTGGGCAGAATCAGCATCATCATAAATAATATAGTAATGTTTTGATTTTGTGCTATAAATAATGAAATAAGCACCTGATTTTTATCCAAAAAATTAAGAGGCATAATTAATTCAGACATGCTTCAGGGTAGTTCTAACACGAGCTCTTTGTTCTCGTGTTTTTTATTCTATTTGACATGGTTGCTAGGATGCTACTGCAAAATAATACGTTTCAGGATCGTTATTACTGGGTTACATGGGTATGACGTGGTATCACTCTGTGAACTTCTTTTCTCCTTCAGAACCTGATAATTCTGCCAAGCTTGGTGTGATCCCAGCCTCCCACACCAACGTATTTTTATTAGGTGGAATGAATGAATGGGAGACTCCTGTGTGCCCTGAGGCCCCGTTATCCCCGGCACAGCGTGCAGCACAGCACGGCTGTCCCTAGCTCAGAACAGAGACCTCTCTCAGGGGGACATTGGCAGGAAGCAAATGATGCCTGCACCTCTGGGTGCATACAGAAGGAAAAGCAGCTAGTTCTGTGGCTGAAGGAGCAGAGACATTTCTCTGACACCTTCAAGCTTCCATAAAGGCTTACCCTTTGGAGAAGATGCTAGAGCACAGCTAAGAGCAGACCGTATGGCCTGGCTTGGTAATGCTGCTTAATCAACTTCAGTCCTTTCTGAAATACAAATGCTTCACTGTCCTCCTGGAACACAGTGGTTCTACTCCAAGTACTCTCCATTTCCCAAAAGCTTCATATTCCCTCCATCCTATAGATGCCATCTTTAGGTCAGTAAGAGTAGGCGAAACTCCAGTTCCAGACAATGAATATCATTAATCTTCTCCTTATTTGTATTCCAAGTGAAGATTTATTATTTTATCAGCTTTTACTTGTTTGCTAGTATTTATGAAACCGATGAATTGGCTGCAATCTACTTTGTTTCCTGCTTCCTGGCAGCTGCAGACCTGTTTAGCCTGGAGAAGACTGAGAAGGGATCTTATCTGTGCTTATAAATATCTAAAGTGTGGGTGTCAAGAGGATGGGGCCAGACTCTCTTCACTGACAGGACAAGGGTCAATGGGCACAAACTGGAACACAGAGTTCCACCTGAACATGAGGCAAAACTTCTTTACCCTGAGGGTGACAGAGCACTGGCACAGGCTGCCCAGAGAGGTGGTGGAGTCTCTGTCTCTGGAGACATTCCAAACCCTCTTGGACACCATCCTGTGCAACCTGCTTTATGTGAACCTGCTTTGGCAGGGGGGTTGGACTAGATGATCTCCAGAGGTCTCTTCCAACCCCCACCAGTCTGTGATTCTGTGAAGTCCTGAGAAGCAGGAGAGACATGAGGCCTCCTACGGTCTCCACAATTAAGGATCTCATAACTGATGAGTTAGGGGGGAAAAAAAATATCTGTCACTCATAGGCAACTATTTTGTGGCTTTTACAACTAATTGTGCCAAGTCAGATTCACATAGCTAAAGACAGACTAAGTGGCTGATTTTAACTGTGCATCAAGGAAATTACCCTTAATGTAATATTCTAACTTCCAAAGGCCCCATGTAGCAAACTAAGTGCAGGATTTCAGACAATCTACATTACTGATTATATTAGGTGGTTTATCCTAGTCTCAAACTGCATCAGATAGGAAACAGACACAATTTGTGTGACACAATTAACCGTAAAATTTAACCTCTCATTTACACACACATATGCCCATGCTAGAATGGTGAGTCTGCACAAGAGCAAACAAAAGCAGCCAGGGATGATGGGACAAAGGTTCCCCCATCAGCTGTAGCTGCACCCTGTAGGGCTCAGAAGAGAAAAGACAAGCTCTGGGATGGCACTCTGTTGCGGCTGCATTGCTTTCAGCTGCATAACCAAGTTAGAGCACCACAGGTCAGTCCATAGTCACTGCAGATATGATCATGCGACACCATCAAAACAGCTACTGAGTCTACTCACTTTGTGCCTGGTACAGCATTCCCACAAGCTGTGTCACAGGAAGACCACTCAAAGAACTCAGATTTCATGCTCAAAATGCACGCACAGCATCCTGCCATTCCGAGCTGTTCTCTTTACCTTACCTTTACCTCATCCCCTTTACTTTTCAAGTAACTTTCAGAGCCAGAGGAAGCTGAAAGCAGTGCCTTGCACTAGATGGCCACTCAGCTTTCTCTCCTAGCTTCATCCCTGCAGAGCAGCTGAACTGATCAAGCAGCTCCATCATGCACTGGGGTGGCGCTTACTTCTGTGCAGTGGGATTTAAATGGTAAATAGGCCTTGTGTCAAAAACTTGATATATTTCTTTTGAGCATACAGTGGTTCTATTCCTCTTTAACTTACCAGATCTATTTTCCTTACTGAGCTCAAGCCAATTGCAGAGTCCAATCTTAAAGTTTAACCATTCATTCCTGTGTCTGGAAAAGATGCTCTTTTCTTTGACTGCTCCAGTTCAATCTCATCTCTCATTTATTCTGTCTGGTTCCCTCTTTGACCCGTGTTTTGTCTGTCATTCCAGTTTCTCTCTGCATACAGAAAATATCCTGACACAGAGGCTCTTCTCTTCAGGCATGTCCGACTGTAGAGCAGGGCTGTCTTGGGCAGGGTATGTTGCCCTCCAGCCTCCCATGAGCATCCCACTTGTGCAGCTATGGGCAGGTGGACACAGCAAGCACACCCTTTGCCAGCATCCCAGGAGACAAACTCCCATAAATGTACTACTGGCTCTCAATTTATATCTCTGGCATTGCTCTAAACTCAGTCTCCCAGTCGCAGGATAAAACTTCTCACTCCAAGCAATGCGTCTTTACTGTTTCAATCTAACTTTTCCTTGATTGGGTTGAAAGGTTAAGTGGAAACTAAGCAGGAATTTAATCTGAGAGACTTATTATGTACTGAAAGGTACCTATTATATTTATTTTTAAATATAACTTAAATCAGACTCTGCCTTTGCTGAAACCACCTCCTTCGTTCTCTCTGCCAGCCAATATTTTGAGCAGTCCAGCAACAGTTTAGCCAATACACAGTCCTTAACATTGCTCTTTAAATTGCAAGACATATTTTTATGCATACTCTATTTTCCATTCTGAAATGACAATATAAACCTCTTTCAAGCAGCTGAAACATGCCATCTCACCTCTATACTTAACTCATCCAAATTATACCTGAAAGCTCACAAAGAAGTTTAGGAAGGATATTGCTCTATTCTAAGACCTGCAGGAAATAAATATTGTGAAATATGCTTTTCATTCCCTTTGTTCTGAAGTTTTACAACTAAACGCTGTGCTGGCAACACAGGTTTATCAGGAATGCCTGACTTGTCCAGATCTTGAACTCTAATGGAATAATTCAACAGAGCAAGAAAAGAGAAGAGGGAAAAGGGGGAGAAAAGGGAGGGAAAAAAAGAGAAAGAAAAAGAAAAGAGAAAGAGTAAGCCAACTGCAATATGAAAGGTCTAATTGTTACTTGTATTGTAACAGCAGTGTTTCTACCACAGCTGTAGTATAAAAAAAAAGCTGATGTTGAGCTGGTAGCATCTGCTATGTATCCATGATTTCAGTATTCCTGTTCACACTAGCTAAGGCTCGGCCTTAATTATTTAGGCTTGGACCCCACTGATTTTGTTTGTTGTTTTTTTTCTCTCTGAAGACAGCTCCTTTGATTTTGCCATTGATTGACATCGACAAATAAGGTCCCTAAGACTGCTGCTACAGAAGATGGTCTTTGTCTCCTGTTTTACAAAATACATAGAAAGAGAGAATCTGCAGTTGAAAATCAGTTTCTCTGATAATATGATAGTGACTCATTAATTAGAACAGTTTCCAACAAAATCTAGGGTGATGGAAGCCTAATGCAACCTAGAGGCTTTATTTGAAGAATACCCTGTTATTGGCCAAGCACATTGAAGCCCTTCCTGTATGCTCCACTGCAGGAGTGTTTCTAACAGACACGGTATTCACTTCTGAAACCTCAACCTAAGAAAGGCAGAAATAATTTTAAAGCAGCTCAGAAAATAATATTGCAAGCAACTAGGCTGAACAAAGGTTTGGCATAAGCGAGTTCAATTGTAGTCATCACAAAGTTAACTAAATTGAAGGAGTGAACTCCCAAGATCTTGTATGTGGATAAGAAAAAGGCCATGCCGTGAACACCTAATTCATCCCCTTATTTTCTTGGCTGATACGAAGTAGGTTAACAACGAAGACTATGTTTATAAAGCTTGTCAGGTTACAGCTATCATACCTGAAGAGGTGCTTGCCCCATCCTCCATCTGCTCGTCACTTCCCTCTGCTGCAGGTTGTCATCCCCTCTCATCTGCTTGCTCCTTAACTCATTTCAGCCACAAGGAACTACACTCATAAGGGCCTACTACTGGCACTGTTAAGTTAAAGTAACCTGCCTTGCTTCATCTGAAAAGATGTCAGAGCGGAAGAAAAAAAGTTACAGGCGACAAGAACTTAGGGGAGGGGACAAGAAAGCAAGCATGGGACAGTGACTGAAGACAATGTGTGCACACATCCTAATTAGAAGGAGAAAGATACATGGCTTTGTGTATGTAAACCATTTTCTCCCATTTGCCTTAGCATATCAGAAATGAAAAAGAGTGAACATATGGGTCACCAAACACTACATAAGACTGTCCACACAGGATAATTTGGACAATGTATTAAGCCTGGGTATGTATCTTAAAATTAAATAAAACAGTATCTTTGCCATCCTTAGCTGACCTCTTTTAGTTATATGATGGACTGTACTAGAACAATGTATTTCGGCGCATCCATTCTGCAAGTAATCCTGCATCCTCCTCTGAATTTCTAAATTGGCTGAATTGATTGCCAGAGGAATACCAGCCAAGAGCGATACACGTCACGAGATCACTATATCATAGAAATAACATTCAGTGGGGACAGATTGTGAAATCTAAATTAACAGCTGGGGCATGTTTCAGTTAATATAACACTCCTAGATTTGCAAAACTGCTAAAATATAAACAGTATGGATTTTTGCCTTATTCCAAGAGTTCAGTTGGTGAGGAAGCCAACCTGAACCACTCCAAGCAAGAAGGGCGTGCTCTTCTGAGATGCTACTAATGTGTCACAAATTAGTTTTAGAAACCTGCTACCTTTTTTTATTGTATGAGACATCCAGAGCATTTTATGAACACACCTCAGAGAAACTTGGCAGAGGCTTTGAGAAGCAAACAGAACGTTACTTGGAAAACATTGATGACCTTTATAACACCTGGTGTTTGATCCCAAGATAAACTTTCAGCAGCATCCACTCCCCAAGTCTCTGAGTGCTGCCAGCAGAAGATAGGCAGAGATGGGAGGGTTTTCTCAGGTAGGGGTGCCAGGTGGAGGAGGAGGGCTGGCCTGCACCCACCATGCTCCCAGTGCTAAACCTTCGCCAGCTAAGGAGGCTGGTGGGACCGTGCTGTTGTGGCTGCTGCAACTGAGCTGCTGATGCTGTGACTTGGCTGCAGGTTCTGCTGAGTCTGACCTGGTGCAGTCTAAACTCCAGGAAAGAAACGACAGTGTTTCATTTTTTCCTGAAGCTGTCATATTTCATGGGACTCCACCTTAAAGACCTCATTACAGGGGGTCCAGCAGGCTTACACATGGAAACAAGAACTTCAGATATATAGGAAAGGCTGGAGAGGCTCTGGGAGAACCCAAAACTTGGGAGACCACCCTGTGCCTGCCCCCAGCACTACCAGAGCTAGACCAGTGTTTGAAGAGAAAAAGGTTGAGAGTAGCCCTGCAGCTTCCCTTATCCCTCTCTGCCATCCAAAGCCCAAGTGCAAACAAAAAATCTGCAATAATAGATATACATAAATGTTACGTGGAAAAGCCCCTGGCAGGGTTTGGGCTGGCTCTCCATCCTCCTAGGCCAATGATCTGCTACTAAGCTACACAAGTGCTGTTCCAACTCCTCAGTCTGGTGAGCTTTGTTATTACCAGCTACAGTATCTTGTCATTACTGTCTTGTGCAAAGAGGGGGAAATGCCATGGAAATTGGGTGGAAGTCACATCTTAAATTACTTTTGCAACTCCTGTATTGGGACTTCAGTTCCTACTGCGAAGCAGAGGAATCATCTACAAGCAATCAGATGTACTGTTCACGCTAGATAATTGTCTCCTTAGCTCATTACTCAAGGGCTTGTATCCTGTACCACGACTGATGCTCTTCAGCTCAGGAGCTGCCTCTTACACCATGTGCTGTCTCCCATAGCTTTAAGGCAACATGTAGTCCAGGAAAATCCACCTAAAGTAACATAGGAGAAACTGCCCCAGAAATATATGTACTTTTGACTTCCAAAATTATCTTACAGAAGTACAGTGCTGGTTTAAAACAAGCAGGTTTTGTCTCTGCAAAGCTCATCAATGGATAGTAAGTCAATGCATTTCCATTGCCACTTGGTGTCCCCAAACCTATTAGCAGTGAGAGCCGCTTGCGCAAGCTTGGCAGGACAGGTACGAGCTGCATGCATAAATGTGATCTGATGCTTATATTTTGTTTTGCCAACGGACTGTGCTGACACTGGCTGATCCCATGACATGCACCCGGGCGCTGAGCCCTGTCCTGCTCAGCCTGCAGCCTCCTGCCGAGGTAGCTAGCTGCAAGAGGAGTACACGTTACGCAATGCCTTTGCATCGTACAGCCTGTTCTGAGGTCCACCAGAGAGGTCCTCCAGAGCAGAGGAAATCCCTAAATGCCAGGAATGCCTGGGCTCTTGTGTTACAGGCCCAAAGGAAAGCTCAGTCTTTGAGCAAGCACTCCTTCCTCCTTGCCCATCTATACTGCGGACCTAGGTAGAGCAGTTTTATCATCTCTGGGAGTAATCCTTAGGAGATTGACACATTTTACAACAGGGATGACCACTAATCAAAATCCCTAAGCTTTTCCCTTTCTACCATTTCCCAGAATCTGCACTTTCTCTCTGCCCAGCTTCCAAACATCATAACGCCGGAGTCCTTGACACCCTGGACACCAGGAAGGCGTGCAGCAGGACCAGTGTTCTGGTACTACACAAGCATTCGGGCTCCAAATTCCACGACGAGCCTCACGTATCACACTTCCCTCAAGAATGTGAGCAGGAAAGTTGGCCAGACAGCTCTGGCATTTGGACATGGGTATGGCCTGATCGACAGCTGAATGGAGTCAGAGAGACTCCTTTTGTTCATTACAACCAGTTGTAGAATCAGCCCGTGCTGCACAAAAAGACTTCATACCACTCTCGCAGCGATCACCCCCGCTTGCGTTAGTGTTCATCTCCACATACCATCACTGACTAATTATCAGTTCTGAAAAATGCCATTAAGCATGTATCCTATCCTACCGATGGGATTTACTGATGCTCATCCACCCTAAAAGCCCCAAACCAGCTGGAGCTACCTGGTGGCTGGGATAGGGAGGCACCAGCCAGCCCCTCGGGCCGTCCTTCCTCCTTTGAGTTTCGAAAGGGCCACATTCTGCCTCCCATTTCTCAAGAGACATGCACCTCCATCTGTAAAGGGAAACACGCAGTAGTAGCCATTAAGGAAAAGAGTGTGGGGAGAGAGAATTTCCTTTTATTTCCTTCTGTTGGATTATTTGGTGTAGCTGGCAGCTTCACTCTGTATTTTCAGTCTGCTTTCAGTTTGATTCTACCACTTGTCTCTCTCCTGCTCATCCCCTATACACAGTGACAGAAAAGGCTTAAAGAAACAATAATTCATGACTGTAAATTATCAATAAGCCTACAGGTAACACACTTTTGAAACTGCCTAGATTGCAAGTTGAATGTGCTCTTTTAGTACAGTAAACTGCAAAACAAAATCACAGCTGCCATAAGAGCCTATAGATTGTTTTCTATAAGGCCTTATTAATATTTTATTTCACTGTCATCTCTGAGTGTTCTTATCTGACTTGTTATCTTGCACAATCTGGAAGGAGCAGTTTGGCAATAAGACATATCAGTAGGGGCAATGTGGAACAGTACTTCAGCAAGAGGTGTTGCACTCGTGATGCAAATGAGTCTCTTGACCTTGAGCTTCCCAAGTGTGCGGTGTCACTGAGGGGGTTCATTACAGTGTAACACCACAGAGACAGCAGGGCCATGGAGGCAGCTGAACAGAAATAATCTGTCCCCTATATTCTTTATGCACAGAAGCCTATCTTATAGTTACTAAGCATGTGGCATTTTTAAGGCAGCCCTGGCTCCAAAATATGTTATTCTGAGATAACACAATATGACTCAACACAGCAGCATGAGACAGAGGTGGCACGAGCAGGTAAGTTGTCAAAATAGGTGACAGATGGAGTTGTGCTAAAAAACATTCAAGATATTTGCTTCTTAGTTTTTCTCCAACATGCATCTCCCGCACAGTTTTAAAAATTTACCTTGAAGTGCCTCTACATAATGCAATGTGATGAAAGACAGAGAACAAGAGTGAAAGAACGAATTGCAGAGTTGTTACAGATAATATGCGACATACAGCAGATATCAGCACACAGCAATGACAACCTATATTGCTTTTGAATAGTTTGGCACAAATTGCCTATACATGCATGATGTGTATTTCCTCTGTGTATTTCTTACTGCTGTAGTGATATGAAAGGTAAACTCCTCAGTGATCAAGCTAAATGAAATAAATCAGTCCATTACAACAGTATGAGATTTGGCACAAATCAGCTTTGTCTGTTTTCTTGTAGGACACACTGTCCTTCCACCCTTTAAAAGGAAGTGACACTACCTCCAGTTCCTCTGATTGACATGTATTTTGATATATATATATATATTTTACACGAACACACTAAATTATATTATTCCATTTCTTGCACATGCATCAAAAATAGATTGATGCTTTTCTGCATGTCTTCACATCTGGAAGATAAATACTTTGCAATGGGATGTAACATCATGCAGTAATGTCTGTCACTGTGATAGACCCTTATTTGTTCTGTACGAGCAACCAGGCAGGATTTCAGCTGACATCAGGGAAACAACTACCACAGGACCAAGGGCCAAACCAGTTCAAAACACTTGAGTTTGAGAAACTTAAAGGGTTTATTGAAAGCTCTCTTTAATCTTAGATTTATTTTATTTAGTTATTTTTCAACTATAAAAAGAAGATACCCAGCCCAGGATATTTATGTATTTCAGTACAGATTTGCACCAACTAATGTCTTGTGTATATACAAAACTTTGGGAAGAACTGTTGCACCTCTGGCAAACAGTATATCCTTGACTGATAGAAATGAGAAGCCAGAGACAGGGAGTTTAGTAAAGTCTATGTGCTCCTCTCCAGATGGATGTATATCTGTTCTGCTCATCCTCACACCACCACACTACATAGTCACATTAAAGCAAATTAATCTAAGAGGGATTTATTAGCTCAGCTCAGTTTTATGCTGACCATGGCTTTCTGCATAACGTTGGGTGGCATCTGGCTGGCTTCGTGCAACCAGTGTCTTCCTGCCAACACCATCCAGACACCCCCATCAATGGGCAGTCAGAAAAGGCAAAATCCTGTATGGTTTGATGGATCCTGTTTTAACCACCTCCCAAAGGAGCACGAGCTGGGATTCTGTAGTCTCTGGAAAATTACCTGTTTCCAAAGCAACTGGCAATAGTTGCTGCTAGTGAACTCTTGCTACTACAAAGAGAAGCAACAGGGATAATACTGGAGTATAACTTTTGCTATGTGGCTAGATTATGGAAAATAACAAACACTGCAGAGACCCGTGAGTGTGCAGTAGGCAAAATGAAGCAATCTTAGAGCAATTACTGGCCCAGCGATTGATATGATCCCGTTCCTGCAGCTGCCATGAAAGAGCATGACTGAGGAAAGGCCAGGAAGGAAAAGGCAGTTTGTGCAACATCTACCAGGCTCCCACATGGCATGTTCCAAACTCACTATTGCCCGATGACAGCACCCAGATTAGGGCATCAGTGTGGGCTGAACTGGAACTGATCTTTCACTGACTTTTGAGCAACTTCATGGCACGGATTAAGAGGGGTGTGAAATTCATCTTCACATCACTCTTAATCCTTTGCCCATAAAAGTTATTCCAAACTCAAGAGCATTAACAAAGGGCATTTTGAAAATGTACATAAGGAATTGAAACTATTTAGAGCTTTTATTTATACAATCTGCACTCAGCATAGCACTAGATGCATGATTTAGCTCTTTTGTAACTCTGTGTCCTTATTGTATGACATATAGACATGTACTTCAAGCCTTAGATATGACTGCCAGGAGCATTTTTTAACCCTTGTAGCATGATTAAATCCTTAGTTCTCCAACAGTTGTTTCCATCTACTCGGCTCACAGCATTCACAAGTGCTGGGGAATGTTCACCACCCCAGTTAGGGAAAGCAAAGAGCAGAAAGGTGATTAGGAAACCAAGTCCCCTGGCTTTCACACCATGTCTGCAAAAGTCCTTTATTATGGACAGTCTGAGGTACTGACCCCAAACCCTGATAATGTAAAAGCTATTTACATCTCATGTTACAGCTACACTTTTAGTATGACTGAGCAGTCTGCAACACCCAACAGGAGTGTGCAAAGCCAGTCTGTCATCATGCACATTTCCCTCCATCTTTCATTTAACTTTCCCTTGCCTGAGAGATTGATAACTGGTATTTGTGCCGGTCCCAGGGACAGGAGTCACGCAATGTTATGTCAGCCAGGGACAGGCAAGCTTGCTTGGCATCATTTGGTACTCAATGAAACTTTGTAAGTTGGAAAGTTTCATTTGAACTCAAGCATAACTGAGTTTGTCTTCCCTTAAATAAGGGCTGATAGAGAGAGTAAATGGAGGGAGAAGGGGGGAAAAAAAAAAGAACAAGAAAAAACCCATCTAGTCTGCAGACCTGCTTGTCCTGTTTGGGTTTTTTCAGGACTCTCCTGTCAAGACTTGCTGACAGATGAGCTCTGTTGAGTCTTACAGTGGTGATTTAAGATGTTACTGCATCCCTTGCTTGCACCCCTCTTCTGCTAGAGGTTACAGCCCACATAATAGGATTGGCAGAAAGGAGTATTTTCCTCTGTCTCAGCCACTCCAGTTTAAATTCTGGCATATTAGCTTAAATATTTTGATGCGCAGCACAGAAGGATGGAACTGGAAAGACCATGGAGGTCACCTAGGTCACGCTCCTGCCTGAAGGCTGGATCAACTGTTCTGTGTCACACCTGACAGATACTTGTCTGACATCTTCTCAAACACCCCCAGTGCTGGAGATAGTACAGCCTACATGATCCACACAGCTAATGAAACACTGAAAAGTACAGGCAGGGCCTGCAGCAGACTCCCAACAAATCCGACTATTTTTAAGGCTGTCCACTCCTGCTCCCCCCACTTTCACTAGCAACTACACCTTTTTAACCAGTTTCCGAGATTTCAGATGCAAATGGTATGTGGGATGATGTCAAAAGCCTTACTAAAATATGCACATCCATATTTGCTGTGCTGTAGCCTTGTGACACGATCTCCATTTCCGCAAACCCTGTAGGAACTACGAGGAAATTCATCAGGCCACTGCTTTCCCCGTGCATCGCATCTTGTGCATCTGTCTGTCTAACTATATCCCACTACAATTCTTAAGGCTACTCGCCCCTCCTCTTCCTAGTGTTTGAAGTGGAAAATCTGTGATTTAGCTAAACTGCTTGCTTACTCTCCTTCTCTTTTGTTTGCACAGGACCACTTTGCACTTGCGCTCTTAATACTGTTTCTTGAAGGATCTCCTAGATCTGTTTAGCACTGTTTTTCTTGGACAAGATATCATGACCATGCTGATGTTTACCTCCCTAAAACTTTACTTTGAGGCTACAGGAATGAAAGACAGTTCCCTTCTGTTGGATACAACCCATGTAGCTGTTCTTTTCCATGTCCTACACACACCAAAAAAAAAGCTTCAGTATGTTTCAACAACTGCCTAAACCATCTGCACACTTTATTTTTCAATATGTCTAAGTGTCTTCTCTGTTTATGCCAGATCCTGTGCCTTAGAGCAGTCAACTGATTGCTCACACAGAACCTCATACCCCAGATCCTATGATCCTCCTGGCTGCCATTGCACAAGCACACGTAACTGCATCCATGTTCTTTTTCCCCTGACACTTTAACAGAAGGTCTCTCCCCCTCTCTAACCTGGCTCACAGAGCAGCTATGTGCACCCTTGAGACCCAATACATCACATCTCCCCATGCTCCTGCACAGCATGAGCTGAAGTGTTGACACATGCTCTACCTTGCCTGCTTTGCTGGGTAACCTGGAGCAGAAGAGCAGCCACAAGCCGCTGGGCTGGGGTGGGAAAGTGACCCAGGGGACTCGCATCCCTTTCTCTGTAAAAAACATGGGGCACTTTGAAATTAAATCTTCCTTGACAAAGACTGGGTTAAATTACCAGAGTGAGATCTTGTCAAGAACAGCAAATAGAGGCAGGTTCCCACGCAGCGCTCGTGCCTGTGCTTCAATAGCATGTGGTGAAAGCAGGGGAACGGGTGGGTGGGTGGGTGGCAGGGCCTGAGTGTGCCACCTTCATGGGGATGTGTGTCTTCCCTCTATGAGAAACATGCCCAGTGCTGCACTCATCTCCCTTCCTAACAGAGACCCCTGTTCGGGGTCACGCTGAGCACCTTCCATTGCCTCCATAAATAGACCTTTAACATTGTTACAGGAAGCATCCTCTCCCTGGGGTGCCTTTCCACCTAACACTTGGATGTGGCAGTCCTTGGTTGTTTTCCAGGTTCTGGGAGCTGCTCAGGTGATTCCCAGACATTTTGTGCTCCCGCATCATGGGTTTTTATTAAATGCCAAACAGAATTCGCCTTCCCCGAGAGATGAACTAAAACGATCTCTAGTATTGGTATGCACAACAAAACTTTTACAACACCATTAGCAAAGCAGAATATTTCTGTTCCCATTATTTCAAGTTGAATAATTTAATGTCCACCCTTTTTAAATTTACCACTTTTAAATTAAAAACTCATTAAAATGTTTCAATAACAGTTAATATTAGCATAGCAATAAGACATACCAAGTGGGCATTACCAGGAGATAATTGACCTGATCTGTAAATTGGTGCCCTTGGCTTTACCTCTGGATGTCAATCAATTAAAGCAGTCAATCATCTCCGAGTAGTGCCTGCCTCAGCAGGTCTTATTGCTTAATCATATAACTGTTGAGCTAATACCATTCATATTTCTGGACAAAAAATTCCACTAGGAATTCCCATTCATTATCACATCAAAATTAACAAGATCTCGAAATGCATATTATATTATTCATAACATAATACTCTGCCAAATGGAAAACATCAAAATATATCTCCTCTTCTTTCCTTCTTTTTTAAAAAAAAATTTTTTAAAGCATGCAGTTGTTAATTAGACATTCTTTAAGATGATCAAGTAATTGAGATATGGGGTTTAGATCAGGTTCACAGGGAGTATGTGGTCAAGTTAATGACTCAAAAACTGTCACTGTACAGAAAAGGGACTTCTGCTCAGCTAACATTAATGGCAGTGGTACCAGTTTTTGAGTCAGTCTACTTCAGGGGAGGGTCAGGCCTTACAAGTGTGTGGAATTTAGGGAATGACTTTTAATCTTCTATATAATGAAATTTAGTACATGTAATTCTTTTTTTTTAACTCTTCAGATTCTGCCTAAAAGCCTTTACTTGCATGAACTGTTCTTCTTAAGCTAATGACTTGGCAAAATATCACAAGAATGAAATGGATCTGCCTGTGCCAGCTAAAACTAACAGACTCAGACCCTTTATGAGTTGAAAGCTGACTATATATATTCGAAAAATCCTTGCCTGCAGGACAGCAGTGCAAGGAAATGGAGCACGGGCCATCAGTCCTGTAGACTCATGTATATTACTTGCTGGAAGGCGTTTGTGAGTGTCAAGCTAAGCACATACATACACATTATCAGCATCAGGGCTTTATCTTTCTTTTTAGATTCAAGGAAGTAAATGTGTCATTTTGAACATTAAATAGGGTGTAAATCAAATAGGCTTGATCATTACTGAAGTGCAGAAAAGTTATCATTTTGAAAGGAAGCATCTTGCTATTTTCTCCATAATGAAGCAGCAGACACAACCTTATTAATGATAACTGTGTCTGGATTGTGCATTCAACCAAGATAAGAGTCAACATGTTTGGTAACATCAAAGAAAACCTGATACCTTAAGTATAAGAAGATTAGTATTTACAGTGATCTGTAGGGTTGACTGTTCCAAGAAGTCGAACAGACACAGCCAGGAGGGACAATTAGTAATAAATTGGCACTGGGATTCTCTCCTGTGCTTGAAATCTGGCACTACACATAAACACGCATTTTAAGATTTTGTTTAAAACTTGTTACTGCATCCAGCAAGGCAATGTGGCCCAAATGGGACCAGGCAGAAGTGAAAGTTGTTACAACACACCAGGGAAAGAGAGAGAGGAGGTTCTCCCATTAGCACAGAAAGCTGTCAGGTATTTTGTACAGAGGCTTCAAGGACATCTCCAGCACATTTTGTTAGACTCACCCAACGCCACTGCAAAGCTATTGTGTGAAAGTTCAGGGATCTAGAGAATACTTCATATACATTCAGGTCATAAACCATATAAACACAAGATGCACCCTTCTCAGAATAAAGGACTCTGTGTTCATCCACCTATTGTTTCAGGAGCAAAGTAAAATAAAAGTATCCGTTTAATTGCATTCACATTTACATCTAATACTTTTGCACTGACCTCAGCACCAAATTATGGACAGACCCCAAAGCACCTTTACGTGCAGTTGCTGGTATTTACAGCCCTGCTTGGAGACTGGCAATTAGCTAAAACCACACGTTAAACATTTTTTTCCTCCTTTTAATTTTAAGTGGCAATAGCAATGTCGAACACATGAAAATAATTTTTCAAGTATTCAGGAAAACAGGAAAGAGCACCAACTTTCTACTCCTGGTGCTCGTAGCCCATTGTGAATGAAATCACATCAGTAATCTTTACAGGTTCATAAAGGAGGAACTAATCCATTGGAGATGGAAACCCAGGAATATTTTTGCTAAATTTGACATCTGCTCCTCACATTATTAGTGGATGCAGTGTTACTTTCACTGGAAATCCCCCCTGAAATCAATAGGAGGTACTGACGGTGCTGAGCCCCGGAAACTACCCGCTGATGGAACATCCTTACAACATGATATGGATCTTCATGATATCTCTCTGCAATAGATAAGTGTCACCAGATCCAGTTACAGATGAGAAAAAAGTTTAAGTGACATGGACAAGGTGCACACTAGAGGTAATCCAATGCATATGCTAGAAGCCATTCCCTTTTAATTTAAGGTTACAAAGACAATTAATTGGTAAATATATAAGCATAGAGTCTTTCCTTCTGCTGTTCAGGTCCCCTCAAATGTAAAAGTCAAACTATGATGAACACCTGTGTCACTGTGAAAGCTGGAAGTCTCTAAAAATACTGGCTGCACTATTAGAAATCCATATTTACTTCCTAAATCCCTTTCACTTAGGTCAACACTGTCAAAGTTTTTCAGTAAAAAATCCTTCTTAATAAAGAGAAATTTTAAAAAGGAAGTAATGTGTTCATGAGGTTAACATACAATGGTCTCACATAGGATCATGGGTCCCTGCAGCAGTTCTATTAAAGGAGAAATAACGTATATAGTTGCTTTCAATGTAGTTTGCAGACAGAAACAAGATGACTAGTTTGCAAAAAGATTGCAATTTAAAAATCTTTGTGTTAGAGACATATTTTAAAACAACTTCATGAAGAGCCTATTGATACTTCCTTTATCCCCTGGTGTTTTGCCAATTACTATTCCTAGCACAAAGGACGCAGCCAGCAGTAGAACAAACCAGTAATTAGTTTCTGTTGTATACAAAACAGTCAGTATATGGGTGATCACTGGGGGTACAAACAAGTCAATCAGATCACACATAACAGACATCAACCTCAGCAACCCCATGAATGACACAGCACAGCCAATAATAGGTGGGATAAACAAAGAAATAAAGTCTCCCAGAGAAGAGATGGGAGACAACCAAGTCAATAGGCTGAGCATATAGGATAGAAGTAGCCACATATTGTTCCCCCCCTGAGCCCACATTTGCAAATGCCAAACCTGACTGGGATCCAGTTGCAGGGAGAGTCAGAAGGTCCTTCCCCAACAGGGAAACTCTGCAAAGTGCATCCACCTCAGATAGACACTACACCCTTCCTGCAAGTGGTCCCAGCTTTTATCCCCAAAGCAGGACACCTGGCACTCATTTACCCAATGCAGGGCACCTGGGGCTTGTTTACCCAAGGGCTTTCCTTACAAGGCTGGCCACACCTCGGAGGAAAGCCAAAAGGCAAACCCATCCCCTCCTTTTGAAGGGCTGTGGGAACCACCCATATGTCAACCTTAATTCAGGGCTCAGGGCTCAGACCCAGCACTTCACCTGGCGATAGAGCATGGAGAAGAGGAACAGCGAGTTCATTTACACTCTGGCACGACACAAACTTTGGAGTGTTTTGAAGGTTTGTATCACTTTTCCTAGATTCTATAATCTACCAAGCCACCAGCACACAACCCATAGCTCTTTCCAGAATGGTCCTAGTTGCACAGTTATTACACTCGTGTTTCGTTCTGGCTGAAACACATTCAATACTTATCAGCACAAACATGTTTATATAAGAGAACTGTTATTATTAAAAAGAAAATTTAAAGAAGCCTAATCACTCATAATTTTCCTATAAGTAAAATATATGATTCTGAAGGTAAATTATTAAAATACATTCTAAGAAGTTTCTTTTGAAATACTGGTATAAAGATTATATACAGTATGTTTTGGATTTGAAAGTCATACATCAAGACGTGTCTTCATCACATTGTAGAGTTGAAAGCTTCTGGGAAATGCAATATTATCTGCACCACTGCCCACCATAATGTATTGGTCTAGGTGTCGAGGGGATGACGGGTCAAACTTTTACCACAGTTCAGATGTTTGGATGTACACCCCACAAAATCACTATGAACATTTGGGCCATATCTGAACAAATCAACATTAATTCATTTGCAAAACTCAACTGAAGGAAATCTTAAGAACAGCATTTCTCACATGAGGTTTCAGTAATTCTGCCTTTGTTATGGATATGGCTATAAAAGCCCTTTGGTATTTGGGCAGAAATCTGAGTAGAGTGTTCAGAAATGTGTAGCATTTAATATGAATCAAAGTACTCTGATAAAAAAATCTGGCCCTTTGCTGCTTCTTAGGTTTCCATCTATTAACTGACCAGGTTTCTCCAGCTGCCAGCACGAGTCACGTTCTTTAAATACAACAGAGCATTTCTGGGGAAATCTTGTGCCACTTATCTCAGCAGGTGTTAAGCCTCTTCATTGGGCAGTTTAGGATCTCATCACCTTTGACCATTGGTTATCAAAGATGGAGCGAACACCAGAACATGGGACTAAAAACTCCTTTAAGTAATGAGATAATACGAATCCAACTCTGAACTTTACTGCTTGAACCTTTCCCCATGGCAGGGTCAAACCAGAATTCAATTCAAACATCCTCAAATTTCAGGAATGCTTGGATTCAGCGCTGATTTTAGATCTAAACTTCATGGCTTTGATCCACTTGTTCTGAAGTCTGATCTCATCCTGGATAAGAAGTAGCATTACTCAATAAAGAGAGTTAATACTAGAACTGTGACATTGGGAAAACCTGCTTGACAAGCAAGCTTGTTTAACCAACAGAAATAGGTTGCCAAGATCATGAGCCAGGAAACAGTTTAACACAAATCAATGGAGAAATTACAAGTGACTAATAAATTCACACAATTGAGTATAAGCAGCTGAAACTAGAGAAGAGCCAGAGATAAAGACTGTAAAGAGTCTGAGCAGAGGGCAGCATCTCGCTGTTGCTGCACTGATAAAACCACAGCCTCATCGGCTCTGCTAAAGTGATTGGGTTCCACCGGGTTAAAAACCAGGGGATTTAGCAAAATCTGCTGTAGGTTGCCTTTGATGGTTTAATTGCCAGTCTACTTTTCCCAACAGTTTCGACTTTAATCTGTTTATCTGTTGCTCACCTAAATAGAACTGACAGAAGATCCCTCTTTTTTAATACCATAATTGCACCATGTGAAATCAGAGCCTGAACACAGTAAGTTACAGAAGCAGCTTTTCTGGGGGGAACAGAGATGTCCTGATCCTGAGCAGAGAGCTGATCTACTAGAAGGGCATTACACAGCCCAAGGAAATAAAAAGTTAATTTTTCTGGGGGGAGTTTGAGGTTTTCACCTTCCCACAGAGCTCACAGCACTTATGGAAAGGGATGAGAAACTGCTATGGCATGGGGAGAGGCTTTTTTTTCTTTTTTTTTTGTCTTTTGTCCTGTAGGCAGGACAAGGTGTGAGCCATGGTTAAAGCACTCTTCTGTCCTACAGTTGTTACAACACAGTAAGTTTGATTTAAGTTTGTGTTCCTGATCCTTATTTCTCCAGGACATCCTAGATGTGTGACATTTGCCTTGATTGAAAGGCCAGAGAAGGTGACCACAGCAGACATGGATTTGATCACTAAAAACACAGTATGCTGCACAGAGCTCTGTTAAATGCGAGAATATTTTTTTAATACTGTTTGTGCCTCCACTACATTCATATCTTTCATCCTGCTTCAAGGCTCGCCGAGGCTGTGCTGTGTGCCTGCCCCGTGGCGTGCAGGGGCCTGCGCTGTGGAAATGCTGCTGTCTCACCCAGCCAGGACACAGAAATGATTCCTGCTGACCTGTTGGGTCAGTGTTACCCCTAGAGCAACAGGAGTGCTGGGATGGTCAGGTACCTATTACTCAGCAAGCCACACCATTACAATTAATACAGAACAAATCAGTGAATAAAATGACTGCAGGCACTGAAAGGCAGAACAAGGTAAAGAAAATGGCAAACTGATTGCAGCAGGCTTGAGCAAAAGAAAAATGTTTGCTACCTTTACATATGTAACGTTTGTATTTCTCAGTCTGTACAAATCTGAGCAAGCCCCATGTCAGCTGTTTCCTGGAAACTCCTGGTACCATTAGACAAACCCACTGCGTGCTCTCCTTATCTGAACACTTCCATCTCACATACCCAACGCCGTCTCTGGGTGCTTTTCCCAGCTGATTTAGTAACAGCTGAAACTTGCTACCAGTCATCGGACGAGTTAGTTTGGATCATATGGCACTGTAGCAAAGTATGTCTCAGAGCTGTGTGAAACCTGCTGAGCCTGAAGGCCCTTTGCCCAGGTCCTGCCACAGGGCTGAACAGCACTGCCCGCTCCCTCACAGCACTGCGTGCCCTGTGTGCAAGGTCACTGCAGGTTCAGGGGCAGCCTGGGATGAACAGTGACTGCCCATGGTCACTTCTCCCCTACCTTTCTGAAAAAAAGTGTTAACCACAGTTTCTGCTTCTCACCATTGCATCAGCTCTAATACAAATGCTGTTTCCGTGCATTTTTCAGCAAAGACTCATTTTCTAATAGAAGGGGAAATACTCTCTGCTTGGGGTGCTAGAGTGAATCAACTGCAAGCTATATCCAGCTATAAATTTGACTCTGAAATGTGTTGAAAGGTTAGATTCGTAAAAATGTAGGCAATTTGACACCTCTGGATCACAGCAAACATCAGGCCACAAAACTGAGCCTCCAGACTGTCAGTTAATTCCAGGCTTCCGAAAGTGTCTCTTGGAAACTATTTCCACAGGGAGCAAAATAACTAATGTAATTGGAAACACTGGAGAAGCAATGGGGAATGAAAGAGGATAAAGAGAGGCGGAAAATACACACCAAGATGCATACATAGACATACACTGTAATTAGCTTCAGTCTATTGTATAACAGAGTCATAACAAATGAGTCAGCTCCTTAGGTGGTGTAATTAGACTTCAGTGGACCAACACCAATTTATAGCAGCTCATAATTATGATATATAATTATATGGACTGATTCTGATCTGTATAAATTGTTAGTAAACTTCAATGAGGGCAATAAGGTCAATCCAGTGAAAAAATTGTGCAACTGAGATACAAATCAGATGCCAAATAAAATAATACAGTATCTTATGTTCACACAGCTGCTCTTATCCCAGGCAATTTTTTTAATGAACTTTATGTAGACAGGAATTGCTGGGGGCACCATTAAAATGCAGTAATTTCTATGATGCTACTCAGCAGCTCTTGAACAGTTGAAGAAACTGTATATGTTAGCTGGGAATGGCAGGGCAGGCAAATGTTACATGCATTTGGAAGTGCAGGGGAAATACTGGCTGGGAGGAAGAAATCTGCCATACCTGACTTAGGATGGGGTGCTGGATCTAATAGGTGATGCATTTGGAAAGCATGTAGCTAACACCACACTGGAGCTCAGTGCCTTAAAAGAAATCGAGGTGTGGGCAGAGCTGCTTGCAGTTCTCTTAAGATCTCCAGTGCGAACGGAGTGCAGAGGCATACCTTAGACCCTGTCTCCAGTAATTATGTCTTTCAGTCTAGTCTGTGAAACTTGCCTATTAGCAAAAAAACAAAGAGAACTCCAGAATAAGCTGTTGGATTTGGTATATTGCTGGCTGTGAAAGCAAGCCAGGGTTCCTCTGAGAGCAGATAACAAGCACATCAGGAATTGCTCCTGATGTCAAATCCATGCCCTTATAGCTGACCTCATTAAAGGCTATATCTTCCTCCCACTGAAACCGATGGCAATGATTTCTACAGTTTGCTATGGGATGTCTATGTACTAGTCAGCCTTGAGAGTCAAAAACCATTTGGCTATTTCTCTATCTGCCACATCCACCAGACTTCTTGATGTGTTTTGGGGAGGGCTGAGATCTCTAAAAGCATAGCGTTGACTTCAGGGAGTGAAGAGGCGATGCCGATGTGCATGCTCTCTCCCTCTCCCAGGGGAGGAGTGAGAAGGGGCCTGGCACAAGGTGAACCACCAAAAACATGGACCCAGAGGCTGCCCAGCTCACACCAGAGGGGCTGCTGCAGCTGTGACAGCACTGCTGCTATCCAGCTGAAACGCTGCATTAAAGAAGTACCACTGTTGCGGTGCTAGGCCACTGCCAAACACTCAATGATTTAAAAAAAAAACCTCTCAGCATCCTCTAATTTTTTACCCCCTGGCTGATATCAACACTACTCCATATCTAAGGGTTCAAGCCCCTAAACCACACCTCGCAGCACTGAGCCTGTCCTGCTTTGCTGCCTGGTACATCGCAGCGTTGCGTTTCCTAATGCACAGCTGCACCACTGACCACTCTGAGGCTTTCACACTGAGTTACAACATGTGTGTCATGCTCTCTCCTTCCACTTTCTCTCTCTGCCAAGAAGGGTGCCAAGAAGGGTGAGAAGAGCAGAGGAGAGAATTTTCTCATGCTCGATGAGAAAGAGAGAGCGAGCAAGTCAGGACATTGAAAAGTAAAAACAGCAGCAAAGTAAAGCTGCTGCTTCTCCCCTTGGCTCTCCTGTCCCCACCCAAGCGTAAGGAAGCACCGTGCCAGGAAGGAACTACAGCTCAAATCTTCTGATATATCAGAGTTTCTCTGGAGAGAGCAGAAGCAACTAAAAAGGAATGTAAATGATCTTTGACCAAGGACTTTTGTCTAGTTGTGGTTTCTGGTACAGTGTATGTGGTTTCTTGTTCAGTACGGTAATGAGTGTGTGTACAGCAATGTGTTCAACGTGCGCAGTGCTGAGAGATTAGAGAGTGAAGGATGGCATGGGACATGTCAATATGGATCTGCAATGATCAAAGCAGGCTGTCTCTTCTGGGCACAAGTCTGGGTTGGGTTACAGCAAAGGAAAAATGTGAAGTGCTTCTTAATGTGTTTTCTCTGTATTCTCTGCTCCAGGATCACTGTAAATGGAAGAACATCTTCTCCCCTAATAATCCGTTTCCTGCATGTGGCTCCCCCAATAAATATATTAAAGTTTTGTTTGAAGTATACAGTGTGCTAGGAAAACAGACTTGTCATTGTTTAAAACAATAATAATCACAAGTGCTGTTTAAAGGCTGAAGTAAGGTTATGCGCATATCTTTGCTCTGACTAGTTATCAGCCACGAATCTTGTACGTAGGTAATTATTAGAGTTTCTTTTTTAAAAGGATGATTTACTTACCCTGTATCCCTGCCAGATTTTCTCTCTTTTTTTTTTAATATTTGAATTTTACACATTAAGTAGGGCATGCTCATTTTTCTTCTGCCTCTGCCCTCTTTTGAGTTATGAATCCCTTCAGTGAGTAATGAGCAGTTGGCAACTTTTATGCATAAGAAAGAAGACTCAATGAATTCCAAATATGCTACATGGACGCTCCTTTTCCTACATAAAAAGTATAACATTTTTATGAATTGGGCCCATGATGATCTGGCAATAAATCACTGCCTCCTTTCTTCTCTGTGCTCTATTTATGCTCGGGGGACGTGCAGTCGCAATGTGTTACAAATTCAACAGAATTACTAATTAAAAAACCTACCGTACAGAAATACAAAAATAGAACAAAGAGTGGAATTAGAGCCAGCAGGATCTGAGCCAGTGCAGTGGTCCCAGGGAAATGGTCTGGGCTGCAAGGCAGGTGATCTGATCCTCATCTGGGATTAACTAACATAGCTCTCTTGCTCCGGATGATTTACAATCCTGCAAACTCAGCCCCTCTGCAGACTTTCGGCAGCGGGCGCCAGCAGGGCTCCTGGTCTCCTGTTTCCCATTCTCTCCCCAAAGGGGATGAGCAGCTCCCATTGGCGCCATGAGAATTAGAACCCGTAGGAAATGAGCAGCACTTCTGGACTTGCTTGGCGGCTCGGCAGGGCTCGGAAGGATCCTGGAGGATTTTCACTGATGGAAAGGTTTCACACCATTCAAGAGCCAGCAGTCTGGTTTGCCTGGGAATCGTGCTGCTGGGGCACCGAGTCCTCTGCAGCACTGTGAGAGCGTAGCCTGGCTAGCACAAACATCAGGGAAAGGAGAGTTCAAACAAGTCACTCTTAGGGTCTCAGCAAGAAAAGGTGCACTTTCCCTGCTAGCTTTCCTAATCATCTGCTCTAAAATGAAAGTGTTCAATACTGTGGCAAAACACAGACTCTAGAAAAGCAAAATATGCAAGAATGCACTGAGAGGTATATTCTGGTGTGGATCAGCTCACCCTTCTTTCCCTACTTCCAAGTATGAAAAGGTGCTCCCCAAACAGACACAATAAAGGCTGAAAGACACATGCAAGTTGGCTGGTATGTCCATCAGAACACCACATCCTGAATACTGCCTGGAGGCAGACATCCAGCTGACCAGTGGGTCACAGAAAAGTATGCCTTCATTCTGCCAAGTGTCTTTAAAAACAATTATATAGGAGTGATATTTACAAAGATGTATTCCCGGGATGCTCTAAGCTCCAACTGAGACAGGAAAAATACCTTACTAGAAATTCAAAGTGGGGGGGAAAAACCCACATCATCTTGCAACTCTTTCTGCATGACCAAGTCTCTCACCCTCAGTTTCTCTGCTGACTTTAGTGGGTCCTGTGCATGCACAGAAACCCTCTCTGCACTGGGAAGAACAGAAACCCTCTCTGCACTGGGAAGAGGTGGTGAATGAAATGGCTACAAGAGCTCTCAGAAGGGAGAGAGAACGAGAAAGCATAGGTTGTGTGGGGAGAAACACAAATTATAACAAACTGTAAGAGCCTTAATCACTGCCTCAGACTGCACAAATAAAAAGACACCTAGCATCAGCTCTGCCTGATAGGTAAGGTAGTGTCACTGTCCTGTACTGTCTGTCCCATCATCCAAACCACTTCTGCTTCATGGTTCAGCTTCTGAACTAATGTGCAGGTTAACCATAAACAATTTCAGCCCACTTTAAACCTCTGCGCTGTAGGAATCAGTGGCTCAGCAGCTAATTCACAAATGGCTCAGTTGACCATACAGTGGGGACGCAGCAGATAGCTGAGGGCAGTGACCTCGTCACTCAACCTCAGCTAATCTGTCCCCATTTGCCAGAGACAAGAAAGAAAGAAGACAAAAAAGAAAGGGCTACTGTCTGATGTCCCTTACAATTCAGCATCACACATTCAAAAATAACTAGACCTCCAGAATCAGAAGATGAGTTAAAACTCACAGAATTGAAAATAATTGCTGGGTTCTTAGCTAAGTCCCATAAGCCCAGAGGGTTCCTGAACTGAAGGATTTTGTTATGACTCTGAACCAAAAGCCTGCACTCTTCCTGCATCGCCTGACCTGTCACGTAGCTCAGTCTTTGGCAGAGGAGATGCTGCCGAAGCCAAACAGCACAGATCATACCCGAGTGTTTGTTATGCGGTACATACACAACCCATTTCCCTCACTGCAAAGAAGTTTCACTTACATTCTAATATCTTCTTTCCCCGTGTTTTATCTTTTTTTATTTTGTAAGTTCAGTCCAGAAATCTAATATATCATGATAGAAGTAACTGGATAAAACCCTGCCAGAAGTACAATGAGAAGCACACAGACACGGGGCTTCTGCATACAGAAACATGCAGCTCATCTGGAAGAGACTGATACCCAGCACAAGGCACGGGGCAGTGAGCCCTTCTCAAATGAATGTATTTAAAGAACTTAATGGAGCTCTCCTATAATGGGCAGAAGCTTCAGAAGGAAGGCAGCAGAGGTGATCCTGCCACCCAAGTCTGCCTCTCCTGTGCGTTATGACACTGGGTAAGTCCCTCCTTTCCTCCTGGTGGCCATCAGTCCCCCCACATTTGTCCCATTTGCTCAGGGCCAGGCGTTCCCTGGGCACAGACTCTCGCTGTATTCAGGTCAGTGGGACCTCTGGGCAGGCTGAAAGGCAAAACTACTATTTATTACTCCATTAATAATACTATCTCTTTACCATTTAAATTGCCAATCTGTCATCAACCTCTATATTCCTTTATGACAGAACAGTCCCTCACTGTAGCACAGATGAGCTACACATCCCTTTGCACAAGCTTTTATTGTTTCAGTCTCTCCTTGCCACGTGTCACCTGGCTCACACCTCCACTGTTTGCAGGCACAAGCCTGGACACCGAGGAGTCACTCAAACTCCTAGAGCACTCTGCAATTTGGAGCATCATGCCCTTCTGAAAACCCACTCTCCCACCTGTAAAGCTTGGAAAAGCCAGACAGCCGGATTCAGTTTAGTGTAGTTTAGCTGAGACATCAGCCCTCTTAAGGAAGAAAGCACTGCTCAGTGTGAGTAAAAGTGGCACCATCTGGTCCAAAGCGAAGAGACCTCTGCAGCATGGCCTGAAGGTCAAACTCTGCTGGACTCCTAGTCAGTAAGTGCTGTAGCACACATAGCTGAAAATGGAGAGTGCTCTGGCAAACCCCGCTGTTGAGCACAGCTCCAGGATCTGCAGCCAACAGCCCTAATTGAGGATTTACTGAGGCAGCAACTGGTCTTCTGGAGTGACGAGAGATGTCAGGTTTGTGAAGGAATAAGCTCTCCCTTCTCCCCATTGTGACCAGCAGTTTCTCAAATCTCGAGCATTTATTCAAGTGACCAACCTTCAGCAGCAAATGGCTTGAGTTTTGATGTTCGATGTTGCAGGGATAGCAGTAGGCAGCTTTTCTTGTTTTCAGCTCTTTTAGCACACTGTTTTGCCTAAAGCAAAATATGGTTTCAAGCAGTCTCACTCCACCAGTACTTTCTCCTTGCCTCAGCTAACAGCACTTGTGTATGTATTAAAGATGTTGCAGCAGAAGTTGATGCTACAGGGCTTGCTCACTTATTCCAGATAGTCAGCAATCCAACTTTTAAAAATGCACCTCTTATACAAAAGAATTATTTGTTCCTTTTTTGTTTTACAACCCAATTTCAAAGCTTGTGAAAACTTGGGGAGGGGAGAGTCATGCACTTGATTGAGACATCGGCATAACATGACATTTTACAAAGACTGTCAATATGCCTCCTTAAAGAGACACTGCCATATTAGTTTAAGTGACTGGGTTTGCCGAGATTTCTTTAAGGTTGACTTAAATGTCAGATGTCATTAGCTCTGGAAGTTCAAACAGTCTACGACTGTGAGCATCTTGTGCAGTGGAGGTTGAAAGGGCCGCAGGTAAGCAAAGCCACGCTAAAACACAGCCTACCATACCTATGCAGGAAGTAGCTCCACAGTGAAATGCAGAAACCAAAGTGTTATAGGTAGAGGGTTTACGTTAATGTCTTCTCAAACAACACCAGGTCTAGATTTGTACCTCTGCACCTTCTAGCTTCCTAGCTGAAGTCACACCACTGTCCTCATCTACATGTAAGGGGGAAATCTACTTGCATTAAAACCTCAGAACGCACGTGTGTGTCTTTGAAGAAAAGTGAACTATTGATTAGCAATTGACAAATGCAATAGAAATGTTATATGGGCCGAGAAAGACCCATACATAATTTATAGTTGTGCCAAATATGAGTGACAGCAAACAGCGGGAGGCTTGAGCACAATATTGATTACTTTAAAAAACTGAGAAAGGCATCGTGCTGAGGACTGGGAGGATAAAGAGGAGAGGCAACAAGCAGCGAAAACGGGAGCAAAGCCATTAAGGATGTTGTGCTACCAGACACTGCCAGACTAGAAAACTGAGGAGACGGTCAGGTGGAGAGCACTGCTCTCTCCTTTCCAATCAATAATACCATGTCAAAACATAAAATGCATGCTTTTGCTCTTAAGTAAAATGTGTCTAAGATTTTTAAAAGCATTGATTCAGGATGGATCAATGAAAATCTAGGCGTATTTTCCTGTGCAAAAAGGGGGTAATAACACTTTGTAGATAATCACACAACAGAAGAGGTTTCCAATGCTGGTTATAAATGTCCTATTTATATTACAATCTTTTTGTCAGTTAAGGTTAAGAAGAGTAGGTCAAGGAGTCTTGCATGGTTGAAGGGGGGAGGCAGACATGTAAATGTGGGAGCACGGGATCTCTTTAGGAGATGAATGTAAGGACAGGACTGAGCTTGAGAAGGAGAAGTTATGAAATGTGGATCCTCTGCCGCTTCACTTCTAAAGAGCTTCCAGGTGCTTCTTCTCTAAACTTCTTAGCAGGTTCAAAACACCAGACTCAGGAGCAATTCTGAGCTGAGAGGCAACAAATGAATGTGCTCTTCAGGGCCTGTTCCTATGGGTACTGGATTTCCTCAGCAGCTGCTCAGCTGTGAGGTCCTGGCACGGCTGGGGCTGTCAAAAAGGCTCCGCTACTGTAACTATTCCAGCAAAATTTGTTCTAGCAATTCTCGTATCCCAAAAGTATGTTTGGTGGTAGAGTATACAATGGTCCTCTAATTAAGCAAGCTATGCAAGGATAATTGCAGCTACAATTAGACTTTTGCCTAACAAGGTTTTGGCCAGCATAGAAATGGCATTAAAACCAAAACAGAAAACACATTTATAACTGGCATCATCTTACCAGTATGGAGAAAGCAAGCTTTAAGAAAGAGGGAAAAGGTGGATCTAGACTCCTAACTGCCCACTTCTCCCTCAAAGAGAACCCAGCTTCTGTTCCTGAGGACAAGAGGTAAATTTAGGTTAACAAGATCTGCATTTCAAATGCTCAGAGCTGGAGATGTGAAAGGTACCCCAGAGGTGGATCTCACCACCCTTGGGATGCGGTCCTGGCACGCACACCCGGTGTCCCCATGGCACGTGGGGTACCTCAGTGTGCAGAGGGTGACCCTGCTGCTGGTCCCTGAGGTGGCCCAGGGGACCCTGCACTGTGGGGAACGCTGTCCTCAAAGGAAGTGTTTGGGCTGCTGGTTGCAAAGCAAGGCGCTGGGCTTGTAAACACCACACAGATTGTGCTGGGGGTTTTCCTGAACTCATCGGGAAACAAATCCTGGCTTTTGCATATTAGATGGGAACACTGAAATGGGACACTACGGCAAAGGAAAAGAAACTTCTTTCTTCACCGAAACAAGAAACTTTGGAATAGTTTAGAAGAACACAAATTCCAGACAATGACTTGAAGTGAATCTCATCCTTAAATCACTCACTCTTCAAGAGGCACAGGCCGTTATTGCTTTTAAAATGCGGGTGAAAAATTATCTTTATTTTCTTCTTTTTGTTTTGAGAGATACCCCACAGATATAGGTGAATGGCATACGAGGAAGGACAATAAATTGTCCACAATCCACTTGAGCAGTAGCATGTTTCCAAGTCACCCAGACAGTCACAGAAATAACTTTCTCACAACATTTAAGTGCTTTTCTCTCTTGTTCAAAGGCACAAATTTTCCATAACAATGCAATGTTTCACTGTCCTGAACATTTACATGCCCCTGAAGTTCTAATACTGATGCAATAATTCCTTGGCATCAATAAAATATATTCCCATTGCGAACTCCTGCTGTTTCCCTCATCATCGGTAAAAACCGAAAAGCCTTACAAAAATAATTATTTTGCTGCACACTGTTTTTCATTTTTGATAGAATCTTAACTGCAGACTTCTCTGAATGCACATCTAAGAAAATCCTTGTCATTATTTCCACTGACCTGAGTAATTAGGCAGGAGCCAGAACCCCCTGCCTCCTGATTGGCGAGATGTGCTGCATAAAGCACACTTATCAAGTCTCCCCTCCAGCAGCCAAACAGCACAGGCTATGGAAAGCAGAATATGAGAGAAGCATTTGGGAAAGTGAGGGACAGGGAGTGTGCCAGGGTGGGAACAAACGGCACAGGGTGGCTCCTGGTGTGGCCCCTCTGGAGAAGACTGGTCCCAGTGGGTTCTAAGAGCATCATGCACGCTGGCTCTCCTCCCGCCTTCACCATGGTCGCCTGCTGCTTGTGCTCCCTCAGGATTTCCTCCGAAAGGGGCAGCTTGGCACCTCACAGATATTCACAGGGAGGTGTCTGTCCCCAGCCTCCATGCTCCTGGAGGTGGCAGCTGCAGACACTGGCCAGGGAGCACATCTGGCCTCTACTCCTCCATTTTTATGTGGGTGTTCTGAAAATGACATTTACCTACTGCCTTTACAGGGCTGTGGAGGAGATCGATCAGGCAGTTTATATATCCTGCTTTCTGTAATCTCCCAAACTAATTAGCTCTCAAACAGATACCACGCCAGCAGGCCAGATCCCTCCAGCCCCACCAGTAAGAACAGCAGGTGGGAGAATAGCTCCACACACGTTCCCTGCTTGGCCCTTTTCTAAAACTGCTTGTGACACTAATTGATTGGTGCCAGTAGTGATGGCGGCTGCGACACACACAACCCACAGGGAACCTGTTCAAAGCTGTGGTAATGAGTAACCTATTGCTGCTTGACAGCACAATGAGGGGCTTTGAATTCTGCTACGATTACCTGGGATAGCCAGACCTCTCTCCCCTCTTAGTGTCAGAGACATGAATCATATTTAACCCATTTGAATTTTACACTAATGACCTAGGGGGAAAAAAAAAAAAAAACAAAAAAAAAGACGACAACTCACTTCAAACTGCTTTGTGTCCAGAGGTTTGGCAGAGAGAGCCTACCTGGGAGGAGGCACAGTCGAGTCAGCATACACAAGTGCTCCAGGTTGCTGTCAGTGGGGGACGTGGAAATCCTGCTCTGCTGGCTCCATGTGCAAAAGCCTGTACAGGCAGCAAGCCTCCCTGGCCCCCAGCAGCAGGGAAAGTCAGGGCATACACCCAGGCTTCCAACGTTCTGGCAACCTTGGGCCAAAAAAAAGCAACCCCTCAGGAGCCTTCCTGAGCCTTCCCTGAAAGCACCAGCTACAACAGCCCTGAGACTACTCCAAACTGTGCTGAGGGTGGACTCCCAGCTGAGGGGAGAGGACAAAACCCACCACTCTTCAGAATTCATTGGGAATTTCCAAATCAAAGCAGTAAATTTAAAAAAGCTGAGGAGACCAAACCAAATGGAAACATTATCATGGGTTCAGCTCTTTTCTTGGTCACTACTGCTCACAATTTGCCTTTATGCTCAGAGTTGATGAAGCTTTCCAAAACAATACGTGGCTCTGTTGAATGATTTATGCAGTGTGTGTTGCTGCAGACATTGACATGATAAAAAACTTCTCTGCAAACTAGCACAGTGATTAAAAATAGAAACAAAAATATACGACACCACAATCTAGAAATGAGTTGGCCCACAAGTATCCTAAAATACACCTGCATCACTCTGGATACCTCCAGCAACCACTTTAAAGTATCTCCATTCTAGGAATAACTGCATTTGGGAGGGAGAGGTCAGTGATTCTGGGAAGCTTTGTGAGAACATGTCACCACCAGAGCAGGAAAATCAGTGTCTCAACTGCATTAGATACCTTCATGCAGAAAGTGTTTGGATTTTTTCTTGCCTTGCCTTGGCAAAAGTTGAGAATTAAAATAAACAGCAATTGTAGCTGAAAAATTTCGTTGAAATGGCAGAGTCCACACTGAGTACTACACTAGCAGGTAGGGGTTCTACTTCAAAAGCATCCTAATTTGTTCCAAGAATAAAACAAATTGCTCAATTATACAACCAGTTAATACAAAGAATTAATACTCACTGTAATAAGCCAAATGCTGTCTTGCTTCAGCCTCTGTGCACAGAGGAAGACAAGTCTGAGTTCTGGCCAAGTTCTTAATCTAGAGAACATGCCTACAAAGTTGGGTCCTTCATGTTTCCCAAACTCTGCAGGTCTGTGCAAAAACAGCCCACTGGAATAATTTAACATGATGCTGAGACAGTTCCAGCCATGGGGACCGTCAGGACCCACAGTGAGCTAGTCCAGAGCTGAAGCTGAGACATCCCAGCTATGCTCACGTTCTCCCAAAAATGCATTTTCTGCTCCCACCAGAGCACGTGACACAAGTCCTCCATTCCTCACAGAAAGCACCAATTCCTCCCTCACAGAGGAAGCTTCAGTCAGCACAGAGCAGGAGTGGAGCTGTAAGCTACACTAAGCAGGTTACATCTGAGCTCAGCGTGGTGCCGTTTGCTTCTGAATGCTATTCAACCCAGTGGCTTTCATCTACAAAGCCCTCCAGGTCCTCTTGGCTCTCTCAGAATCTGCTCAGCTCCACAGCTGAGATCAGCACCTGTATCGTTGCAATAAGCCACAGCACTTCTGTTAACACACAACGGCGACCGGGGGGACGGGCGGCTGGAGGACAGCACGCACAGTCCTGAGATCGGTTTCCTCTCTGCAGAGTGCCTGGCCTTTGCTTGCAGTGACCACTGGTATGAAAGTCCAGGCACCTCGCCTAGGGTCATCTAGACATTTTGGTGGGACTTCGACCTTCTGTCCCTGATGCAGCTACTGAAATGCCCGTATAGATTGCATGGTTTTGTTAATTGATGCAAACATTTTATACATACTTCTTTGGATACTTAAAATGCTGCCAGAGGCTTGAAAATACACTGCTTAAGTTACACATGTTCTATTAGATGGCAGATGGAAATGCATTCAGGTTTCACATCAGTTAAACCTTTACCTTAGGAGTATTTAGATGTCCTACACATCCTTGGAGGATTTAAAATGTTGACAAGACTCAAATAAGTCTGCAAGATGATAAATATTGGTCTTTTTCTCCTGATAGGGCAGCAAAGACAACAAAGCTCAATTCTGTCAGAGAACCACTGCAAAAGGATGGGTACACTGGATGCACTGGGCAGCAAGAAATCTGGTTCTTATTTTCTGCTCAGTGGATGTTCTGCAGATAGCGAAGCAATGGGCAGCCATTTTGCCAGTCAATGCTTCTGTTTCTCCCTTTTTTTGGGCATTTTAAATTAAGATTTTTCTTCCTTTCAGGTTATATTTTCAAGGGCAAGAACTCTTTTGCTCTACTCTGGAGCTCAGTTCAACCGAGCACGAAATCCACTCGGGACCTTGCTGTACTACTGTAACACAAACCAGTCAGATTAGAAACAAAAAGTTTTGGGTTCTGAAAACACATGTATTTTCAGACTTCAGAGTTTAGTCAGGCACTAATAGCAAAGCTGCTGAATAGTGTGTTTAAGACTCAGATGGGAAACAGAAACTTCCCCAGCCACAAGTTGTACAAGACAATATACATAACCCATTGAATGGAAAAATAGACTGTCTTTATCATGGTAATGATTTAGAAAAGCAGATGTTCCAGAACCCACCAAACAGTTCCAGAACCCACCAAACATTTTACTGCCAACTTCTATTCATTTGTATATGGCTTTAATGATGTCTTGCTATAATCTAGATTACTTTTTGCCTCCACATTAATGTCTATTCCTGTGCCGTGTTAATCATCGTAGGTAGATTTTGGACTGGTACCTCTCTGGTTAAACGGCTCTGGGTTTGCTTCCTAGCCAAGGAGCTTTAAGTAAAAAAACAAAAAAAAATCTGTTCAGGAAATAGCATCACAGCAGTGCTATCTGAATGCATTCCCAGAATTATTCTGCCTGTTATTTAATTAGCTCAGACAAAGGTTGCAGAGTGCACAGAAATCTATCAAGGGATCTGCAGTAATATTTGGAGATCATTTCTTTTACTGCTGTATCATTAAAGTTTTATGTACTCTTGCAATTGATAGAAGCAATAAAACATTTCTGAAAAATATGGAAGAAGAAACAAAAAAGTAATATACATGAAATAAACCCTTCTCATCTTAAATTCCGCTAGCACTGCACCCATGGCATCATTTAACAGTTTGCTAGGTCTGGTGTACAGACTACACTTCACCGGATCATGACAAACTACTTAGATCTCAATACATTCCCTCTATTCATCCCAGTTGGAAAATCTAAATAGAACAGTTTGAGTGAGAGTGAATATATCACTGTTTAGTTTACAAAAACTGTATCTTCCTACTTCTCAAGAGCTTCTCTGAACATGAACCTGGAATGTTAGGTAAAATAAATAAAAATATTTCAGTAACATGCATGGCAATTTGAGAAACAGTTACGGTTGTGATTATATACGAGTAAAATTATCTGTTGAAATATTCCAGCGTTATACACACTTCAAGTGACCTGAACAGAAATCCTGAGTACGGTGAAAAGCAAAATTTGCTGTTTCTTAACTGACACTCAAGTCCAAGCCTTTCTGCAGGATCCTTCTGCAATCCTCACAGTCAAAGAAAACTGAAAGAAGATGCATCATTTCAACAGTACCTCTTTCACTTCAAATTTGGTAGAAAATACCACGGCACCCAGCACTGGGGTTGTTAAATGACTCAATTTTAAAAATGAGTCTCTTCAGGGAAGAGATTGATGCTGGGTGAATGAGAAGTGAATCTGATCAGTAGGATCTTTATTTCCAGTTTAACACACCCCAGAGAGAACCCAGCTTAGTGCTTAGTTCCAAGGCTAAGTTCACAGCTAGTAAAGGCCCATCAACCCTTTTTTTACCCTTTGAAATGGATTTGATGTCATTAGAATACTAAATATAGAACCCAGCTTAGCCTTTTTAAGGAGAAATATGTCTTGATTCATTTTATTTTTAAGAATATAGTTGAGTGATAGTATATGCTAAGCTGAGCATCATCAAATGACACACTGCTATGCCAGTTAGGAAACTTTTGCCAGTAAGCATTGATGGTTTAAAAGTACATCAATCAAATACTCACATCACATACAGTAGCCACAATGAGCAACTTTTGTTGTCCTGGGAAGTCAAAAGATATTCTACAGCCACAGCAGGAAAAGCAGGAAAACTCAAACAGTACATTCCCATAATTAAGTCAACTAATTGTATACATGTAAGCAGCAATGTTGCATCAGCAGCATCATGATTTTGAAAGATAGTAGGGACAGAATGAATCACTTGTCAAGACTTTTTAAACACAACATATGTGACAATAATCAGTGAATTCCCAGCATCAACAAGCAGCAGCCTCAGTAACATTCAAGACTTTCTCATGCTTATTCCAATGCCAAGTCACTGATTGCAGCCAGTATCCCCACTCTCACATATAAATCAAACAAAGGCCAATATATACATACACAGAGTGAGTCCTTCCCACCCTGCATTTGACATCAATGCTACCTTTCTTACATACTCCAAATTTCTTTTTTCTTTTTCCTTTTTTTTTTTTTTTAAACTAGAAGCCAGCTGTTAAAATCTGGACGCAATTCATCTAAAGTGTGAAAGATCATGTCAAGTGCAAGCAATGACTCACATGAGGAAGAAGGACACTTTGTGATTTCCCAACTACCCAATCAACTCTGGTTTTAAGCAAATGACTAATGTTAGATATTGGATTATGTATTTTTGAAAGTGTGCCATAACCAAGCGTAGCTAGAAATTGAGCACATGGCTGAGGAAGGACATATGGAAACAGTCTTTGTGCTCGTTCTTTCTGGAAAAATCATAGCTGAAGAACATGGAAGAGAAAGAGACAATGCTTTTTCAGTGGAATCTCTTTGCATTTGGTAAAAAAAAAAACAAAACAACTTTATGACATCCAGAAACAGGGCTTGTAAGTGCTTTTGGTTTCTTTTTAAAAGCTGCTTTAAGGAAAGAACATGAATCCATATGCAATAGAGCAGAAAAAAAGAGAATTCACTTTTTGGCTATAGCTGCCACCTCTGCCGGAGAAGCCTAGCGACGGGGTCATTAGCAGGAGACCTGGGTTACTTTCCTGTTTCATCACTTTCGGTTGTGTACAGCACAACCTGCACACAAGTTGTGTGTACAGCCTTAGGCAACTCCTTGTGCTCCCCTGTGCCTTTACTGCCATCTATATCTTGAGAATGATAGCACTTTGCTTTGTCACAGAGATGTCACAAATCCATTAAAGACAGAGACGCATTTGTTTACCGGAGCAATGGGTTTGCTGCAAGTACCTGAGTGAGGCAGCCAAAGAGATTCAGAGCACTCAGTGGACATATTGCACTGCAGTGACTTACAGTAACTTTAGGACAAAGAATGACTTAATGGCTTTGTCACTGGCAGAATATGAGAACACAGTTGAAGGATACAGGAACCTTTTTTCCTGTACTAATACCAGGGCTCTGTGGATGAGAAAGTGAGCAGAGAGAGTCCAAAATAAAGCTATCCTGCTGCACAAGGTGATGTGGCCAAAATGTCTTCCATTTTCTATATAGAAAAATATTGAAAAGTTTGCCTGACTCAAAATGTTGCAGCTTAGATCAAGAGACCACAGCCACATATAGGGCAGTGGTCAACACAGGCAGAACAGATATATAGAAGAGACTGGACAGCACCACCTTCCTGGTGTTCAGTTTTTCTTGTGCCTTGATGAAATATTTTAAGGTTCACTCAATTCACAGAAAAACACCTGACCTGACTCAGAGAACCTGAGAGAAGTTCACAGAATTTCCTGGTTTAAATTTGCAGTGAAGATAATTTAGCTTCTCCTCAGTTTTCAAGTGTTAATGTCCATGTCCCAGAATAAAGCAGATATAAGAAACCCACAAAAACATTGGCATAGGAAAGCAGCAGCAAGGAGTTTATAAGTAAATAAAACAATCTTATGCCCATGTATCTATGTGCTCTTGCATCTGTACTTTATTTATCTGTAACTCTTCACAATTGTTGGAAAAAATTTGGGCTTTGTCTAGTTGGAAGGACTGGTTTGTCTCTGCTCCTAACGCTTTAATTTGTCATCTAGCCAGCATCCCCTTGGTGAGAATGTTTCTGGCACTCCAAGGCTGCAGTTAACTTAATAAGGAATGTAAGCACAGTTAGATAAATTAATTTCAAGGTCAAGCACACTGACAATGGAAAACAGATGCAAGTGGCAGGTAATAGAAGAAAATTCGCATGCATACTGATACACTGTTAAAGGCAGATGTTACTAGATAATTTAATCTCAAATGTAACTGATGTTTTCAGTTGCCCTTTTCCATTAAAAGAATTGTAGCAGATGCAAAAATCAAAGATTATTCAAAGAATTAAGATATGAAAAGCATGTTAGATCACTAAACTCCAATTAGTTAAATTAAATTGTGTACCATTATCTACCTGTAGCTTTATTGGTAGCCAGCATTAGCACTCAGCTTGAGCAATAATAAAATTAGAGAATAACACTTTAATTGAATTGCACTTAAAAGGATCATGCTGACAAATGTGATTGTATCTGGCTGTAATGCACACCTTTTCCAACGATCATTAAATCCAATGAAATGAAAGTCACAGGATCTTGACAGCTCTCTGAAATAATCTGTGAACCATGCTGTATCTCGCAGTTCCTAATCAATTTAGAGAAGCCTCATTAAGGCTCTGCAGCTAAAGAACACTTAAAAATCAAAACAAATCACAACACGCTATGGATAACTAGCTAATCATATCGATACAACAAGGATGTATTGTGTTGCAACAATTCTTTTCCTTTGTAAGAAGTGTTTGCCACGGATGATTTAGGAATTGTTATTCATAACTGCGATCAGCAAGCCCTCATGTCAGGTTTTTTCATCTTTGCTCATAATAAACATTTCTTATGCTGTGTCTTCACTGTATTCTAGATCTAATACTGGACTCTATGATTGTGTGCCTGTTAATTATTTGTGTGTCCGTGTGTGTATTTGTTTCTCTCCTGTGCTGTTTTTGCCTCTCTCTTGAGTATGCAGAAACAATGATGTGTGATTCTGGGAACAAATTAGACATTAGGAGATACCCATGTGAATATTTCTTGGCAATTTTTGTTCCCCATGAGTAAGTACTTTGTTGCTGGATTATTTAACAGCCAATAACTCACCCTCACTCTCTCCTACCTTCGGTGGCTGTTTCCTTTTTATATGGCAGCTAATACAAAATAGTGTACCTTGATGTAACACTTACACATAAGCAATTTGAGCTGGGTAATTTAGCAGATTAATGAGACCAGCAAACAGGCATTTAAAACTGAGGCATATCTGTGGCACTCATTCTTGATCTACTTAGTCAACATGGACTTGGCCAGTCACCTTTCCCAGAGGACTCTTCCCAATCTCATGATAAATCATTCTTACTCAAATGTTTCTTTTTAAAGATTCCCCCTCAGCCTTAGTTGATAAAAGTCCCAGGCATCAGATGGAGTACATGGAACCAGACACAAGCTCCTTTCCTCCAACATGGACATTATATTTAGTCACTTATTCTTGCTGCTGATTAATGTTCTTTTAGCTTTGAGGGATTGTTATAGTGTGACTTCTGCTCTCAACAAAGCATAAAATTGGATATAACGCTAAAGAGCCACTATATAATACCATCCTGTTTTCGGTCCATTGGACTGATTTGCATGGACCACTCCAGACCGACATGGGAACAGAGTTTAAAATGCAATAGTAGATTAAAACAGAATATGATACTGATGTTAAATACAATTTGTAAAGCAGAGGTTAAGCTATCTGAAGAAATATGGCTTTAATAAATACATTCTGTTTCTTCTGTTCTCTTTCTGCATGAAAAGCAGAGCAGGATTCCAGACAACATATGGATTTCTACATACTATTTAAAAGAGTTTTTAATGCTTGCCCAAGGTATACAAAGTGGCTATTACACATGGAACGTACTGCTCAGCAAAGGCAACAGCAAGTCCATAAACATTTGAGAAGGAGTTAGAGATTTAAACATAAAGATAACAGATCCAATAACCAACTAGAGGTTTAACACCAATTAAAATTAATATTATTGGCACCATGGTAGCACCTAGAAGTCCACTCACGCCAGAACTCTTTTGTACACAGCAGAAAACAGAAACAGAAGAGGACTCAAACACCTTTCGATATTCTTCTCCAAGGGTGCAAGGAGGGTTTGGACCATCAAAAAAGCAAATGCCCTTAGTCCTAAGGGCCTTACCCAGCTCTGAGGGACTCCAACTGCTGTAACCCCATTCAGTGGGGGGATGCACGATTGCCTCCGTGCAGCACAGAGAAGATGGGCCATTTCCATGGGTTAACTCAGCAGCTGAAGTGTGTGAGTTCACCTGGGATACCCTTGAAAACCATCTTCTTCACCCTCCACACCCCTATGGCCAATGTACCATACCTGCTCTGACCAGTTTCACTGCTTGACCTCACCTGGCATAATGCACTATGCACACATTTCCATAACCTGGCAGATGTAGGGTTTTATCCTGCACTTACTCTTACCTCTGACAGCCAGGACAAATACCAATAAAGGCACCTGAATTACAGTCATGGCACGGACATCAGACTAGGATGCTGTGAGTCTTTGCACCATCTTGGGCAAGTTCAGCTGGCAGGTTGTTGCACAGCCGAAAGCTGCATCCTTCCACCTCTGGCTGTCACATCTACTCGTGCAGAAGGTGCTTTGAGAGCTGCCATTGTTTCTAATGCACAGACTTACACCTAATTTTCACTTTTCCCAGGCATAAGTAACTAGCACTGGATGCTAAATGGATGCAGGAACACACAACTGGAGTATGGGTCTTATAAAGGAAAGCAACCCTAAAGACAAAAATAGAGATTGAGGGAAGGGAAACAGTTGTATGCAAACACCAGCAAGTTTCTCTCTCTTATTCTTTCAGGAGAAGTCTCCAACCTCATCCTCTAGTGAGGTGTTAAAGGGCTAATGCTGTGTAAATAAATGTCTGTTCATAAACATCTGCGCTCTAAAGAAGTACAACCATCCACTGGAACTGGGAGTTACTGGGACAAGAACCACTACTGGAGACTGGGAAAAAGTGGGGAAAGCTCAGGGGTGTAAGGGAAGAAAATCTGACTGCTGTGTCAAGCATCCTGCTCCATTTTGCTATATGGAGCACTCTTTACGTAACCCAGCAATTAATTAAAAACAACACACATTTGTGGTTCCCCTTGAGACAATGAAAAATAACTTATGTACATATGCAGTAACTTTCCTTTTAGCAAGAAATATCAGGCTATTTCTGTTTTGAGCCAAAACACAGCGTGAGCGTCAGATGGCAACAGCTCTGAATATGGCCAGACTGGATCCAGCAACAAATGGATTTTGATATATTTCTAAGCAGGAATCCTGTTAATATTTCAAGGCCTGTATTAGAGAGCGAATGATGACCAGGCCTGCCAGAAAATCCATGAAGAAAAAAGTGGATGGGCCCCTGGGATTTTCTGTCCCTATTATCAGCATCCACCTCCCACAAGGCCCTTCTCTGCCCCAATCTGATAAATGTAACTTCAAATTTCTTCACATCCCGTGGGGAGCCCACAGCTGTGGGCAGCACTAGGGCCTCCCTCCAAAGAACTGTCCCTACCAAAGGCTCTTCTGTCCTTTTCAGGTGATTATGTCCCATAGAATTAGCAGCCATTCAGCAGATGACCCTGCAACACATGGCCCAGGCAGAATTCAGCAGATGCATGTGGTACCTCTTGACAAGCAACAATTTTGGTTCACAAAAGGCTGAGTTACAATGTCTGCTAGTCCTTGACCACTATAGAATCCCAGTTCTAAGCACAAAGTCTAAATATAAATCAAAAATTAGCTAACCAGCATTGGCAAACACACATTTCAAAAGCCTTAGAAAATAACAAGCAAAAAGAAAGGTATTTGACACGTATTTCTGTATTCTGATTGCTTCTGTAAAAACCCTTAGCATTCACCCTAACCACATTCTAAAATCTCTCTCTGCAACTACGAGGTTTAAGAACTTTATTTTATAAATGAAAGGAGAGACTATCGCATTTTCACATATTTCCAGAAATAAAAGAAAACCACCAAACATTCACAGATTCCTGATAAGATCACCGCAGCTGGCAATGCTGAAAATTTATAGAGTTGCACTATAAGCTAGGCCTTGGCTCCGGGCTTGCCTCTGGCTGACCCTGCCAGTTTATGTCTTGGGAAAATCAGACTAACACAAGTCATGCACAGCAGGAGATGGGCCGTGTGCTCTCCACACACCCCAGTGCAGGACACAGCCAGTGCTCAATGTCATTTTAAGCTCAAATCCATTTGTAACAGCCATAGCTTAGTACAGAACTGCTCTGAACCATTTACAACTTTTCTCTGACAAAAACCTTCCCTACAAAGGGGTTAAAAGTGTCTGTCTGTGAAATATAATCATATACATTTTCCATTTTCCACAATTTCTCTCTCTCTCCCAGCTCATTTTCAACTTATTCCACCTCATGCTCATTCTCAGCACCCTACCACCATCCCTCTGAAGCTATTTTCTGGCTTAAATGATGCTAGAATAATGTTAACAAGGTATTTTTTTATTATCAGATTACCGTTCACATGTGAATCAAAATTGCGTTAAGGGTCTGATCCTGCCACCCTTGAAATCAATGGTGGTTTCGTTCAATGAAACCAAAAGGTCTCGCTCTCAGTGAGCCGTAACTCCAGGTCTAGTGACCATTTATTATTCATAAGTACAGTCTGGGACAGACTGATAAATGACCCCTAACCATCCCACTCAATTTCAAAGGGGGAAAGAACCAGAATGGACTGATTAATGGCTCCAGCAATCTCCAGTCTTGCTAACCTTACCTTTACAGGGGTAGGGAGATGTCTGATAGGTATAATACTTATATAACAAAGCAATTATCTCTGTAATATGGATGCATTCACTCCAGTTCAATGTAGTGGGGCTGTGGAAGACATTATCTGACATAGCATGTAAAACTGATAGATGGAGGATTGTACTGCACGATTTGCTTACAAAATACAAGTGAAAACGCTCTGAGTGACAAACTTCACACCATTCAGGGTACAGGTGGCCTTTGCTGCAGAGGGCTGGGCCCAAAGGGACTTCATGTTCCTTTGACTTAGGGTAGGGGGTTATGTTAAAGCAGCAAGAAATGGTGAGATTGCTGGTCAGGGTGTGAGGAGACCTGCTTAAAACTTTCAAAGTAGTAAATAGCCTGAATTAACTGGATCATCCATAGCTTAGTTAGCCAGTAAAAGCCTATCTGTCTGGGTAGCCAGTGAAATGTCCTGAATGAGGTTGAAGGAATACAATAAAGTCACAAAATTACTGGTGAGAAGGCAGAACTCCAAAAGGCACGAATGCAGAAGTCAATGACTATGAGCAGTCTCCGGGGACTCAAATAGGCTGCAAAGAGGAGATTACTAATTTCAGCAAAAGAGGGGGAAAGCAAAGAGAAAGAAGCTCTGCTCTGTAGAGGACAGCAAAGCACTACTGTTGGGAGCATGCAAAGAGGAAAGACAGTGCTGAAGGAAAAGCAAGAGCCAAAACACCCCATCAGACACTTGGCTGCAGGAGAAAAGCCATTATAATTTGGCAGTATCTGGGTAGTGATACAGGGCAGTGTCAGCTTTCAGCACAGACAAAAATGTGCTCTAGCACAGCACAGCTGGGTGACCACTGCCCAGCTTCTCACCACGGGCTGTGGGGTGGGTGTCTGCAGGGAGGGGGCAGCCTTCCCTCTCAGAACTTCCCTATTCATTTTGCCTGTGTTACCTGAAAAGCTTTCAGCTGGCTCTGAAAGTGGAAGTTGGTGCCTTCTCCTACAGGATGTTCTCTCAGTGGGGAATGGCTGGTCCAGCTGCATATGGCATTTATACCCAAGCTGCCCTCCCGTACTTGTTCCCATCCTTCTCACCGATTGGGTAATGAGAGCGAAGTAGATAACACCAGTGACCTACTTCCAACCTCCTTCCTCAAGGAAGCTGTCTCATCAAAAGCTCTCCATGAGCCCAGTTCAGCCTCAGAAATCCAAAACAAGCAGAAATGTAAGATGCCAAATAGTGGGCGGGTTGTGCTGAACATCTGCCAGTGGTTGACAGGTACTCGAGTGAACTGGGCCCATTAAGAGCTGTAGGAAACGGGACAGTAATTTCAGACTGTCTCAGGAAATCCCACAAGAAGAAACTGCTTCTCCTCCTGCAGGCAGACCCCTGGGGACACAAAGAGCGCTTTGCTCTCCAAGAGCTCCATGCTGGACTGAGATCTAACACAACAGAAGTCACAGCAAAGCAGGTCATTTAAGAATTGCAGCAAACCTGGTCAAAATGAATAGGTCTGGATTTACAGCAGAGAATCAGTGACAGTAAACCAAAGAGGAGAGGCAGAATAATAAAAACAGAACATTCAGGAAAAAAACCCAAATGCACTTTTAAGTGATCTCAGCTGCAACAACTAACACGCACCAGCTGTTACAGGGCGCAAACTGAAAGTCTTGGGCAGACCAACAACTTGACCAGTTCTCTTCAATTATGAACAGGGCTGCACCTAAGATGTGTGCCAGTAGATGGTGTGTTTATTTTAACCAAGTAGTTACCCAAACATAGCAAGAGCTCCTTTTAGCACCACTGCTTTGTTTGGAGCCCATATTGCTTGCTGAACGTGCCTCGATTTTGCTCTCTGAAGTTTTCCTTCTTCCTATTTTTATCCCCTTGTGAAATGTCACAAAGATGATCATTCTGACCAACACAACATGAACACTTGGATCACTGAGTGCAATATGCTATCCATATTTGTACTTCAAAGCATTGTGCTTCTGCAGTTAAATATAATCCCATGCCATCTTTTATAAGATAAGCAATAGAAATACCAGGATCTTTCCTCATATGCTGGCACAATACATCAGCTCCAGGTTCACCTCTGCTGGTTTATCCAGGTTCTGATTTACCTTAACAGATGTCCATGCCTCTAAGACCATGTGAAAGCAGCTGGAAGCCTATGGATTTCGGTGTCCTCTTGACATGTAGTGCTGTTTCAGACACATCTTGGCTCAGGCTCTAGTTCTTGCTTGTTTTCACAGTAGATTTCAAGAATTTGTGAGGCATCGTTTCATTTGCTTTTATCTTATGATAGCTTGTTCAGCCCCCTTCACAATTAGACTCTGACATTTTTATGGCTCAAAGTGGCTGCGTTTTTCTTTTTTTTAAAGTAGGTCATGTGAAACATGAATGCGTTGCATCAACACATCAAGAAGGCTTGGTGTGTCTCAGTTCAGGCACTTGGCATTTCATACCACCACTCCATGCTTTCCAGCCATCACATCCACTGGGTGCCCCCAGCTCACATAGCGTTTCTTCAGAGAGACAGAGGGAAAAGGATTCTTTCTCAGAATAACTGGCAATTTATGGGAAGGGGCAACAAAGAGGAGCCAAGAACCAGGAACTCTAGATCTCCTCATCCATACTGCTGCATGTCACAACATATCTCCCACCTAACAGCCACAATAGGTCCAAAACATTTATCCTGATAGGCAAGGTACCAAATGATGGAGCTACTGACAATATATCCATTTTCTTCTGCTCTATCAGAAAAGAAGAGCCTACTTACTTCTTTAAATCAAGTAGCAGTATGACTGATGCACATCTTAAAGCCCAGCTTTCAAAGTTGATTGGTGACCCATGAGAAAAGAAGGTATGTGATTAATTCTGTAAGATAGCTCATCAACTGATTTCATAAAATGCCCAAGAAGCAGCAGCACAAAACTTGAAAGCTAAGGAACATGCTCCTGCAACGCACATTCAGTACTTCAAAACACACATACTTGTTGGACTTAAAGGACCAACAACAAAATTATATGCCAGAGCACTGAACTACTTGACTCACAAACAATTAAAGCATTCTTTCAGCACAAATTATATTTTGTAGGGTTATTTTTCTGAGGCAGTATATACAAAGTGGATATGCTCACAGAAGTTGTATCAAACTCTTAGATTTCTTTTCCTGTACATTTCAGTTAGTTTAATTCCCTGAATGTAGGGAGATATGGGCTAGATCCCCAAAATGAACTGAACTAGATCTGGAAAACTGATACTGGATACTTATTCTCTGGGGCAGAAGAGGACTTCATCTCATTAAGTGGTATTGGGTTGTATGGTTTTGGGTTTCCTAAACTCAGCATCTGGGTAATACCTGCTCACACTATTTTGGATGGGAAGGAAAGGTGCCTATGGACAAACCCTTCTCTTACTTCAGACCTACCTCTCCTCCTCTATCCCTTTTGCAAAGGAATTACAATTGCACTCACATTTCAAGGTTGGTATCAGTCACCTTCTGAATCAGTTTGGCAAGTCCTATATTTAAGAGGCCTTAAGGCTGCTATGAATTTATAGCTAACTGATCATACTCTCAAATGGAACAGCACTCAAGATTTAGTACTAACAGCTTCACAACTTCTCCGTTGCTTCTAAATACACAAACCATTTTTTCTTAACATGGTGTCCAACACAATTCTTACACTTCTAACTCTCTTAATAGCAGACAGGAGAGACTCTGAGCTGCACTCAACTTTCTAATTTACCTGCATAGCATCAGGGTTTCATGTTTACCTGAAACATGTGAAAGAAACAACTCTAAGGCTGCTCTATGGAGTAACATTCCAGCATGTGTACAGACATGGGATCGCACTGCGGGTGCGTTGTCTTTATCTCACAGCTGGTTTCAGTCCCAAAGGCAGCAAGACTGGAAGGAGTCTGTTCACATCTGGTTACAAAAGATCTTATAAACATGCCTGATGTGACTCAGGGTTAAAAGGGTATCTATCCTGGATCTCAGAATCTTCTTCAAGCAGGTTTCTCATTGTGTTTGGTCTCAAGCTACATTTTTCAATCAGGTGTAGCAACAAGCAGAATAAAATAGCCTCGGGCTGTAGCCCTTAATGCCCAGTTAGTGCACACTGACACTCAGCTGCAATTATTTTCCTTTCCTAAGTTGAGATACAAAATGTCCTGCCTGCCAAGAACAGCCCAGAACAGTTATGCCTGTCTTTGCTTGATGCAGAATGATTTTCCACTGTAGATTCATTATGTCATTGAATTCAGTCACGGGAATATTAACATTTTCACACATGTGGGAACTCATCTTGTGAATGCAAAGCTCATTTATTACAGTGATTTCTTCAGAGGCTGTAGTATGCTCATTTTATAATGAGGTTTATAATAAGGACAGATTCTGAACTGGTGGAAGCGTGCAAATGTACCTGAAATTTGAAGTTTACAGCCAAGACTCTTTATTGCTGGTAATTAGTGGTGTTTTTTCCTTTTTTCTTCCTCTTTTTCTGATGTCTTGAGTAATTTAAAATATAATGTAATACGGGAAGCCTGGGGACTTTGTAGCAGAGCGGCTTTTGATTGCTTACTCTGAACTCACTAATGACTCTGATAAGATTGAGCAATTTAAAGAGCAGGGGCATCTCCAAAGCCACACTGCAAGAGGTATTAACACCTTTGAATGATGCTTGAGCTATTGCACTAAAGCCTGCGGAAAGAATTGACTACACTCTCTCCCCCTGTATAGCAGAACGGAACATAATTTAGACATAAATATTAACTTAATACTGCTATGCAGTTATTATCATCATAATTAGAGCACATTTTCATTTTGGATCATAACATTAGTACACTTAGAAAATGCAAACAGTTCATGTTTATGAAACACTCACTCACTGCTCCTAGCTTTAATTCTGAGCATAGGAACATATAAGATATTCATAAATCTGTGCAACAAGAGAAAATGAAAATAAATTAGCTGCAGTTTTGAACACATATTTATAATTTCTTTTCCTTAAAACACCAACAACTAATTATCTGGGTCAGCAGAAGAGGGAGCTACATTTTTATTAAGGTTAATAACACAGCAGCTCCTTTCACAGATGTCATAGCTATGGTTGGTATTAAAATAAATAATAATAAAAAAGAACTCTCATTTTATTGAATTAGTAAAAGATGGTCTCCCTGATGGTTGAAAAAGAAAGCCTAGTAAAATGCTACTTTAGAGTTTCCTGGAAATGTGATGAATTTTAAGTTTCAAATAAAGCAAATGTACCAATTCAAATAAATTGATCTTTTTCACCAACTGAAAGTAGATATTAAAGATATAATTCTCTTGAGTTTTATACCTACATTGTCATTGATATAACTGCAAAGAAATGTCATAATTTGGCTTAATTCTTCTACATGAAAAATCAAAACCTATGTATATTTGAACATCCACTTAATTAAGTTTATTTTAAACGTTGTAATCTCCCTCTTATTTGCAAGAACAAAACATTTGATGGCATCTTTTAACTTACATTTTAAAGCTATAGGGCCAGGTTTCCTGCTCAGTGAAAGCTGTGCCTTTGCCCTGTACATGTCTGAGCACACACTGGGAATGAAGTTGAGCACCCAGGGTAGAAAAGATGGACTGCTCAAAACTGGTTTCACCTGCACCACACATCTCCTGTATCCTGCTGCTAACGAACACACAGAAGTGCCCATATAGTGGCAGACAGAAATCATAACCAAAAAATTAGCATGTAGTAGGAACGTGTGACCAGGCAGTTAAAAGCACACTCAAGCTCTGACTGTGTGGTGGGTTACGCTGTGCAGCAAGAGAGAGTAAACTACCCTGTACCTACACAACACAACCACTGGGTAAGAGCGTGCATTTCTAGCTCACAGGCACATGAGTTTTGGGGAGGGAAAGGAGGATAAAGACCTTTGAAGTCTAAAGCAAATACAAGTACCAACAGCAGCAACAAGAAATATCATTGTTGGCCCCATCATTGTAGAACAAAGATTTTAAATGTGAAATACATCCAACCTAATGGCTGGGAAGTTAAACATCAGAAATTCCTGATCTACCCAGACTCTTGTGATTTCTGAATGTCTGAAATTTACATGACTGAAGTGGAAATAAGATAAAAGACCCAATAGGTGCCAGTATCAAGCTTTTGAAAACATAATAAAGGAAAAGATGATCTACAGTTTACCCTCCAAATATGTGGCAAGTACATGCAATGTGGCAAAATTACATGCTGAAGGGTTAATTTGGCCCTCAAAACCACATGTCCATCATCTCTGGGCACCCACTGAATGAAATTCAACCCCACTCGGTCCAGAGATTTATGCACAAGGGTTATATTTTCTTGTAAACTCCAGCAGATGAGTAGACACATCTGCAGAGGGCTCTGCCAACGAGTAAAGCACTTTCCAAGCCTGCAGCCCAGACCCGCAGATTAGGGGATAAACGATGCCCAGTCAGAATATCTGACCTCTACAGAACAAGCGGGACTTTTTTTTTTTTCCCCTCCGTACAGTCATCAACATGTGATCAGCATATTAACCAGGGCCAGATGATCTGGTTTGCAGGCATGGGCTAATACAAGTACAGGCACCCCGAGCTGCCTGTGTGCACACCCCCGCAGCCCTGCACAGCGGCGGTGGCCGCTCGCGCTGCCAGCCCCACGCTCTCGGAGCAATACCTCTGCCCCCATCTGCAAGGGGCTTGTGTGCACAGACACCACACTGTCCACACGCTCTGCATCTCTGGCTTCAAGTTGGACTGGGGCACGCTGCTGAGACAAGAGTCCCTCTGCAAACAGCTGCAGCAGGGAGCAGGGCAGGAACCAGCTGTATCGGTGTTACCAGGGACTTTCCATTATCTGAAGTGTTCCAGCTCTGCTTTACCTCATAAAACAAGGCTGTCTGTGTTGCTAACCCTCAGCATCAAAAAACCATACAGCAGGAGTCACACATAAATCGCACCTAAATTCCTTCTGGGTTTTGAGCCTTTAAAGTTCATGTTTTCAGGCTCTTCTCTATAACCATAAGAACTAAAAACTCTCTTTCTACAAGAAAATTGAGATACTTTCCTCACCATTGGAATCCACAAGCTAGAACTTTAAGCAAATAATGCAAGACTGGAGATGAGCTCCTGAAGGCTGCTGAGACTGTGCTGGTTGTGCCCTGGTTTCTGGCAGTCTGCAGGAGAGACCAGGTGTGAAGGCCTCCGATGTCCTTTGGGGAGCAGACCTCAGGACCCCTTTACACCAGGGTTTTTGCACACTACCAAAAGTATGACAGTCTGAACTTTGCATCTCCACATGACACCCAGCACTAACCTGGTGAGTCTAGTCTGAAGGTCAGCCCAGCTTTGACACAGATCCCTCTGGGAAGCACATCGTGGTTATTTTTTTATCCACCCCACGCTCATCTTGTTCTCATGCGACTGAGCAAACCCCTCCCACTATGCCAGTTTTAAAATGGCTCTGCAATGGGAGCCTGCAATATATCAAAAGGTCCAATTAGGGACTCCTCTTTGTTGCCCTGTGAAACCATCACTTCAGACAGTCAAGAAACATATCCCACAACATATGAGGCTCTAACTCTTATAAGCAAATGGTCGTCTTTCGGGTATGCATCTGGGTCATTATATAAACAAAGCACGAGCAACACAACAGGGCCAATGCCTTATTGTCTATGGGATACTTTTAGGCAAATATTTCAGCTGCAGATGGTAAATACAGCTTCAAAGCACAACGATATCTAACTGTGAAATAGCTGAGTCAGGTGCATTTACTAAAGTGTGGTGAGCCAAACACTAATTACAGTGTGGTTGCACCAAGATTAGTGTTACATCTGACATATTTTAAAAGTAGGCTTAAACCAGTGCCAAATGAATTCGATGAACCTCCATGAGCTTCATCCATAGGCATTTTATTGTGGCTAAAGAAGAAAGCAGCAAGAGATACAGTGCATGTTAGAAGGTCTGCTTCTCATTTCTGAGAATCAGCACCAAGTTTTCCTGGAGCTCTGACTAAGTGGCTGAAAAGTTTAGTCACTCACAGGTGTTTTGCTGCCATCTGTCAACAGCTGATTATTGCAAACCTGTTTACTCTGTCTAGCTCTGTGAGAGAGAACTTGCTATCACTGCTCAATCTCTTCATACAGCTCCCGAGCATCTTCCCCCAGAACCAAACCGCCCCAGGGCTTTGGGAAATTGCAATCCACATCCCTAGATGAGCTTCACAGCTGGCCTCTACCTCTATGAAGTTCCCGAACTTCAATTCTGGCTCAGAGTCCTGAATTTGGAGATTTAATTATAGCACTGTCATTCAGAGGAAAATCTACACAGGCTGGGGTATTGCCATTACTTGCCAGATGCGTCCACACCCTGGTACTGATTACATGCATTACTGACCTCAGCTGAACCATGAGAACAATACGGCTAGCCCTGGTCAGGAATCTTTCTGACAAAACCCGGTTTCACTAGAAGAGGCAGATGAGAATCTAACGTATTTCACAGACACTTGCTGTGTGCACTGAGCACCAGACAAATCCCCAGCAGGCTCTGGCTGTGCCAGCTCGGCAGGGCCCTCCCTGCCCACTGCCTGGCAGCTGGCAGGAGATGACCAAGAAATCCGAGTGTCCAAGATCCATGAGCCTATGGAAGAAGCTCTGCTGACTGCCTCGAGGCCAGGCCCAATATGAAAGCTGATTTCTGCTTGCATTGGAAGAGAACTTCAGCACGTGCCAAAGGGCTTTGCAGAATACAGGAGCAGGTGAGAGCTGTAGGGTTTGCAGCAGAACGTGGGTCCCTGCATGGCCTTCTGCTGCTGTGGATGGAGTTGGACACTAAATGTTTTCCTTACACTTGTAGATAAAGAACTCTTGAGAATCTTTCCCCAGCAGATTGTTAACCAGGCCATAAAGATGTAGCCTACTGTGTCTGACCATTACCACTGGATTTTTTCATGTGACTAAAATTGTATTAAGTACATACTTAGAAGTTTATAAATATTTATAAATATAAATTGTTGTACAGGAGCACCTCGAACTACTAATAGCATCTTTTGATACAACCTTCAAACAGGGTATTCAGCCTTTTCCTCCTAAGTACAGACACCACAGGGTTTGTTTCAATCTGATTACATCTCTTTACGCAGAGAAATTCTAATCTTTCTCAACAAGCATTTTGCAGAGGGAATAGGGTGATATGCTGGCCATCGGTCCTGTCAGAAGATATATATGCTAAACTTAAAAGTTTCCAGGCTTTTGGTTTCTCTGCCTCCCTGAATCACCTTCCTCATCAACAGCATTAAATTAAGTTAGCCATGAAGGAACAAAAAGCAGGAAAATGCTTGACATCAAATTGTCCCAGTGTTAGACACCAAGGTTCAGCATCACTGCACCTTCCCATACAGCACTATCCCATTAGGAATACTTTCATTTGATTAGACTGATCCATTGGCTCCTGGTCCATATTACTCAACCCTCAAACCATTATGCCCTATTGAAAATAATTGGTAATGACAGTTTTGGGTTTAATATTTAATACAGTGGTTAAATGGAGTTGTACTGTTTGTGGTTATAGTTTCCATTGACTAATAAGCAAGTTGAGAGCAAAATGCATTTTTCTTGAGCTGTTACATTAGCAGAAAGCTAAACACCACGTTACTCATAATAGTCTTAAACATTTTTCAGAGAAACAGCTCCCAAAGCCAAGTCAAATATTACACTGATTTGTGGTTTACTTATTTTCCTTTTTCTTACTGGAGGAGTGTCTTTTTAGTAGCTTTAAGGAATGCTGCAAGGTGGATGTATGGACTGAAAGGCATTTCTTTGCATGTCAGGCCAACTTGCAAACACCCCTTCACACAACGCCTTGTGCCTGGGCTCCTCCCTGCCTGTGCAGCTGCCCCGACTCCCACTGCCCATTCCCACAACAGCTCCTCTTGCCTTGGCCATGCCAGCACCATCCTCTGTGGGGCTTTGCTGCATGCCAGTGACCTGGGCTGTATTAGAAAAACCTGCAAGGGAAAGAAGATGGGATCTTCCTCACCCAAGGCTGCCATATTGTGACACTACCATCTCAGAGGAGAAGCCTTCGGCATGGTGCTGCCTTCTCTGCATGACAACAGAAAGGGAAGGTTGTGGAAGAGCAGGGCTGGGGCGGCTGTGAGATATCTTAAAGTAATGACAAACATATGGAGGTTTGTCCTGCAAGGGCTCACCCACCTGTACAAATTTTGGGTCAGGTTACCTGGTGTCTCGCCAGTAGCTTCAAAAGAGCTTTATTTATTTACTCTAGCCAAGAATTTGGCGCTCTATTTTTTAATCTGCCCACATCTTTCACCTCCTCCTGTAGCGCTTGTTCTCCCAGGGCTTTTTTTGCTATTAACACTCCCAGTTCTGGATGATTATTACATTAACAGGGATTCCAGCTGAGGGTGGGGCTCACTCCCAGCAAATTAGTCAGTGTGGATCTCCACTCCCCCATGGCTTGGCTCCCACCAGTATCTGAGCGGGCTTGTACATACTGCAACCACTGCTGTGATTTACTGGAAAGAGACCCCTCACGTGTCATTTGTAAGCTGAGCAGATGAGACTGAAATGACACGCAAGTACCTGAATTGCAAAAAGAAAACTAGCATTCACTAAATACGTTCTGTATTTTATCAGTGCCAGATGCTGCTTCTGCAAACTTTTTCTGCCCGCTCCTATGAGCGGAGCTTTTGTGTACTACCGTGAACACATATGACTCTAAGGACTGTAGATACAATCAGAAGTACACACCAAGGACGAGATCCTTTGAAGAGTTGAGTACCTCCCCAGATGTGCTAACTACCTGTCTATAATTTTATCTGAAGCCTATAATGTACTCAGCCTCAGACTCTGAATTCTTAGAAAAGGATTTGCCAGCACCAACAAATTAGTATTGGAATTTGATCTTGCAAATTCTTCACCACACTGAGATAGAGACAATTTTAGGAGGCCCACAGCAGCATGCCTCCTTTCAGAGATGAAGCTCCTAATTCCACCACTCACACTTGAATTGAACCTCAAATATATTGAGAAATAACTCGCACCACTTACAACACAATTGTCCCTTATCCAACCTCTGCTGTAAGAGCACATTCAGATGAACTTCCTGAACCAGATGGTCAAGCAAGGTTAGCTTTACGGATCTCAAGGTGGGAGAGGAAAGTGATTTTCCACCATTGAAACTTTTGAGGCTGCACATTATAACAGAAAGATCAATTTCCTAAAAAGGGAAGTAAGATTGCTGGGTGGACCCGATGCTTAAAATGGACTTAGCATTGTTTTTGAACTTATTTAGAAGCATGATGGAGAAACACAGCTTTGTTTCCATTTATAAATGTCTAAAATGACAACCTGAACTTAGGACTTGACAAATGCCAGGCTGACCTAATTGGTAACAGAAGGACTGTATTCTTAGCTGAAACATAGGTGCTCCATGGCCAGCAGTCAGGCAATCTGCCCCAGCTGACTGCAAGGCTGGCTGGAGAAAACCAAGATGGAGAAATGATTTATTAGGTCCCTTGGATGCTCATTTGGGGCATGATTCTCCCTTATATACCCGTACCTAACTAGTGATGTCCACAGACTCACATTAGAGTAGAATTTTGGATTTATCTTGCCCTGATGTCAAACAACGAATAGCCCTACCTAGAGTTCTCAAGAAGGAAAATAAGAAATAGACATTTGAGACTACTCCTTCAGTATCAAACATACTTGTTGCAGATTGAGATAGTTTAATCAGCAATTCCCAGTAGGTCACTTCTAAACATCTTCTAGTTGGACATAGAGCTGTGTACCTCCCTTGCAGGGACTGAAAGGGAAAACACAATGTGAGAAGCCACCAACATTTCTCCTTCAGAAGTGTTCAGACAGCAGCTGCAGTTGCTTCCCTGAATTTTGCTGGGAAATGAGGTTTTCTCACTGTCAGCTCGCCCAGGGTGTGTGTCACCCCCAAAGGAGCCCAGTAGGCTCTAAGACTGCACTCCTCTAGACCAGCTGCATGGAATCTGGGCCTTTGGTAGCAAGCCCTGTTCCTGCTGCTCCCTGTTTGCTATCAGCACCTGTGATAATGCAAGCACTTCTGTGTCTCAAAGCACAGTGGCAGCAGGAGGAGTGACCGGCTCCTCTTCAGCCAAGCCCAGTTTCTCCATGTTTGCTGGACAGTTTCAGAAAGCTGTATGCAGTTAATGACTTGCTTCTTAAGAATTCCCCCAACACAAAGCCATGTAAAATAGAGCCAGTCAGGAATTTAAATCATTACTAAGTATAAATTATTATATCTTTCATTTTTACCTATCCACGGAGGGAAATGCACCTTGTGCACCATACAAATCCAATTTAAGCTCTGAGAATAAGCTCTAAGTAGGACTTAAGTAGTGCAGAGACCATTAGGCTGACCCTCTACACTGGGGTTAATTTCATCCAAAAGCTTTTCCAAGAGATAAGGAGACAATCTTTCATGTACAAAGTGCTTGAGGAAACCAAGAAACAGCAAAAGAATCTGCCTGCTTTGAAAGCTTTGTATCTCACCTCTACACTCAATAGAGAGATGTGTTGTGTTGACGTACTGTAGATTATACCTTACCCAAATGGTGAAGTTAAAAGGAAACAGGATCCCTTGACACTGTTTTAGACAACCCATAATATGGCATTATCATTAAATGAAGTTTACAAAAGGCTTCTATTTACATGTCTGCAGAAAATAGAACAGGGCACAGGATGCTGATTGCAGTGTAAATGTTAACTGAGGGACTGAATGCACTTGCTGGGGGTGTGGAAAACCTAGTGCAAACAAAAAGAGGAGAAAACGGTCTCACTACCCAAAGCAGCCCTGCATCCTGACAGCAGGCTGGCCTTCAGTGGCAACAGAACAGCCCTGCCTGTTGAACAGCTCAGCTATGCTACAGGAATGGAGGGTAAGATCAGGATTAACGGGAGATATCTGGCAATTTAAGAGATGGCTGTGAAAAAGTAGCTCAAAGCTGAAAGAGACAGGCCGAGGCATAACTCAGCCTCTGCTGACTGCTTCCAGAAAAGGTCTCTAGGACTGATGGACTGAAGTTAACAAATGCTGATGCACATCTGTACAGTGGGAATGAAAGGTTGTTTTCACAGCAAAACCTCACTCTGCTGCTCAAACCTGGGCCAGGATATGTGTGTGAAAGTCTACTGAGTTCACACTGGAAAGGTGGGCTTGACTATGAGTGAGTGAATCCACATCTGTTTGCTTCTGGAGTCATTGGGAGTTAGCAAGGGGGCAATAAATCCCAAATCTAGACAATTTTCTGGATGAAGAAGAAGATGATACCTTTCAGCAGGAGACAGATGCATCTAGGTGCACATTAATTGCTTTTAATTTCAGTAACAAAAAATGCAAAAGAAGCAAAATCTCAGAATAGTTTTGGTGTCAGGATATGACCAGCAAGGATCAAGACACCAAGCTTTGATTATTTACAGACCAGGTTTATTTTGGGCAGTACTGTGTCCTTATTTTCTCTTACTTCCAAAAACATTTCCAACAAGGTCCCCTATAGGGACCCCTATAGAGGTGAACGCTATTTGTGACTTTGCTGTTTGTAACCAACTGCTTTTACCCACACTCAAATAGTCCTAAAATGACCTCCATTCATGACTAATCTAGGGCTGAATTGAAAGTGGTGCTTTTGAGGAGAAAGCTCTGCATCGCCCAGAAACTGCAAGTACCAGCTTGTGCTTCCCCACTGCAGTTAGTAGAGCCACATAGAACCACCATGGCTCTCGCTTCCTATTTATTATATGGCAGTTGATAATGCCAGGGTTTGTGCTTCACCTAAGATTTACCAGAATTTGACCCGTTTGCAAGTTTAGACATCACCTGGAGAGATTGAATTCAGTGTTTTGCCAGCCTTGCAAAGAGCTGCTGCAAACAGCTTTCCTCAGAGGAGCACTTCCCTGCAAGGCCTTTGCATCATAGATGTGCTGTGTCACAAGCTCCAGTATCGTGTGTAGCCAACACATCGTCATTAACCACCCCTTAGCAGGTAATAGGGCGAAACATGTCAGTGAACCATAAACCCATACTGATTTAGAAGATAAATTGTAATGGCCCAGAAGTAGCTGTTGCAGTCCTTCTTGTCAATACTTCACCTTCAAAAAAAAATTCCCTAAATACTTACTAATGCTATCAGATGTAATGGCTGTCAATAACATTTACTTTAAATAGTCCGTAAACACATTACATAATCTGCATTTTAAAAGTCCATCTCGCCAATATTAGAAGGAGTCACAGAGGAGCCTGTCCATCCTGTCACCCCTGGTACACTCCAGGGAGCAATGCTGCTCTTTGCTTTTTCACATTAACCCTTCCTCACTGCCTGACTCACCTCTTGCTGAACTTTAAGGTGAGGATAAGAGATGAGAGGCAGAAACTTCGGGTGTAGCTGCATGACACATCAGGTCCAGAAGCAGAGCTGGTGTCAGTTGCTCCTGCTCCCTCCCCTACAAACAAGGGTTATTTCTAAGTAGCAGCATCTTGGTGATGTGGGCTGTGGTGTGGTCACGTTGAGAGCAATGAGCCACGAAAGCGGGGTGGGAATGCATGGGACGCAGAATGATGGGGCAGAGACATCTTATGGCAGTTTCTTGGCCCAATAAGGTGTGGTACGTTGCTGCACCTGCAGAAGGACAGCAGCATGCCTGAACAGGGGTTCTGTCCTTGCTTTGTCCAGTCTCTCAGATCTCAGGTTTGTGTTTTAAGTAACAGTACCACACTACTGCCACGTGCAACACCTACTTGGCATGTGGACAGCTGGCTGCTCTGGGCACATACGCAGCCCAGTGTGCATTACCACCAGTGAAGATTACTGTTGGTTAGGATGGTGAATGAGTGGCACACACTGTGATTACACAAAATAGGGATCATGATAATTACTGGATACCTTCAAGAGGGAGGCAGGAGGAATCATTTTTCACTTCATAAGTATTAACTGTCAGTGTTAATTATCAGTATTTATGACTGCCACTTCTGGGATTAGCCAAGTAAGCACGGTGTGATGAAGAAGGGCATTGCTGCTGGAAGTGGAATCACACTCCTCAGGGCAGTGGCAGAGCCACAGGATAATCCTAAATGTCGTTCAGATGTCATCTACCTCCTCTGCCTCTCTGGCAAAGAAACACACTGCAGTTTCATATGTCAACAACATTGAGCAGAAAATACCTTGGCTAAGGCATCTGTAATTTTTAGATTTCACTCAAGCAGGGCCAAATGCTCCATAGCCTCCAAAGAAAGGGATGATCCTACATCTGTGAAAAAAAAGAGGGCCTATAAATAAGTACACTACATAACAAAAGAAGTTATATGTGTAATCCTTCTGTTGGGAGGCAAGATCTAGACTTCTGCAGTGTTCAAGTGCCTGGGGCTAATGTAGCCATATAGAGGGTAAAGTCCTCTTTGTTATTAGTGCAGCAGTTTCAAACTCATCCAGATGCAGTTACACTGTGCAGGCAGGCACAACAGGAACAAAGTCACACTCGTGCCCAGAGCTGCCTGGATTCAAAAAGAGGCAATGCTAACAGAAACATCACCCTTTACCAGGGCCATTTCTAAAGGAATCAATAATCTAACTCATTCTGAAGCCAGCATTTCCAAAACCTTGCAAGCAGCAATGGGGCAAGTTAAAGAAGGATGTGGAAGGTGACTTGTTGCATGCCACAAGCAGGAGACACCAAAGTGTTTTTAGGAAAGGTGGTGAGGTTAATTTTTGCTGTGGACAGTAGCTGCTCCCCCAAGGATGGGCACTCTTGGATGCCATCTACTGGTACCTTACCTGCTCACTCATCTTAGGTACCTGAGTTGGTCTCCTAGCGCACTCCTCTGCACCAAATCCATGGGAAGGAGCTTTATGACTTACTAACCCATAGACATGCGACTAGAGATGAAATTCTGTACAATTGCATCCACATGCATGTTGACAGATCAAGGCCTATACATGCTCCTTCTCTCCAGATTAAGTCTGCAAAACCAGACTCTTGGGGCTTTTCTGAACCCCGCACATGTCCATGTGCAATGCCAAAGCTTACAGCTGAAGGCTCTGAAGGTGCAACTTACTTGTAACGTGTCTTTAGATCACTCAAGTGTTCAGAAATGGCTATACTGCATACAGTTCTTGAGAAAAGGAAGATTAGAGAAAGAACAGTGCCAAGAACTATCATCCCAAAAACCCAACTCAACAATAAAGGTTTTTTTAAGTGCCACAAGTAAATGCTGTATTCTCTATTTCATCTTCCTAACACACTTGAAGTAACAGCAGGTATGCATGTGGTCCCATGTCTACAGTAAATGCCCAACACCAGTGATAGCTCTATAATAAAGACCAGGTGTACTGAGTTACCATCACAAGATTTGTTGTTTTGGGGGATCTTTTCAACTTATAGTTTTCAAATGGGAGCATTTCAAATTATATTTGAAGATATCCAAGTCATCCTGGCAAAGCATAGTTTGTAGACAGAGGCACTATCTTTCATTTCATTGACAGACACAACCTAAAAACCTTTAGGACACAACAAGGATCTTGGTGAAGTGGCAGAAGAACCTTCCACAGACTAGAATAGTACAAGGCTAATAATTTGCACTGCATCTGCTGGAGTATGATGAAATTACACCTCTTCCAGTGTAGGCAGTGATAACTATTAGTTTGAAAGATGCCTGCTAAAACATCACTAATTGTAAGCTTGCAATATAACAAAGGTAGTACTTAAAAAGTTTAGATGGCACTTCCTTCCTAATCTAGACCTGAAAATTCTCCATTACTTTAATGAGCTAATTAATCATATCTTATCTCAAGACTTCTGTTTTTCTAATAAATCTTAGAAATGGTAAATGTTGTATGAATCAGTCTCCTGCAAATTTATTGTCTGAACTAGCTTTGCAGTGTCTTCTAGCGTCAAGGTGTTGCTGGGAATGAGCATGCACTTCCAAAAGAGTTAAATAAAGCAGGGTCAGTTATCACTGGAATGTTAGCCAGAACTCTCTAGGGCAAGATAAATCAATAATAAATACAATCTTACTAGGAAGGCGTATGTCATTTTCAGTTCAGTGTACTGGAGAGCACGTTGCTCTGTTAAATTACATAAGAATTGTATTAATACCATGGCATATAGTAGAAATAGCAGTAGGTGAAGTTTCCTCTATGAACCTGGGAAGTGATGCAATGGCAGCTTGTATGGATATAATTGTATATTTTGCTAGAATCAAAAGTAAAGGTTTTAATGTATTATTAAATTCCTTGCTTGGAGGCAGGCATTTACACACCTACAATTATTTTAATTGCATGTTCCAGATTTTTTTGTTTTTCAGAATTTTATGACAGAAGCTGAAGTTAAAATGAATACCTCACAACATACTTTCCTGAGTTTCAGTAATAAGTTTTTCTCTTTGGGTAATGGAGCGGTTTGTTCAGTCTGTTATATTTTTAGTTTTATGGAAAGGTTTTGGAAAAAATTGTGCCAAAGAAATATGTGAGGTAACCAGTATGCAAACTACTGTAAATGAAATAAGTCTGAAAAGCAGAAAAGAACAAGTTTGGAAGCTGAAGATTACACTACAGTCCACAAAGAGGTGACAGTGGATTCACACACTGCAGCCTCTGGAGTCCTTGTGAAATTGTGACAGACATAGGGGGAAAATGGGCTCTCTTCAGAAGGGTATTTGTCATATTTGGAGATGAACTGCATCTTGGGAAAGAGAAAATATAGTATTTCTGTTTGAAAGAATGACCTTGAATCTAAGAAATTTCACAACAGAACAAAACATTGAGAAATTATGCTCCTAACTGTAAGCTGGGAGTTGGCTATGGGAACTTGGTACCTCTTCATGGCAGGCTAACACACAGGTTTGCACAATGTTCCTACTCTGCAGGAACTTTGCAGATATATTCCTGGTCAGCAGGATATAGCTTAGCTCACTGTCACAGCAGGATGGGAAGGATAAAATCCTGCTCACCATACAGTGCCCTGTGTGATTACCATGGAGCATCTGACACACATTCCACCTGAGCTCCTGGCAAAGTCTGGTAGAGCCTTGTACTATGACTTGGCCCCAGTTCCTGGTTCTGCCACTGAATTCTTCCACGATGTGGAGAAAATCAGGCTGCCCTCCCTCCCCAAAGCCTGCTGCTGGATCCCCCAAACTGACATTTTCCCAGATCTTACCAACAGATATCTTTCATCTCTACATCTGCAGATCACAAGAACTACCAAGACCAGTAAAATTTCTCCTGATTTATAGCAAACTAAGTGGAATGGGAACTGGGTCAGAGCCCTGGGAGGTCACACACATTGCCATTTGCCACCCCTTCCCCACTGGGGCAGGAGGCTGGATAGCAAGTGCTCATATTCTCATGGCAGGGGCACCTCCTTTAGGAAAAAAATATTCATATATACCCAAATCTTGACTTTCATTAAGCTTAATGCATTTGCAGCCAATTGAATTTGATAGAAAGCTTTTCCCAGGTAGTATTTAAGCTCATCAAGAACACTAATCAATGGCTGGTAGTTAAATGCATTCTTAACTTTTTATGTGCATTGTCCTTGTGCCATGTGCTGTGATGTCTTTATAACAGAATCGTTAGGGAAAATCACAAAGATTAATAAAACTATAAAGTGAATTGGATGCAAGGGGTTCCACTAAATAGAGCAGGATTACAGACAAATGAGGCTCTGAGGTATTTGGAGCCATAATATTTCAAGTGTTTTTTTGCTACACTCTACTGTTTGTTGGCCTTTTTCTTAGTTCTTCCTTTTACAGTTGTACTGAGCTCATGTAAAACAGGTTGGTCCCAGGGCAAGCCTAGAGTTGGGAGGAGAAAAAAAGCTTATGTTCCCAAACTGTCATGTTTTTATTCTCCCTCCTGGAAAGAATATGAAAACAGGACTTAAAATAAAAGGCAGAAATTCTAAACAACGCCTTTGACTGTTTTTATCCAAAGGCAGAGTTTACAGCTGAAAAATTCCATTGATCCATTGATATGTTTCTTAGAGAGGAGCAGGAAAGGAGACTGCATTTATTTCAGGAAGATTAGCTCTATTTAAAAACAAACTATTCAGCTCCAGGCTGAGCTCCACACGCTGACTCTGCCCATTACAGGATGTCAAAGCCCAGCAACAGGCGGTTGGGCACCAGCCACCCCTCCAGCAGAGCGAGCAGCAGTCCCTGGTAGATGGAGCCTTTCAGGGTAGCCTGGGGCAGGTCACTGCATCTCCCTGTGCCTCAGCTTCTCAATGTGAAATGAGGAATGATTGCTTAGTCTTCTACCTTTTGTCTTTATTCAGAATGCTACAACATATTATGTCTCTTGCCACACATTATACACAGCAGCTAACAGAACAAGGCCAGAACAAGTTTGCAGCCTGTAAATGTCAATGTAAGTACAATTCTAATAACTTATCATAAGAGGCCAAGCGATAAGGACAGTCTGGGAACCCAGAAGTGACTTGTGCCTTGGTCTGGGGTGGAGGTTTAAGAATTAACTCTTTCTGCACTACAATAAAACTTCACAGTTTTAATTTTCTCTATTTTTCACAGAAAATCCTCCACACCATCTCTTTGTTTTACTGAAGTCTTAGCTAGTCTGTTCTAGTTCTGCTGACCTGGGAACAAGCTTCAGCGGTCTTTAAGGCACCCAATATTAACATGAAAATCTGTAATCACATCTTCACAGCTGTTAGAGCCCAGAGTGTCACTGGGAGTTTGCATGGCTAAACCAGAATTTGCTGTATAATCCACGTGCTGTGCTATTCATGCATGGTAATTATGTACAACACAATCCATAAGGAAGCAAGCAGCTACATATAGTCTGCTTTTAAAACCTGAAGGGAAAGACTTATTTTTACTATCCAAAGAAACCATCTTAAAAGAAAATAGGTTCATACATTTTTGATGACCAACAACTGCTAAACCATCAGTGGCCCCAAATTTCACGATGCACTTTCTGAGCATCCTTGTTATTTCAGACAGTCAACTATTAACCTCTTCCAGCCAGCAGATACAAAGTTCCGTGTTACAGCTGTTTTCTCTAAAGAGCAAATCTTTGACTACACTCATAACTCAACTAACAGGCCTACATGCTGGGAAGAAGATCTTACAGAGATGCCAGAGTAGAGAATGGCCTCCATTTCTGGCTACCAGCATCTTAGCACTATTGCACATCCACACCAGAGTAATCTTTAGACCATAGAAGATCTCATTCCTATGCAGAGAAAGATATATGACCAGTTTTCCAATTCAGCATAACTTATGAAATACTTCTTCATGGAAAACTTCATGACAAAACTGTCACTGTTATATTTCCTACTCCCTTACCCCCCCTTTTCAGTATTTAATGGGAGCTGTAATTTAGGTGCTTAATTTAGTTCTGTCTTCAGCATCTCTCATGATGTATTATTTCTGAGACCTTAGAAGATAGGAAAATTGTCCCACCACAGCAGAGGCAAACTAGGCACAGCCCCCAACACACAGAAGACAATGGATATCAGAAATAAGTGAAGGAGAGTTCCCACTAAGCACTGAGACTAGGTGTATTAAATAAATAAAAAATAATTGAGAAGAAAAGTGAGGCTCTGGGACAAAATTTGGTGTCCTTAGTCTCAAAAAAACCCACACAAAATGCCAATTAAAAAAAATCAAGCACAAACAACCCAAAAATCCAAATCAGATTTCAGCAGAAAAGCATCACAAAGATTTTTTTTATATCACTACCAATCTAGTTAAAAATCAGAAAAAAATAATTTAGACAGTAAAGTTTGGAGCAGTTCTGCCACAAATAACCTATGACTAAATGTAGGCCTGACACAGGGAAAACCAGATATTCATAGGAACTGCTTTATTTTTAGGCCCCATAACTATCTTGATATTTCAGTTGCATTTACTTCTCTGCTTCCAAGCTGTGCCTTGCTCCCCGGTGCCTTAACTGCCCACCTGAACACTGCTGTCTTTTGGAGGGGGTGCACTAAGGGGCAAGGAAAAGAAACAGCCATCAGGAGAGAAGTGGAGCATTCAGCAGGCGACAGCCACCGCGGTGCTCCTGCTTTTGAGGCTGCTCTTGGGACTCTGGCATTCCCCTACAGGAATATTTCTGCTTTGTTTAACACAGTGAAAAAACATCAGTCGACACTGTAACATTAAGGGTGGTGGATGCAAGTACCTCTGATAAACAAACATGTCTTTGTTTTAATAGTGGGGAGTGACTTATCATAGTTAATTATAAGGATTTACAGCTATTTATGTGAACTCAAGAAAGCAGAAAACATTCATTTGTTGGTAGTGTAACTGCTGGGTGGAGGCAGCCCAGATGCATGGAGATGAATGCTAGACTGTATCTTGTTTGTCTTGTTATGCACAACTTTACTATGTAAATTTGAACTTCAGTGAGTAGCTACTTGGCACATTAGAATGTATAATTATAGGCACACAAAAAACCATGGAAAGTGACATTTAAACATTGTTTCTTTGTCACATATCAGTTAAATATAGAAAAAAACATATTTACTTTAATCCACAGTAGACACTTGGTCTCGCACCTGCTGCTCACACGCAAAATATGTCATTATCACTCAGCGTCCATCCTCTTACACAGAGAAAACAAAGTCACTTTAGTTCAGTTTTGTCTCATTTCAAGCCTCAGAGGAGCTGCATGTACGGAGGAATGTTAAGCAGAAAACAAAACCAAAATAGTGCAACATAAACTACAGTTCATTTGCAGGGGGAAAAAAAAATGCTGCTCTTGTGTGCATTCAATAATTATCCCAAAACAATTACAGTATGATGGCATGAGCTCCAGAAGCACTTTTTTTCCCCCCATTTCAAAGACTATGCAATGCTACTGATATACCCCTGTCATCATTAGCAGGCACAATACTACTGCAGAAAGTGTTTGTCCAACATTACTGGCAGGGCCAGAGACAATATGGTGCACTGTACACTGCTGTTAGATAATGTGGCATTTCAGAAGGAAAAGCGAGCAGCATCTTCTGGGCTACGTTCCCACATTCTTGTTCCACTATTTGTTTTACAGCTATAATGATTATTTGTAGTTAAGAGATCAATGGAAGTTCTAAACATATTCCTGTGACATCCGGCGTGCAGCTCGCATTCAGTCACAAATGAAAATAACCACACCACACGTGGGTGCCTCAACAGGTAACGCAAACACCCAAAGCGTAACAGGCCCGAGGAGATACCACAAGGAATACCAATTCAGACTTAAAATGTCATGTGGCATCATTACACTACGCGTAACAAAAATAAGGGAGCAGAATGGAAAGGTTGCAAAACTGCTGGTAAACAACACTCCCAGATGGGATGTTGATGCAGCCTCCTGAAATGGCAAGTGAAGCAAACTGTGTAACCCACAATTAATGTGTCTAGAACCACCCCCCCCAAAAAAAAAAAAGTTTTAACCAGTTGCAGGGAAGGAGAAGAGGGGAATGAAGGAAGGAGAGAAGGAGAAATAAATATTCTTAGAGATTTTACAGATAGACATATTATAAAACACAAAAAACATCTGCAAAGTCAGCTTCATTCTATAGTAGTAGTATGCATCTCACAGGGTGCTTAAACTTTTGTGCTGTTTTTGATTTCTCCATGTGTTTCATTTTCCATCCATTAATTCCCTTCAAGCCGTTCTTACTCACACCTCCCACTTTAACAAACCTTTACAAAACTGTACTGTTTCTCAGGTCACACTTCCATTTGGGAAGAAAAACCATGTCTGATCTTTTAAGATCTTTCCTTTATAAACTAATACTTATTCCAAAAGACTTTCTACTGGTCTGGTTAGGTTTTTGTTTTCTCTGTTTCTTTCCCAGGGCAAAAATTATAATTCATTCTGGTACAACTGAGCTCCTCTTTAGCAAGTGCTAAACAACCAGAAATACAGTGGCTACTGGCTAAACTTCAAAAGCCTGGAGTGTAGTCCCAGCATGGAGGCTGCTCATACACGTTAGAGAGAGCTGGATGCATTATACATTTGCCTGACTTGAGAATTCACAACTGAGGAAATCAGGTTGATTGGTTCTGGGTCTTTTGTGAGCTCTGACAGATCCTGACCCACATTTGTCACCCTAGTCATTTCATTCCAACCATAAAGGCGACTTTATTTCCACTCCTTACCTGCTCACTGGGAGGCAGGAGACTAGTTTATTAGAAAAAGAATTAGGCATTAATCAAGTTATTCACATGACAGAGACAGGGCTTTGTCTATCTGGTATTTTGTATGTTAGCCTATACCCATGTTTCAACTCAAACATATCAAGCGTTCAAATGCAAGTGCAGCCTGACCTCCACATCTAGAGGAAAAGCACAAGCACGCCTCACCTTTCTTTACCTCTCAGCATTTGGTTTGCCAATTACTAGGCCTAGCCCAAAGGACACAACCAGCAGTAGAACAAACCAGTAATTAGTTTCTGTTGTATACAAAAAAGTCAGTATATGGGTGATCACTGGAGGTACAAACAAGTCAATCAGATCACACATAACAGACCCCAGCCCCAGTGACGACACAGCACGACCAACAATACGTGGAATAAACAAAGAAATAAAGTCTCCCATAGAAGAGATGGGAGACAACCAAATCAACAGGCTGATCATATAGGATAGAAGTAGCCCCATATTTTTCCCCCACGAAACCCATGTCTGCAAATGCCAAACCTGACTGGGGCCCAGTTGCAGGGAGAGTCAGGAGGTCCTTCCCCAACAGGGAAACTCTGCAAAGTGCATCCACCTCACAGACAGACACTCCACCCTTCCTGCAAGTGGTCCCAGCTTTTATCCCCAAAGCAGGACACCTGGCACTCATTTACCCAATGCAGGGCACCTGGGGCTTGTTTACCCAAGGGCTTTCCCTACAAGGTCTGCTGCACCTTGGAGGAAAGCCAAAAGGCAAACTCATCCCCTCCTCTTAAAGGACCATGGGAACCACCCATATGTCAACCTTAATTCAGGGCTCGGGGTTCAGACCCCAGCACTTCAGCACTGGCCAAGACAGGTGCCTACATGCAGTATTAATGGCCCAACCCGGTTAAGGACTCCCAGACTCTGCTATTATCTCAGTCACCTACTAGCTCCATGCTGCCTTCAGCACATTGGCTGGTGAGTGCACACAGATGAAAGACTTTCCCTGTTTTCCCACCTGCCTACCTACAGAAGCAGGGACACAGGTGAAGCTCTGTACGCCCAGATGACAGGACTCCCCTTGCACTCATGCAGTCCCTTACTCAACTTTCCCACCGCCAAAGCTCAATGTTTCCCTGCACAGAACAATTTAGCAGAATCACAGGTCACCTTTCACATCTTCCTGATATGCATGCACAAATCTGAAACTTCCCTTTTGTGGATAAACTGAGTTGCTTGTTTTTACAATGTTATCCTGCCTGTGTCAGTGTATGATGTTTTAAGAGGTGAGAGTACCCATTTAGTTCACCCCCAGACTGGACTGAGAGTTTCTTTCCTCAATGTAACCTGAGACAACATGTTCTGCCCATTTTCTGATTGTGTCCAGATTGCTTCTCTCCCAAGAATGGGGTGCTTCATCCTTTCTGACACTGAGTCAGAAGCAACTAAATTGCTCGACAGTTTGCCTTTGAACAACAGGGACAGGAACTGATTATGGCTAAGCAAAGCTGTCAGACTACAATTTACTTAGACAAAGTCATCTACATCACCTAACTCCTTATAGTGTTTTGAAATTTGCAGACACGTTACTAGTGAGCACGTATTGATTACTATTCCTTGAATGCGGCAGAGAGGATTTTCCTGAGTGACTAAATGATGTGTGTGTTGAAACAGATTTAATTGAATGTATGTTATTGATAATATTATTCAGAATTCCCACATGAGAAAAATCACACCCATTACTGAGAAGAACAGCTCCTGGAAGGGGGCCCAAACCTGTATCTGAAGTTAAAGGCACTGAAAAAATAGAGGGTGAGGGGGTGGAAGAAAAACTGTTAATTGCTCAGGAGTGTTGTAGGCACATAAGAAAGGAATTCTTCTTATAATAACTTAAGCCACTTGAAAATTGGGTGTCTAGACTCCTTTTCCATATACAGGTAGAAACCTATTTAGACAGCTATTTGAAGATGGACTCCGTAGCATAGGTCTATCCTGAGAAATTCCTTCTTTTCCTTTCCTCTTGCAAAGTATTTCAGAAGAACAGTAGAACAGGTAGAGAGTCACAGAAAAGTAGGTAGCAGATGTATGCAGGTATGGTCTGTGATACAATGGTTTGGGCATTTTGGCAATACATGTACAACAGCCTGAAATATGAAGATTTGAAGATTTACAAAGCAAGAGTTCCTAATTTTGCAAAAGTCTCCAAGCACATGGAAAATACTACACTGAGCTTCTGTGAAGACAGTAAAATCTAGAAGACAACCAACACAGTCTCCCCTTCACTCAGCATGTAAATGATATTGTCACTGGTGATAACAGAAACTGCACACACACATTTACAAGCAAGTGTAGTTTGGAGTGCCTACAAGTCAGTATTAGGGCTGAAAACATTATTCCAATAAAACATACAAGCTATTAATTTGAATCCTGATTCAGCTGACAACCACTGAATTTTCAGTTGTTGAAATGCCGTGTTCAGCATGCAAGAGAGGAGAGATGCACGTTGTGAAACTGCATTTATGACCAAAGCAAATCCTCTGACTGCTTACCAGTGGTGTAAAGCGGCGTGCAGGGCTGCTCCAGCTTCCCTCGGCATGGAGTAATATCACATGACAGAACCTCTACTGCACGAAATGGCAAGCTGGGGAAAATAGATAAGGAAAGCATTGGTATTGAAATACACAAAGAACAGCAGATACTCTTTATTGTGTAACACATTAAATTATAGGGGATGGTGTAAGTAATTCGTAAGCGTCACTCAAGTATTAAAAAAAAAGGCACTTGAAGGAAAAAGTTTGCAAAATTCATGAAACCTTTCTTCCCCCAGTTTCTGAATCCCCCCTTTTGAGATATCCTCAGGGTACAGATGGGAACATGCAGATTTCTAAGTTGGAGTACATGCATTTCACAAGCCCAATAAAATCACACAGCGTGCTACAAAATCCAGACATCAAAATGGCAGGAAACAAAGACAAGATTCAAACTGACACTGAAGATGTAAGCCCACCTTTTTCCACCCCCACCCAGTCCACCAAAGGAGAATTCCCTTTGCCTCACGGACAGGGGAATGGCACCTGAAATCACACTTCTGCACCTGTTTTCTGGTGTTGAGTGCAAGCTTGCTCATGCTGGTCCAGCACCAACTCGGCGCACCACCCAGCTTCACAAAGGCCTCAGAAAACACCATGCACAGGACTTCTGTGAGCATTGCATGGCAAACAGACTTTACTAAATACCACTGGCTGAAAATTATTAACACCAGTTGTAAGTAGATACACTTCCCTGTTTCTTTACTGGATGGCAGATTTCCTCAAAAAACTAAGAAATGCCGTAACAATATGGACAGATACTGAACTGCCAAATTGCCCAACGTCACTGCAAATCAACAAAGAAACCCACTTCTTATTTCCAGTGAATTACATGTATTAAGGTTTCCAAACTGCTGACAAGTCCCATAGATAATTCACCTTTTCACCCACCTTCCAAGTTGGAGATAAATACATCACCGGAGGATTGTTTGGTACTCAGATTCAAATATATCCCTTCAGTAAGATATTTTCTGCTCGCAGATAATAATCTCTAAAATTTAAGTCTAAAACATTTACCACACTGTATGAAATGATAACACTATCTCAGCTTGCCTGCACTTGCCAAAGCCAGTGAACAACCCCACAAAGTGCCCAGCTCTTGTACCTTTCCTCGAGGAACGTAATTTTACTGACAACCTTTCCTTAGCATCTTCTCCTCAATAAGCTACTGAAGCCTGAGCACTTACACCTGACAAGTTGGCATACAGGTCTTAAACAAAGAATCAGATGATCAGGAACAGGACCTGCTAAGCCTCCACAAATGTTTGCATTTACTCCTTACACAGATGCTTAGCAGAGGTTTCCATGCTTTGAGCTGTGGGCTCCAGAGGATGCAGTCGGTAGCTGCTGGCAGTCGCAGTCTGCTCAGGCTGAAAGGTCATTAGATACGACACAGGCTCGTAAGTAGGAGCTGGTTTCCAAAAGTGTTCAGCCCCTGTAAACAGCTTCATGTTAGTGGCCCTGGATAACCAGCCAGAACCAGCTGCCAAGTCTCGCAATGCACATCAGTTGTGTTCAGACACAGCAGCGGGCTTCTGTCACAATCCCTGGTGTGGTGTGATTGCAGCACAGCTGAGAGCTGGCAGGTCCCCCGCATCTCACTACCTGACATCTCAGTTGATTTGAAAACTTGAATGTTTAAATATTGATTTTGTGTTGAAAGAGGAGCCAACATTTGATGCATCATCCACCTGGTGACTGGTGGACCTGCACACCACAGTTTGATTTCTGCTGTGGTGGTGAAGAGGTCAGAGCAGCTGGGGAGGAAGGAGCTCCTGAGCCTGATCAGAGTGCCATCCCAGACAGTCACACCGGCACACCTGAAGTACGTGCTGTGACACTCCCGATGACACTGGGGGGTTTAGTCCAACTTAAAACAGCAGTAGAACTGACCTAGGAAAGCCTGCAAGTTGCTGATCCTGCTCCCCACAGACTCTATTATGTCAACCTCCCAGTCACCAGGTATGTAAGCTAAGGGAGCCCACAGGCAGTTTTTGCTTGCTTGGCCAGCATCAGGCTTTAGCTTTCATTGACCTTGACAGCAATACACAGAAACTACTTTCACATCAATGAACTATTCTTGAATAATTTCACCAAATATTTTAAGATCCAAGACACTTGCTTTGAAATACTAACCTTTACCTATCCTCCTTTTATCTTCACAAACCAGTAAGAGGAATCCTGCCAAGGCAGTAACCTGTTTGGCTCACGATGAGTTAGTTCCTCCATAGGCTCCTTATAATATTTCAGTGCACCGCAGGCCTCTCGCTAATCACTGAGGTGAACGAGCTTGAGTGGCTGCCTGGAGTGAGCTTTAGGAGGACTTGAACCCTCCAGAGAACAGAATTATAAAAAGAACACGGGTACGTATGGCCAAATCACTTCAGCATGAGGGAGAAACATTTTATTTTGTTTTAGTTGGTTTCTTTTGAAGTTGTAACCTCTCAAAAGTGAAACCTAAAAGCCATATCTTTCATGTTTTTTGCATTTCTCCCCATATCATTCTGTCTAGTAATTGCCTTGATGTCTCCTTTAACTGTCCTGGACACATTTGATTTCCATGCATTGATATTTTTTCTGAACTTAATTTTTATCAGATTTTTTTTCCCTTATCCAACTCCTGAAATACTTTTTTCTTGCTTCCAGCTGCTACTGAATTTCCTTCCTTCTCAGATTTTACAGACAGCCTGGCTGCTCTGATGGATCAACACAATAAACCTCTTCCCTTGGATCCCATTTGGAGTTTGGGTTCTTACTCTAACATCCCCTTGCATAAAATAATCCATGCTACAACTGTTCACCTATTTCTCATGGCACAATTATTACCGTAGTTCTGCCAAAATGAGCATCAATCCCCCAGACATAACTTTATTTTTCTATTGCCATCCATTTGCTTGCGTTTGTGCACTCTGGTTGTGAATAGCCCAGCGAGCAAGACTGCTGGCAAGAAACAGGCTGTATGACTACCTGCCGAGTGCGAGCCCTGCATGTGCAGTGGTACCACACCCCCAGCTTGCGATGCAGCTCTCCAACCTAAACAAATTAAACCAGTTGACATTTTCAGTGGGAATAACAAACCTCTCAGCACCTGCTTTTGAATAAGCTATAGGAAGGTAGGAAAATTAACCTAGAAGCCTGTGCTGCCACATTCACTCAGGTCATTACTGTTGCTGCTTTTGATGTTGGTAGGACCATTCCACTCTTTCCACCATGCCATACATCCTCGTCCATACAGAAGAAAAGAGATAAAGGGTGCCTGAAATGCAACCCCTTTGAAACAACCAGAAGGCAGAAGTTGTAAAAAGTTCAGTTCCTGTGGTGGTCCTCAGTTACCTATGAAGTTTAGGACTATCCAGAATGATACAACAGAGTGACAAAGAAGCATCAAATGGGTTCAAACTTGCAGCCCTATCACCAGTGACTGTCTCTGCTCCAGACTAGTTCAAAGCCTGGAATAGTGTGTGTAAGGCCCCACAGATGACGATCTAAACATCTGGTGGCAGAAGCAGTCATTCCTTTCACTACTTTATTATGCTCTGCATTTATTACCTGAATTCAGATGAACTTCCTTAGATTTATTTGTTCATGGGTTGTGGGTTGTTTTTCTTTTCCCCCCTGAAAAGAAAGCCTAACAATAAATAGAAAAACAAGGACCTTTGGTCTTATTTTCCTTCATTCTCCAGCCTCTTTGTTTCTGCCTACATTTGTTGAGCACAAAAATTTTCCTTGAGTCATAGTTGGGTTAGTGTAGAGGGGGCAGAAATCAGGCTCCAAATAGTTTAGAGTTTTTCCCCTCTGCTTTTTTATGTCCAAGCTACAAGTAAGTTTGGCATTAGCATCTATAGTCCTTACTACAAACACGCTAGACTAGAGGGAGGTGGTGGTTGTACCACTGTGCTTCACACGTGTGCTGGTGAGTGTAAATGAGAGTTACACTGGATTACAGAAGACAGAATTAGTAAATACGCTGTAGCCCAGTGGTTGGGAGGTGCAATTAGATGTCTGCTTTGAACACAAAATATTGTCTATTTTGTTTGCACAGCTTGTCATATGGTTCCCTTGAGAACACAAAACACTAGAGAAAATCTTAAAGCTTTTCACACTTTCATGGATGCCCAAACCCGCATTATTTTACTCAGCCCAAGCTGTGGCTCACAGGCCTTTCTGGCAGGTGTTCTCACCCAATGGGCCCTCTTGGCAGTTAATGACCCAAGCAAGCCCCATCCCACAGCAGATGACACACAGTGCAAACAGCCAGGCCTGCTAGGAGGAATTTCCCCAGAAACTACTGTTGTTTTTGTGGCACAGACTGAGTCACATCACAGCCGATCCAATCAGATTTCAAATAAAACACAATTCATGGTAGCCTGAGTCAAGAGCTTTCATTCTTTCTGTTCAAAAAACAGGGCTGATTTACCAGCAACCAGATAGCAATGCCTGTACATGCAAGCACTTGTTCAATACCTCTCCCATTAGGAGTCTGGTCCCATTAAGACTAATCACACCTATCTTTACCATATGAAGTTGAGTTCAAAACTTGACCCAAAGTCTGTATCTGCACATAGCTGGTGTCAAATAGCTTTAAACTTCCACTTTGGGTCCAAAATTTTGTTTAAAATAACTTTTATTCAGCTATTAAAAACCACCAAATATTTCAGGCTTCGAAGGGTAAGATTTGACAAAAGCTGGAGCTGAACTTTGGAAACTATGTGGAAATCCCCCTTGGTATAAAGTGCACACATGGTGCTTTCTCCTTTTCTTTCCTACTGTAGCAATGTGCAAACTCATAAACAATAACCTCCCAGGCCATCAGAAAATGGATGATCAAAACTGTGTAAGACCCACGCAAGTAACTGGAGTCCTGCGTTACTTTTATGCAAATTTGCCAGCCAACTTCAAACACAAGGACTATAACATACCTCGCTCTCAGAAACACCTCTGATTTACTTTTTACAATAAGTATTTCATTTCATGAAAGTTAAGAGAGATTTAAACATTATTTTTGGCTACAGACATTGCAATGTATTAAAAAATCAGTGGTAACAAGAACAAGCTTTAAAAAGGTATTATAATTAAGACAGTGCCAAAAGTCCTCTTAATGCAGTAGACTCTACCTGGGCAAATCTTAATTGACATCTGTCCACTTAAAACCCTTTTGAACAAAAGATATTCTTATTGTAGAGCATAGTTATTCAGAGACAGCTATTGGGTTTTAATTTCACATGCTGCCTTAAAATTCACTTGAAAGCATAGATAACCCTTTGTTAAATTCAGGCTGCTGTGGGCCTGCAATCTTTATTTCCAATAGAAAAACACAAAGCCAGGTTTGCACTGTGTCTATAAGCAAACAGTAAAACATAGGAACAAATTCAGAGGAACTGTGTTCTTTTTCTGGTGAACACCAACATGACCAGCTCTTATTCATACTGTCTGAAACAAAGTCCAACACAAAGGGCCCTGGATCAGGCCCACAAATATTTGCAGAAAGCCAATTTAAACTCTGAAGTACTTATCGATAGGAAAAGTGCCAAGCCGTGTTGTTGAAGCTATCCTTTCTGCGATGTGAAGAACGGCCCCTTTCCCTGAGGCCCAAATGCTGCTCTGCCTGGGGACCTACACATGTTCACAGGCACAGCAGATTTCCCTTAACTCCTCAGCTATGATTAGATCTCCTCTTAGATGTGCATATCATCAGCCAAAGGAAACGAAGATGTTATGACACATGACTTGGGACACCACCAGTTCCTGGATTGAGCACTCCCATACAGCCCTCCAGGTGACCATGTGAGGAAGACTCTGCTTGCTCCACCTCTAAGACCCCATGGAAAGAGAGAGGCACAAAGCCCTCATCAGAGCCTATTTCAGTCTCCACCTAAATGTGAAAATGAGCCACAACAGTAAGTCCTACAGACACTGTTCACTTGCAGCTCACTGCAGCTTTGATGGGCTGCGGTCAGGCTATGGCCAAGGACTTCTGAAAATGCCCTTCTCACAGCCCAGCTGTGCCGATTCATCATCTTCTGCTTCATGGGTATTTTAATCTGACGGGCAGGGGGGACCTAGACTTTCGTGAGTACTAGGAATGTTATGTAAAGAGAAATCTCACTGTTTCCACTGTGAAATTTTGCCTCAGGCAACTTATGAATGTTCCAGGGAAGATATTCACCATTTTCAGCAAAACAGCTGACAGATCCATCTGCTGCTCTTGGTGATACTGGGTGCAATTTTCAAGTGTCTCAGTAACATACGTTCCTAGGGTCCCAGTGAAAAGCCAAGTTCCCACCGCATGACAATTGCAAAAGAGAGGGAGAAAATAAACTTTTGGTCTAATTTTTTAAATTTTAAGGGTAATTTATGTTTTAAATATCTCAGCACTGATGAGTCTGAAGTTTAGGAAACAATGAGTTTCCCAAGGAATACAGATGCTCAAGAGGGAAATTTCAGGAGTACTCAGTCTAACTCTTTTACTTCAAAAACTTAGCAATCATTTTATCTAGAAAAATACCCATGGAATTTTAATTGCCCTACAATTATAATATGGAAAAGTTTTTATCTTACACTTTTTCAATAAAAACATAGATTCGGATCCATTGCAATATTCTGTGAAAGCCATGTTGATAATATTTTCAGGTAGCTGTTTTCAATGAAAAAGTAAAAATGCTGCTTCTGATACTAAAAAATTTCAACTTGAAATTTATTTTCACTGCACTAAGATCAGGTTTGAAGAGCAAGTGCCTAATTTGGGTCTGAATTACATGGTTTAGCTGAATCCAAATTAAATTTCTTCCTTTAGATCTTGACTAGCCAAAGAACATTTTCTTGTGGTGAAACATTTCTCCCCTAATTTTTCAGAATGACCCTGAACTAAAAATGAGTCATTTACACAGGTGTCACCAAAAATTTACGGGTCAGAGGAATTTTCAGTCTGCTCTGCCATGAACGTGTGGAAAAGAAGGACTCAGATCCTACTCTATGGAAAAGCTCACTGTAAATTTACCTGCATCATAGCTGCATTGGTATCTACAACTTAACCATGGGCACAATCATGCACATCGGGTTAGCTGCCAGGAACCTCAGCTGTCAAACACCCTGCAGCTGGGGTTTGAGGGGGACAGCTTAAATTTAACCCACAGGGGAACACACCACCATGTCTGTAAGGCAGCTCTAAAGAAGGCAACCTTTCTATATGCTTTGTGCCAGGTTAATAAAACAAATACTGACACAATTTGTTTCATCTTGGTCACTACTGTTTTGGTCCTCTTGGCCTATACCAGCAACCTGGGACTAGGAAATGGTCTCTTCTCCTCATGTTATTCAGCCTTACTAGAGTAGGAAGAAACAAAAGAAAAAAAGTAGCCCACTGAAACTCATGTTTGGCAGCTGCCAGTCTCCCCTGAACTGCCACAGAAGCTTTCATCTTTCTACGAACGCTGCACGACTGCTGGGGGAAGAGATGGTGACAGAACAAAAACAAAAAAATTACAGACACACAACTGTGTTCACCGGTGCCAAATCCGACTCTCCCAGTGCTGGTTAAAAAGGCAAAGTTTCTCAGGCTTCCCTGTAAGGTCACAGCTGGTCCTTCTATGAATCTTCTTATTACATGGGAACGAGGCAGAGGTTCATAGAGAGAGACAGATGGTGAGGAGCAATGTTACTTATCCTAATGTGCATGTGAGACAAAGAGCTTTTTGGCATCCCTCTCGATCCCAGTCTTTGCTGCGCCATGTCGGGCAGCCGGTCCTCGCCAAGTGTTTGTTCCCCTCTACTTTTTATTCCTCCCCTCAGCAAGTCTGACCCTCCTTGTCTTTGGTGTTTACATGAATCACACTCGATGCCTTCCAGAGATTTAGGCTCTGATGAGCAAGGCCAGCAAAATCATCAGCAACAAACAAACAAGCCGACCCGAGCCAAGCTTGCGCACCGCTGCGCTTCTGCATCCACGTAGGCCACCCCCTCTGCCTGCCAAACCGTGAGAGCAGTGGCAAGAGTGGGGACGGGCAGCCCCGGGGACGGAGATTCAGGATTTGGGTTGTAGACATACATATTAATCACACTGAAAATACAAATTGTGGCTGGGATTTTCAGGTGGGAAGGGCACGGGATGTCCGTGTTGGAGGGAGGGGAGATATTAATTGTGGCTCAAGCCAGGACTTCAACTGTGGGAATGAGGAGCAGGGAAAGAGAAGGTAAAAACATAGTTTGCATATTGGTTGAAGTGGAGCTTAAAATATGAGGGAAGGGCAGACTTTGATCTCTGTGGCATAAGGCTATCGCTGGGAGGACCTCACTCACTCCAGCTCAATTATTCTTAGTTTTCAGCAGCAATGGGGACAAGAATCTGCTCTCCTGAGCCCAACCTCCTTATCCTCCTGCAAACGGAAAATTCACATAGCACTTCCACTGCCATCACAGTGGAAATGCATCTGGAATTAATACTGAAATCATGTGAGCAGGATCTTCCAGGAAAGACCTTACAGAACCAGAGGCAGTACTTCTAGGAGAAGATAAGACAAGATATGGCTTCATCACATGGCAATTGCTCTTTCAGACCACCTGCCAAGGATGCAAGCTCTTCATTCAGCCTAGGAACTATTTATAACAGGCTGGCTGTGGGGAAACCCATCCTACCTCCCGGAAACATGATAGCCAAAAGCGTAAAGAGAGCTCCTCAAATTGGCACTCAAACGGTGGAAGGAGGAGGAGCTGAACTGGGAATTGGCAAGTTGAAGTGAGAAGATGAAGGGACTTGCTTGTCCAGGGTATTTTTAGCTTGTCGTTCTGGAGGCAGGAGGGCAAATGGAAAGGCAGGTCATGATTTGCAGCCTATGCAGGACTTTGAGCAACTCCTAACCGGCACTCCATAGCAAAGGGAGAGAAGGCACAGATGAAAGCACAGCTCTTGTTTCTTCACTTTTCTTTTTTTTTTAAACTATCACTAAAACAGCCCCACTTTAATTCCTCAACAGAGCAGATGATATCACATTCACTTTAATACCAATTAAATTTAATCAGGTTTTACTTAGAAGTAACCAGAGAACTTCCTTCCAAACAAACTAAGCAAGATGTAATATGCTGGGAATGTGACAGATTGACAGCAAAAGGAGTTTGTGATCAACCCTGTACAGGGGTTACTCTCTACTAATGCACACACACTTGTCTATACACTGAGAATCCCATGTTGATTTTTGACCAGTGTAAATTATCGTAGCTTCAGCAAAGGGAGGCTCTAAATCTCAGGCTTTATGGCATGTCAGCCTCTGCCAGATCATACTGCATGCAGTCCTTGTAACACAGGCCTGGCAATCCCACTAGTTCTTCCTGAGCAAAACACTATCACCCACGCCCAGCTGCAGTGGTGATGATCTGCTGACATGGAAAACCAAGGAATGGGGTCCTTCCTGGAGTAAGGCTTACACAAACTCATAGACATTGACGAGCTACTACAAACCTAGAGACAGTGATGTAGTAATCACTTCAGATTAACAAGTATCATTTCATTTAGGACTAGATACATGACAACCCCACAAGGCATCAACATTCCCATGACTTGCAACTAAAAGGAGAAAAGGCAGCACATATGCATGCATTCAGGTACGTCTAAAACAAGGACTGAAAGCGTTTGACAAACTTTTCTGATTACTATTTACTTGTGAATTTTGTAAAAACCACTAAGGAGGAGGAAAACAAAATTTCTTTTGGCATCATTTTGGTTTCCTTCATGTTTGTAAGCAACTCCCACTGTCTCCACTACAAAAGGCAATGCTGCTTCTTCTGGATGTCCCACAACACTGCATGCCCAATTTCCAGCTCCCACTACAACATGTGGGAGTTTCCCTATTGACTTCAGTGGGAAATCTGAGCAATCAGCACCTCAGAAAACTAATTAACTTCTATGAGTCATCTGAGCTTTGGCCTAAACTGGCTTGTCCAACATCAGGGGCAGAAGTCTATGGGCATTGATTTTAAATTTCAAAGTGTCCCTTCCGCCTCTAGCTATAATTTCAGCTAAGACCTGCTGTAGCCAAGTGCTTCAGGACTGGAGAGTCTCTGAAGTTTATGGGGCTGCCAACAGATTTATAGGTTACTGTTTCTTCAGCAACTTGCTGGAATGGATCCCAGGTTCTGCTGCAGTAAACCAAGGCATTGGATTCATGGTAGCACAACATCCCTGCAAACTTACCAAACCCAAGAACAGTAAGACAGGCCTTTGGCCAGGAAGGATAAATGCAGCAGTCTGAGCTATCATATACACAAGTCCTCTGGACACAACCCCCTTGTGGGGTAGGAGTTGAAGATTCAGACTTTCCATATGCACAACAGCCCATCTGCAGCCCTAGATCCAGCCAAGATCTCAGGCAGAGCAACTTTGTAGGCACATATCAGCTCCACTGCTCATGGGCAATAGGCAGGTATGGTGTGCTGTAGATGTGCTGCACAGCTAACTCATGCCTGGCAAGTCCTGGCCAGAAGCAGAGTGGGAGTGCACCAGCCTGTACCAGCACTGTAACAACGTGTGACGCAGACACCTCGCTTTACACATATGTTGTCATGAACAAAGCATGAAACAAAAGGTAATAGGTCAAACATAGCTTGTTTCCCTCGATGATAAAAGCACAAATTGCAGAAAGCACTGCTTGCTTTATTTTGCACCTCCCATCAGTGGAGCAGAGATTTATATTTATATCCCTAATTCAGAGAACATTTTCACCAGATATTTTTAAGAAAGGTGGGATTGAGAGGCTAAATAGTCATAATATTGCAATATGCCTCATGCTTCTGACACATATCAATTTTCTAAGCTGCACTGAACACGGACACTGTATTTCCAGTACAAATATTAAAACTTGCACCTTGATTTTTGCACCTCTTTTACCACTGCAAGTAGTTGTAATAACACCACCACTAGCAACAAAACTCTATTAATATACTCCAAACTAAATAACTATAAGAAAAAGCCCCACAGTGAGCTGAACTGACATTCATTATTCCAGTTGTTTCATATCTTTAAATGATTCCCGTAAATCGATAAAGCTCTGCAAAGTGGCTGTTGTCTGCTGATTTCTAACTCCAGTCAGTGGCATCCACTCTTTAGTGCACCACACACTTGCTGTGTAGCCATTAGATGAAAGCACTATCACCTGTCAAACAAACTGCTAGAACTGTGATAAATTAATGATCAAATAGTACAGTCTGATGTACAGTAGCAGTGCCGAGGCTAGTTACAACCAGGCCTCATGCTTTAAAAATGTAGCTGACATTAAAAAAAAATCAGCCATTAAAGGAAAATGTCACACAGCTTTTCAAAAAAATATCTATTTAAAAAATGACCACATACTGATACTCCAGGATTTGGAGTTTTACTTAAAAAAGAAAAAAAAGAAAGAAAGAAAAAAAAAAGTAGTGAATGTTACAGTAAAACCTTTCTGTGTACTATGAATTTTCAAGGCAAGCAACAACGTGCAGCTAAGCAGAGAGGATGTTTGTATTTTTTTGGTAAGCAGTGCTGTGTACAAATCTGTACCTCAGAGGAATCCTCTGGTGTGTCACGGACAGAACTCTTGTTTGCAAGGGAAATGTCCCGAGTTCTTTTTTTCCCCATAATGCTTTTGATTTTTGACATCACGGGTAAAATATTTCAAGGGAGCTCCACATCACTTCTAAATATAAACAATACAAAATAAGCCTTTGCTTTTGAAGCACTTGACATCCTTTGAGCTTTGAATTTCAACTCCTAATAACTCTTGATGCTCACTGCATTAATGTATAAAGTCCTTTTTGTGAGTTAGAAATGGTTCCTCATGTCCCTCCTGCCATTGGCTTTATGAGCTTAATTTATTCTTTTTAATATAAAATCTCATTACCTGAACATGACACCACCACTTCCACTTTATCTTTGATATAAGAACAGAGAGAAACCAAAATCAAACCCTTAAATAAAGTCTGTAATCATCCCTCACTTTCTCTTGCTTTTCAAATTTCTAAACAAAATTAAGTAAAAATACCTTCCAGGGCACACTAAGAAATGTAAAGAGTAAGGAAAAAAAAGAAAATTACTTTATAGTGAACTAACAAGGGACATAATTACTTATACAAGCAGCATATCTTCTTCTTGATGATATTCCTTCATGTTTATTTTGCTGTATTTGTGAAAGATGGGGAGCGCCTGGGAAGAATGGATATGCTGGAAAGCTTCATCTGATGAAATAGGTCCTGAGCAAAGAGTTGCTTAACCTTAGGCAAAACATACTTTTTCTAAATTTTATTTCTCATAAGACACCTAATAGACTTGAAATATATATTAATGGATTTTTTTTAATTTAAGAAACTGAAATAATTAAAAAATCCATCTCTGAGATAATTCACAGAGATTGAGGATTAAGTTAGGACTTCTTGAGTCCTAATTTTAACAGAAAATTGCAGTGATCAGTGTATTAGCACATGAAAGCATCAGTTCCATGCACTAATGGCAGTTCCTTTATGTTGTTGTTGTTAGAGATGTGACTTAAGCATTGACTTAAATTATGAATTTTGCAGGGATCAAACTCCATGATCTAATTATGTCTTATGGCTTTCACTGAGTCTTTTGAGGTAGCTGGTTGTAAAGATAAGGACTTTTTCACAAGGAACATGTTTTTCATCAGAATATGCATCCCAGATCCTAGAGGATCTGTAATATTCTGTCCATTTATGTGGAAACCCTCACCCAACAACATCCCTGGAAAACTATATTTTAACTCTCCCTCAGAGAGCCTAAGACTTGTAAATATTTTACCTCCTGCGCTGCGCTTTTTCCTCTGATAGCAACAATAATCAGGACTGTGTTCATCTGAGGCTACCACGCTGCATCTATTGCTGGGAGCATCAATTAGAATGAGTGAGAAAACTACTATTCAGTTCGTGTTGCTGAAGCTTAATTGCAGGTGGCCTAAGACAATCCCATGTCCTACTCGAGCACCACTCAATGCTTTGGGATTAAAGTGTGTTTTAAAACCATAAGAATCTCAGACATTTTATATATCAGCAACAGGCAGCTGGATTTTGCTCTCACACCAAAGGAAAAACAGATGAATCCCACTGAAAATTAGTGCAAATGGATATGTGAGAATTAGACTCCATGAACTCACTATCCAATTGCATTGGGAAAAGAAGAAAGCTTGCTAAGGGGGATGAGAAATTGATATGCTGTTGAATATAGATTGAATACATTGATTCTGATGTACAGGCACATACTACAATAATTATATTTAAGGGTACAGTGCTTGTGAATTAAATCGTCTTAGATGGGTTGAGCTCATTTTGTCATTTATCCTTTGTTTACTTTCCCAGTATTACTAAGTACTCTTACATTTAATTAAACATACTTGCAACATTCCCTCAATTAGATAAATAATGCAGCTGCTTCCTCTGTCATATAAGAATGGAGAGATCAAGATAATGCAATATTTATTTTTATTCTAGTCCTCTGTCAGACACTTTACATTGTAAACCATGCAGCTGCAAGGTCTATCAGTGGTATTTCCAATCCGTGTAGATACTAAAAGAAGTAAATATCTCATTATCTACTTAACTATGATAATCTGTTTGTGTTAAAAATTTTGGCAGATCAGGTAATGGTAAATTGAAAGCGGCTTTAGAAAAATGTCTTATTAACAGACTCTACAGTGATGAAATGCTTCAAGATAAATACCACAGATAGGAAAAGCTAGCTTAAACCACTGATTTGAAACTCTTACAGAAGGTTGATGGCTTTTTAAATAAGTAGCAATTAGTCTGAAGTAATCCATTTATCTCCTCTGCAAGTGACTGAAATTAAGAGAAATTAGATAAAACTACATGCGGAGAAACAACTAAGTGATAACAGGAATGCAATCAGATGGTATTGAACAAAAATTATAAAGGCAGGGCAATAATATATAGTTCATTTGCTTATTGGAGGCTTTGATTCATTCCCTGTGGTAACTGTAAAATTTAATAATATCTGTATACTTACAGCGTTCTGGAAAAAGCACTACCATTACACATCGTTATCCCTGTAGGTTGGATGACAAATGCCTGGGGCAATACTACCATCAAAGCATGTGACATACCCAACATGGATCTTCTAATCTTCACAGGGATGACAACTGTCATTTTTAAAGTGCATGGCAAATGAAGAGGGCATAAGAAAGGAAACTTCTAATTTTGAGAGGATTCTAGTGGTAGGGACTGTTTAAGTCTATGCTGCGCTTTAAAACTGCAGTAGCAGAAGCCAGGTAATTCACTTGAACAGTTGTATAGATTTCTTAATGCTTAAAAAGTGCTGTCCAGGCTGGGAATAACCATCTGTTCCTTCGAGAACTCATACTCTCTTAGCTAATATATACAGCTAATACTCTTTATAGCTTGTATGTGAAAAATAGATCAATGACTGCTGAAGGAAAATATGTACTGTTCCAGCAATCAGCTCTGCTTAAAACTGCCTTTTTTTTTTTTTTCCTGATGGTAAATAATATTTTTTAAGCTCTGCAAATGAAATAAAGAATCAGTAGTCTGTTGAGTTCCATTTAGATTTTTTTGCTCATGTAATTTTAAGTACTAGCCCTTGTTCTCTTCGTTTCTCTGTGTTACAGAATGTGGCACAGAAGATGTGAATCTGCCACTCCAGTAGATTGAATAGAATTGTCACTTTAATGTTCAACATGGAGTTTTCTTCTTAACGTTTTTTCTCTTTATAGCAAGACTCAGTACTGTGAGACACCTTTTGTTATGTATATATGAACAAAAGCAGTCAGAACAAATTTAGTACACTGGGCAAGGGAACTAGGGGTTGACAACAGTTAATAGACAAGATACTCTATGCTAGATTTAATCTTCTCTTAAATTTTGCCTTCCTGGGACTGCATAATACATTGGTCAGACAGATGAGGGTCATACACTTTCAGATGAAAAAGCTAATGCAGAATCCAGATAAAAACAAACAAAAACCACATAACCCCCCCTCAAAGCATGATTTCCAGACATGTTTTATTCTATGAGCTCCCAAAATAACTGACTAGCATCTTTCCGTGGCAGCTATAATTGTGGAAATATAGATTTCACACAGTCTGTAAGCCATTTTTTTTCTGTGACTACTGCAGTGAAGCTGTAGTTCAGGAAAGAGGACCACAGACTAATGAAATTAGAGCAGTTAATGATACCTGAAAACACAGACCATTTTAATTCCATTAAGTGGCACTAGAATCACCAGCAAATCTATACATCCAGCAACCTTTCCCTGGATCTTACACTAAAAATAGTGGGCTTGATACACCCACTTAGATTCCTTCCACTGATTTCAGTAAGATGATGACTGGATCAACTGTCAACGCATTTCTGCAAGCAGCAGATGGAGTTAAACATTAAACATTTTTGTTCAACCTGTACAAAAAAAAAAGTGATAAAAGAAAACATCTTTCACGGGAACTTCTTTCTGCTACCGAAGTACAAGATTTCTCCTCTAAGAAAACAATCCAGCATGGCAGAAACAACAGAGCTGTTCTCATTTTGAATCAGGCCTGAAATTCTCAGAGTATGAAAAGCCTGAAAACAGGAATGCTAGATAAAAAAATTCCCCCGAACTCTCTCATATCATATAAAACTCATGTTTTTAAGCTGAGCTATCATTTCAAAAAAGAATTTCATGTGAAGATGCCAATTGCACCTGATGCAGAGGTTTGAGATGTTGCTGTTTAGGAGCAGGATACACAGCAGTAATATACTTAAGCCTAGGAACTTTGAACAAAGGTGGACTTGACAGCCAGCCAGACTGTCACCAGCCAGCACTCACCAACCTGGGAAGATTCAAATTCCCAGTGCAGAGGGAATGAGCAGGCTTTTCCAATCAGCTGAGAGCAGCCGAAGCAAAAATTCTTGGGGAAAGCTGCAGTACGGGGACTGTTGGATGCCACACACAGCCAGCAGCTGATGCTTCCCCCTGCCCAAGAGTCAGGGTATTCACACACCCTGAATGTGTCCAGGAGGGTGGCACAGGTACCAGGACAGTGACTGCTGGCAGGGAGGGCAAACGGAGAATAGGAAGAAGGTTTTGTCCTCTTGGCTGCTCACTGTCTGACCCACAGTTTATGCATGGGAGAATATACACACATTCCTAACACATAAGTATGTTCATTAATGACACCTCAGTACATATTTTACAGAAACAAGGCTAATATGCTTTAGGTTTAATTGACCACGCTTTGCAGACCCCTCTGCCATGAATTGTAACACCCCCAGTATCAGACTCCAAGTACACCTGGACTTCACTCTGTTTAACTGCATGAATTAAGTTTTGCAAGACTAAGTTCACATTAACAAGGCATGGTCCTGCTCTGCCAGTGACTGAATCGGATACCATTAAAAGTAACTAAGATGGAAGCCTTGTACTAGACCCACAGTGTTGCCAACTGTCAAAATTTTGTTTCAAGTCTCACAGTGCTGAATGCTTTTATTTCAACCCCAACTCCTCAAATGTTTGAGACCAGAGGAGAAACTTGGCTTTCTTGTAGGCTTCTAGCCTTACACTGATGCAAAAGCCTCAAAAAATGACCAAAAGGTATCCCAAAGACTCAAAAAGCCAAAAAGTAGATTAAAATGAATTCCATCTTAAAAAAAAACATAGTAAAGAATGTTATGGAAAGCTGCCCAGAAAACAACACTTCCTGAAATATCTTTGTAGGGATCTGCAATTTGATTTTGTAGCGCAGTGAAATAATTAACATTTTTCAAAATGTAAACTTTTCAGAGTTCACAAAACCAAATCTGGTTTTCTACTCTTGTATCAGTCAGTTCATCTTCAATTCTAGAAATGTTTTGTCAAAACACTGCAAGAAGAGTTTCCATGTTGAAGAAAGATACATGGTTTAGAAGCATATTTAGTCAGCCCTCCCTGTGCTGCGGGTCCTAAGTTACGACTTTTCAATGTTTGGGTTATCTTAAGGTTCACCAGGGGATATTGTCAGAAAATAGATTCAAATATCAACAATTATTTTCTCCAAACAAATCTGGGATTTCACATCACTGCCCATGAGTCTCCTCTAAGGCCTTTTCTTCCCTGGACTACAGTTCTGTGCTATTCACTGTGGTGCTCAGGTTTTATGGTCTTTTTATATTAGAACAAATGTCTTAAAAATCTGCTTTGGTATACTGCTCCAGGATATGCCACCCTTCCTGCAGGACGCTCAGGGCACTGATAGAAATGTCTAAGATGTCTGATCTGGGAGTGAAATAAAGTAAATATTCACATTTTTACCTTACACAAAAAGACAAATCAGTCTTTTTGGGTTTAATTTGGCTTTTCCCAGATCAAGCAGCCAGGATATAGATTTTCTGCTATTTCATCTTTTTTTAAAAATAATCCTAAAGTGAATTCAACATCCTTACAACTGAGCTGATAATTCTGTAGATACCGATATACTTCTCAATCACTGAAAATTAACCCCTAAACCATGACTAGTGTAAACCAAAACCCATAAAAAGCTATGATACAGTATTTGATTTGGCATGTGTAGAACTCGCACATGAACAGTAGCCTTTGACAAGCACACGTTGCAAAGATCTCAATGATTTATGCTTCCACTTTTGCAAGCATGATTTATGCAGTCTGGTGCTCTCTCAGCCATGAACATTCCCTATTACTACGAACTTACTTTTTGTGTCCCAGTTTACTAGTCACCGAGGACCCAGTGTGCAGAGACAATGGCAACGTATTGTTTGCTTCCTAAATCTCCAGCACAGCGTTCTGCCCAGATGTAAAAAGGTAACTTGATCCCAATTAATAAAAATGACTGGGTCAGCCTGTCACCTCCCATGCTCTTTATGTGCTGTTCAGACATCTATACGCTTATTAAAACCTCAGGCACTCTACATAAGCTCTGCCTTGAAACCAGTTGCCAGAGGCATCACTGCTCAGAACCTGTCTACAGGTTTCTTGGTTTCAGATCTGACATCATATAGACCTCTCTTATCCACCTTGGCAGCACAGATCAGATGAAAAGCAGCCCCATCCTCACAGAATAATACTCACAAAAAGGATGGAGGCGCACAATAATAAACACTTCACCGCTGCTATTCCTCACAAATGTACCTTACTGCTAACATGCTCCAAGGTCAGAAAATGCCTACAACACTTGGCAAACCTCCCTTATTACTTTTATCAGATGCAGAGCAGGGAACTTCTTACTGGAAGCTTTTGTCCTGACTAATTGTCTCTACGCTGTTTAAAGCAAAACTGGAGCACAAGCAGTAACAGCAAATGATTTCTGGAAACACTGTTGCTTCTGAACAATTTTTGTCCTGTAGATGATTTGATAATTATTGTCTGAGTTGCCCTCCTTGTTTTTGACTGGCCACCAGTTACACAGCATCATTTTTGCTCCACAACAGGACAGGTAACTATCATCATGTCAGTAAGTCCTGTCATGTTACAACCAGGATAACGCGTGTCCTCCTGAGCACAGGTGACATCTCACTTCCCTCCTGACTCTCCAGCAGTGGTGGAGTCCACATCCCTGAAGGGATTTAAGAGACACGTAGATGAGGTGCTGAAGGACATGATTTAGTGGGGAATTGGCAGTGTGAGGTTAATGGTTGGACTTGATGATCTTAGAGATCTCTTCCAACCGAGGCAAGCAACCCAGAACTGCTGCCTGTCCTACAAGAAGCCATTCGATAGCCCTGTGGCTGCTCGGTGGTGCTCGCATCTCCAGCAACAATGCAACAAACCCCTTCACCTTCAGAAAGCAGCTTCCTAAAAACGCAGATGTAACCTGCTCCTGCTGCTCCCAACCTGGTGACCTAGAACAATAGCCAGTCCATCTTCAGGAGATTAAGCTCTTTTCATTTTATTTATATGGCACACAGCGTAACACTCAGGTTAGGCACATAAGAAGAACAAATGGTCTCTTAAAAAGGCTTTGAACTTTATTTCTTCTTCAAAGAAGTTTGGCTCTTGGAGGAAGTGGTTTAATAACTAAACTTGCCAGCACAGGCAGGAAATAGTATTTCCTACATACATCCTGGCACCAAAACTAGATTGCAGTAGGAAAAGTTTCTGATTTCCTTTTAAAAATGCGATGGGCTGGGAAGAGCAAAGCATTGCCTTGAAAAGGAGTTCCCTCATTTGGATTTTCAGTTGTGGATTCAGAGTTTGGACCTACGCTGTAGTAAAAATCAAAGGGATGAGAGCCATTACCCACAATGAGTGATAGGGATGGCTGCAGTGCTCCAGCTCTAAGAAGAACCCATGTTTATTATTATCAGCATTTCCTCTTCTTTTGCAGGCTCCTTCACAGACTGGCTAATGGGTTTCCATAAATACTAACAAGTGCTGCCTTAAGGCTTTGTTGTGCTGCATAACATTAAGCATCAACAATAGGGAACAGCTGCTCCTGAATAGCTGTGCAGTTAATTACACTGTATACCTACAGTATGTCTCTGTGCCCTACATTAAGAGAGCTATTGCACATGTACCGTCCATAGAACGATGGAAGATATTCAAGACAGCCCAACACATTCCAAGCAAAACAAATGAGAACCAGACTTGGATGCTCACACTGCCTTTGCTGCAGGAGACATGAAAAGCAAAACAAATTAATGTTTGCGTGTATTTTTTCATTTGTGTGTGTATCTTTAAAATAAGTATTAGATGGTCTAACATCTGGTTTGTCAAAGAAGTTTTTCAGGTATTTCACAGATGTGTAATACTTTTATTTTTACAATCTGGAATAATCACAGTCTGGCATAGAAAGAAATAGCTTTTATAATCGCGTTCCTCACCCAAATACATCCCCATCTCCAAGATATGCACATGAAACATTTAAATTAAGAAATAACTCTAGGATGATAAAACCTATACTTATAAGTGGTTTATATTACAATTTATAACAGGCACATTTGCTCAGATCTTGGCTTGCTTTAATAACTTTTCAATTCTTAGGCCCAGCTGGAAGCCTAAAAATAGGCAATAGAAAATTGGCATGTTTTGTTCAAGGTAATTGAAAGGATACCATGTTAATCTTACCAGGCCAGGTTAAAGCAGTTCTGCAAGTCTCCAGAAGAAAAACCATACAGCATTTACAATGTCCATGTTGGCAACAAATGCAGCCATTTAATGTGGGATTTGAAACGGAGAATTCATCTCAAATCTCTTCTGTTCACAAGCTTGATTAAGATAAGCAGCGTTTCTCTCAAACACACTCCCACCTCAGCCTGTTCTCTGACTCTGTCCTGACTTTGTTACCACCCCTCCACTAGAACATCTTTTAAGACACTTAAACCAGAGGTATCCAAAGGCAAATAGGACAGCAACAGTTGACTGGGGAAGGAATAATGGCAGTGCCTGGCACAAGGTTAGATCTATCCAGAATTTTGTTCTAGCCCAACTTTTTCAGCAGCACACTGTGCAAAGTTAGGAAAGTCATTTCAGCTTCAGGGGCCTCAGCTTCTACTCTACACACCTACTATGATGCTTGTAATACTGACCTTCAAAAAGGCCCTTATGAAGAGATGCTCTGTAACCACTGTATAACACCTAGTTGCCATAATACTTTTTTTTTTTTTTTTTTTTTTTTTTTAACATACAGTGGTACTATATTTCAGGAGAATAAAGAGAAATAAAATTAAAGGCCCCAGTCTATTTAAATTCATGAGATGAAAACAATCTAACTGCTCTTGAGTCATGGCTCTGAAACCTGAACTGTGAAATAACTGCCCTGCCATCAGTCACTAAAGTTAATTTCAAACAGTTGTCCTGTTTTCCTCAGAATTAGTTACAATAAAAGAAAAGCACAGATATCTACGGGTTGATCCTATGAGATGCTGAAAATAGGTGACGCAAATATCCTCTGGTTGGTGGGCAGTGATCAGAGCCAAGCTTTAAGAAGTATTTAGGTACTTACGGATGTAGAAAATTATAGCTCCCTTACTTGTCCCATGAAAATATTGCCTTAGCATCCTCCAAGTTGGGCCAAGCCACGCATGTTCAGCTATGCTACAGTAATGGCATCAAGTGCAGCTACATTAGACATTATTCAGGAAGGAACTGCTGCTAATACATCATAATTTAAAATTCTTTAAATTACAAAGTACACTTTTGAGTAAAAAATGACATCTCTGCCAAAGTTAGGGTGCCTGGCCCTAGATACTACATGCCAAGGGTATGTGTGAGATGAAGCTGTGTTAGCAGAAGCTTGTCATTATGGTTATGCTGAAGGTCCTGCTGAACCACACCACGCTGACAGACCTTGGGAGAGGTGAATCAGCTGCTACCCGGGTTTGCAGCACTAGCTGGAGTTCATGAACTTTCCCCTGACCTCTCTTCTAATTCAAGACTTGGTGGTTTTTCAATGATTTAAAATTTTAGCTTGAATGTGTATATATACATACGTGTGTGTACATAGACATGCACACACATATATATATATAATCTCTACTGTGCTAAAATTAGGTTGTCCGTAGCTAAAAAGACCAAGGGACAAAAGTAGCTCTTGTTTTAGTCTCTGCTAGGGGCCAAAAAGCCACCCTCTTCCTGCTCTGCATTACTAAAAGCAGCTTCATGTCAACATGACAGATGTAGAGGTACTACTGTCTTAGAGTACGTCTGCACTGCTCAACTTTTAATGTGAACCCATTACTTCTGGTCCCTGCGATACCCGATTCAGAGCTAGCACTGGTATCTCTGCAATGCTCTGTACATGCTGCTTAAGGATTGCAACCACTGTGTAGCTCACCTGATGCATCCTTGGCTGTTGATAAGGGCATGGAAAGAGTGGGGATAAATCCTTCTTGAGCAGGATTTAGATCCCTCCGTCTCAGCTGGATTTCCTTTTGCTTGGGAAACTCAAATTTTACTACAAGACCTGTGCTGCACCTGTATCGACACAGTGGAGAGCCCCTACTCGGTACTTGTGCTGAAATCCTAACGGAGAGTTTTTCTTCAGGATAGCATTGATATGTCCCACACAACTCCAAGATGAAGAGGTGCTCAGATGCAGAAGAGAGAGACACTAAATGAAAAACCTGCATACAGAAATCTGAACCAAATAAGGAACAAGACTCCCTACATAACACAGTTGCATGCCACCAGCATTTGTTTTCGCTTTCGTATGAAACAGCAACTGCAAGTACAACAGAGATCTTCCTTTCTCTCCACACTTTGGCTGATGGTCAAAGAGAGCATAAAGAAACAGAAATAGCCATAACCCTAGTCTGATACAGAACAAAACAAGATGTCTTTTTCCTGGTTCCCTGGGATAATCTGAGGAACTGAACAAATAATACACGAGACCGTGAATTTGAAAAGAAAATTGGAGCAGTTAAAAATGGCTGTATTTTCCTCATCATCTTCCTACAAGAGCAGCCAAGCACCCCACAACATTTACTCTGTCTGATGCCAGCATGTGTTGGCAACTAGAGAAGCACCAAACATGCAGAGGTTTCACCATCTGCACTGCACAGCTTTGCCCTGTGAAGACCAACACTAACTGCAAAAGTTTTCTGATCGACTTTGGTGATAAAACTTTCTTGATTCACAAAAAGTTAGCATTATAACTGTGTACATCCTCTGAACTTCCACACACGTTTTCATGCAAGTAAGCCAGGATTTCTTACTGTCGCACCGTATTATGTGCTTGGGGTTGCAATTCAAAACATGCTTCATTTCTTTTATTAGGCTGAGGTCCTCTGGTTGCAAAGATGAATCATGCCATCATTTTTCAAAAGACAGGCTGGACCTACTTTAAGCTCTAAACACATACCTCTTCACAGTTCAAACACTATACCATATACAATTAGCATGCAAGACTTGTTGCCTGAAGATATTGCAGAGGCCAGGAGTATTAACAGGTTCAAAGTAAGATTAGGCAAATCCATGCAGGATAAAGGTCCATCAGTGGATGATCACTAACCACTATTATCTGAAACCTGCAGAACATGTTAGGAAAAGCACTGCTGTGTACACATCCCACATCTTAGCCTGTTCCTGGGGATTGGTGACCAGACACAGCCAAAATCAAGACGCTGCTCTGGACGCTGTCTGGCAGTTCTTATAGTAAGCAGAAACAAGAACATGAGGATAAAACTGTGAACCAGAAAGTCAATATTGACAGCAGTGAAGTCAAAGAAGGAAAAATAGTTTCTTTTTAAAGTAAACCTTAATTGCCATAGGCAAAACATTGACTATAAAAACATTCCATCACTCTCCTTCCCCTTACTTATTCCCCTTGGTCCTTACTCCAAAAAGACACAGGTTGGACCTAGTTCTTATACCACAGGTAGTGATACTTGCCTCTCTGCTCAGGAGTCAGCTACAGGACAGCCTTAACAGGTTTGACTTTCAGGAAAGCCTTCCTGAACCCTGGTCTCCTTCAAAGCACCTGGAGCTGATCCCTCAAATCATGTACCACCCTGGCCCACAGCCTATTGCTACTTCAATTTGCAGATGTTCAAAACTCAGCTCACTTTCATAGCAAATGGTTAGTGTAATAGAAGAAGATTGTTCCTGGGTTATTTTCTCATTAGTTCTTTTAATATGGTTGTTTCCTTTACCTGCTACCATAGACAGTTAAAAGTGCTTCATTTTGTGAACACGCTTCCTTTAGTGGATGGAAAATCTGCTTTTGAAGTATTTCTGCCAGGAAACATTTTCAGAAGAAAAAGAATACTTCAAGAGTGATTCTATACCAATGCAACATTTTCATTTAAAGTAGGCAAGCAACAAAGTGGTTTAGTGTTTGTTTGTGCCTTAGTTACATGCAACATTTTCATGAAAAAAAAAAATCCCAGGTAGTTAAATAAATATGCAAAAATAAGACTCAGTTCAGGCTAAATTCAGAGTAAGACATTTAAAGGTACATGAGCTTCCTCCCAGTGCTTAGGAAGTCTGAAATATAACTATTCTGTGGTGCTATTAAAGTAATTTGAAGGCTACTAAATTTGGAGAATCAAATTGACACACTTGTGATCAGGGTCAAAGCTGAATCAGTTATGCCAGTTCATTAGGCAGAGAAGAATCAAAAAACTTTCTACTTTTATTTGATTAAAAATGAAACATTTGCAGCAAATACATGAACATTTTAGAGAATCCAAAATATTTCACCTGCTGCCTTAATTATATCTATAATAAATTTATATTTGTAAAACACAGGTATAATTTTAAATATTTTAGGTAGCAATAATCATGAGGAAAAAATGCCATCGAATTATGCCATTTTGAAAAAGTCAGAATATTTCATTTGGAAGAAAGGAAATGTTGTTCAATTTGTCTTCCCTCTGAAAATGTTTACCAAAATAGACATAATTCAAGAAATGTTTCAGTTGACCTGAACAGAATTATTTCAGGAAGGAGGGAGGAAGTACCAACCAAAATATTTAGTCCAATTCTGTACGCTTTTAAGACAACATTTTCTTTCTGATAAGTTTTTATTCATAGCTCGTATTTTTTATTGCTCTCTAAATCATGCAGCTTGAACACCTGGCTTGTATTCTTCTCCAGCTACTCATGATGCAAAATTAGCCATATTCTTTTGAGTTCATCCCTTGAGGGGTTGTGGGTGGATCTTGCCACTGGATGCTACAAAATATCCCCAAATCAAGAGCTTTCTCTGTTAAACAATTCAAATCTCAGGAGACCATCCAGCCAATTTACCAAGTATAAATATAGTCCCTCTGCCATTCACACCGAGCGCAGTGAATTCCATGCAAAATCCCCGGGGAACTAAAAGAAATATATTAATGTTCAGCAGTAGTCTTTAATTTTGCATTCAAATTCTGTCACTGACCACTTTTCTCTTTCCTCTTGAGGCAAGTGTCTTCCTCAGAAGGCAGGTTTTAGGACAGATACCTCATAGTCCTTTTCCTAAACACGCTGGCTGACCCTAGGGCTGCCTCATCATTGGTTTAATACCAGCTAGTGGGCTCTCTCCTGACATATAACCAGTAACAGGAACAGCAAAATACCTATGGAGAGAGTGTGTCCCTAAGGGATGCAGGGCTCTATGCCTACAGTTAAGGTTACTCAACAGTTCCCAGTATAAGATCTTATTTCCAGTTCCTTACAGCTTTACTAAATAAACTGGCCTGAAGTCTTCCATAATGCGGCTCTGCCTCAGGCTGTGTGTTTTGGAGAACTGCTTGTGTTACTAATAAGGCAATAATCCATATTGCAGCTCGATTAGTAGTCAAAATGGCTGACGAAATCTGTAATTATAAAAAGAAAAGTTCCTTGTGCTGACATATCAAAACAGACCTCTCAGACCGCAGTAGAGAACAGCCACAATAAAGGATTCTCTGCTCCATTAGCTGTAAGGAAAGTGAGTGGGAGTTTGGCCTGAATAAAACATACTGTGGAAGGAAGAAATATTAGAATCAAATGCTCATATAAAAGCTTTGCTGCAACATCAATAATCTTCAAAGTACTTAACTGAGGAGGTAGACACTGCAATGCCTCTGACAGAGGGGAAGACGGAGGCACAAAGAAGCAGCATGGATTCCTGTAGGCTAGTGGAAGGCAGCAGCGTAAGGCTCAGAGAACACCCTGGGACACAGAAAAAAACGTGCCCACAGAGAGATACTGAAAATCTCCCTTCACTTTTGACAAGATTCCTTTTACCACCACTGCAGTCAGTTGTGCAACACCTTGCTAGAACTGAAATTGCCTTCTTTTGGGGAGCACAGAAAATTTCTCACCAGGAATAGCAACAATTGTTATCTCTGGGATGTGCAATTTTCATAAAGTGAGCAAATAAATTGAAGTATGAGAATCAAAAGGTATTATACTGAGACAAATCTTTTCGGCAGGGAAGAAATACTAAAAAATAACACAGAAATTATATCAACAGTGTAACAGAGTGCATTACTATAACAGCAGAGCCTCTTGCTAGGAAGGATTTAACTAATGACTCCAGAGGCCTTTCACTTTGGTAACAGCCATCCATGGACCAAGCCCTGGCCTGGGGGGAGAGCAGAGGGCCCTGGAGGGCTGGGACTTGTGAGCCAAGACTGTGATGGCTGCGCAGGACAGGCTGGACCAGTGCCGGCAGGTACCAAGGGGTGGCCTCTTCAGCAGCCCAGTACAAAGCCGAGGCGAATGTAGCTGTAAATGAATTTAGAAAAGTAAGCAGACGCACAGGCGGGGCCTGCGCTGGCTTGGCACACGCAGCTATTTCTGAGCAGACGGTCACTTCCTCCTGCCTGAAACGAGCCTCATCCCACGCAAAGCTTCCAAGCCTTTCATTAGTGGTTGTGTTAGCGTATAATAGCCATAATGAGAAGGCCATAAAAATCCAAAGTTAGCTGAGGGTCCTTAACCATTTTAAATATGGCTCTCTTTCCAGATTTTTATTTAAACTTTAATGACTACCACGTAAGATCAAGCAACAAGAAACAACATTTGTATTACAGCTGTATTATTTAATTCCCATTAGCAGAAAATGCCAGGCTACTGGCCAGTAGCTCAGGAAAATAAGTGGTGACAGGTGAAAGAAAAATACCCTTCCTGTACCTCCTCAAGCCACTTTAAAGTCTGAGGCTCTGCAATGTCATTTACACCTAATGAAACCTTGTGTCAGGCCACACTATTTAGCCAAATGTTATCCAGTCAGAAAAAAATGGACCTTGCTGCTTTTAAAAATGTGGTACTCTTTCTGGCCATAATTTCTACTGTCTAATTAAACCATGATAGAACAGATCCCTTTAGATTTGCTATTAACTTATTTATTTCTGTTTTGAAGGTACACTTAATGCCACCTTATATATTGAGGGATCTAGATGCTTGAAAGCTGTAATTTACTCTCTAGTTTAATTAGACCAATAGTTTTATTGGACAGTCTAAAATGTTTGGAGTAATAATCATGGTCCAAACTTGATTATCCCTTTTAATTCTGAATCAAGCAGAAAAGGAGGAGTGCATACATCTCTTCAGTGCAAATTGAAGTACTTTAAAGGGCTGCTTTCATCTCTAATGGCAGTACTATCATTTCTCAGTTTATTTTGAAATGTTTTTGCTAACCCCCATAACATAGCAAATGTAGAGTAACAACACAGACTTGATGCTTTCCATCACGTACAGAGCCTTCTTACAGATTTCAAGACAAATCCAGGAAGTAAACTTAGCAGAGTGCAAATTCATATTGATCTGCCTTGCTTCTGGAAAAATAAATTTTCTTTCAATGTCAATTAAAGTTAACAAAGTGGGAGTTCAATCAGGTTACTTAAGTAAAAGGTCACCAGAAGGGGTTAAGAGAAGCTAAATTGCATACACACACAACTATCACTTTCTTAGAGAAATATACTGTGTGTTCAAAGAAAAGAAAGTAGTATATGAATTTTAAAAGATGAGATGTAATCAAGTTCCATCAAGCTCCTTCACCTTTAGTAATTTCCTTATTTGCTCATTCATTAAGCATGTCAGGTGTTTTACAAAAAGAAAAAATAAACAAAACCAAGACAGAAATCGAGCTCCTTTAGGATTTGCAATACAGATATCTGCAGATTTTGCAATCCAGAACTTTGTGCCAAAACCAGTCCTATTGATTACAGGGGATTAAAATTACTTCTTAACATAGAAGCAGTAGAATCTGGCCTTGAGCAAAATCAACTAAAAAACTCAGAATATAAATTAGGAAAAGCAGTCAATGAACTGAATATTCATGCTCTGTAATAGAATCAAAGACATGTTAGGTGGAAGAGACCCCTGGAGGTCTCAAGTCCAACCTCCCACCCAAAGCATGACCATTGCCAATGCAAGTTCAGGTCAGCCATGGCTTTGTCCCCCTGCTGCACTACCCTCCTAGAGAAATATTTTTCCTAATATCCACCAATTTGTGCTGTTTTCAACTATTGTCCCTTGCTATGTTTTCTGTCACTACTGAGAAGACACTTGCTCTGTCATCTTTGTAACTATCCTTTAAGTAGCTGCAAGCTGCTACTAGATACCCTTTAGCCTCACCTGGAACAAAACAAGACCAGCTCACTCAGCTGCTTCTTGCAGGTCAAGCACTCTGGGACCTGGACTGTCATGGTAGTTTCTCCACATCACTCCAGAACAAGGAAGGGATAAAGGGACAGAACAAGGACACAACTGGACTCACTATTCCAGGTGCAGCAGCATCAGCACAAAGTAGAGGAGGGTAACAACTTGGCTTGAAGTGGAATGTGAACAGAACAAGGCTGTATCTTTTGGGAATAAAACAATTAACTGCCCTTTACTTGGCTCTTCACAGAGCACTGATTGGAAGAATCCTTCCCCCACGGGAACTGGCATCCAGGAAGAGCAGCTTTAACCTATTTATGTGGGCAAACTCAAATCCAAACGCCAGAGTTTTTTGCTCTCACGCTATAGTTTGATAGTAAGGCTCAATAAAGACAAGCAAATATGATTTTTAATGACTCCCCTTATGACAGTATGGGAAGAACAATTTGCTTTTACAGATCTTTATCTCGCTGATTTCACTTGGAAGAAAACGAAGTATGTTACAAAATTAGTAGCTTTCCTTGCAGGGCTGGAGAAAGGATTGGAGATGATTTTGTATGCACTTTTGGAGTGCAGTCATGCACGCCTAAGTAGTGTAGTCAGCTACCAGGATCAGACACACAAATCTAAAAGGCTTCACACAGTCATGTATTTGTAAGTCTTCTGATGTGCAAAAAAAAAAAATTAAGAATACGTGATTAGGGCACTGAATTTACAGAAGTGACTGAATCTCCCTTATGCTAGAAATTCCTAAGGAGTATTTAGGATCCCTAAATATTTGCCGAGGACAATGAGGTTTCTCAATGAAGGATACTGTGGAATTTAAAATAAATATTCTACTACTATATATTTAGAGTCTATCTGTAGAATGACAGGATTCTTGTGGTTAAAGCAGCAACTAGGGACTTAAGACTTGTGTTCAATTCTTGGACTTGCCACAAATTTCCTCTGAGAGCCTGGATGTTACTCTTCCTGTAGTTCTGCTCCCCAACCACAGAGAATCGTGTTCTCTTTCACTTCCCATTGCATTTGTAGTCAAAAGTAATTAACAGATAAATTTTTCACATTATGATTAAAAAAGGCCTGTCAGCCACAGCACAGACCTTCAGGCAACCAGAGGCTTTCCTCTACTTTGAGCTGCCCCCCCGGCCAACCTTCTCCCTTCCCTACATTTCCCAATGTAGGATGGAAAAGAGTTCTCGTGGACAGTGCCAAAGGAGCTGGTACAATAATGGGTGGAGATACTATTTTGGGTCTAGAAAGATGTTCAGAGTTACTATGAGCTAACAGGACCGGACACAAAGCTGTTCCAAATGTAGGATGGTTACACAGCCATGCAACGTGACCACACACAGTGGGAACGCATGCCACGATAGCCAGTCTCAATTGGAGAGGGGAGAGGAAGAAGGGCTAAAACCTTGCTTGTCTTGCAGTAGCTCTGGTCCTTCAGCAAGTCCTACTCAGCCACAACACCTTGCTGCTTTAAATAAACTGCTTCTGGGCTGAATTAAGTCAACCACAACTTGTAGACCAACAGTGTAAAGCGTACAAGGACTCTTCATCTGGACTTCAGGTCAGGCCTGCTTTCCTTCTTTCTTCTTTCTTCCCTTCCAGCTCAGTTCCTCTCCATTTTTATTTCCATTTGTCTCTCTTTACTCCCTAAGTCAAACTTTCTACCTGTCCAAGAAACAGGAACTTCCCATGACAGCTCTACCACATCTCTTGCTTTGCTTGACCATTTTACTTCTCTTCATTAACTGGCTCGCAGCCTTCTCATAAAGCCTCACAAATAGGGTACATCACAGTAAAAAAACAAAACCAAAACTGGTTTAGCTGGCTGAGACTTTGACAAAAACTTGATGTGACATACTGGACCTCAGACAATTATGCAGATAGCTGTCCACTCACACTACTCACTAAGCCATGAACTTGCTTTGGATGCAGATTACTAGCAAATAAAACAAGAAACCAACATTACTTGAACTTTAATCTGCTTTGTTTATTCCCCTTGGCATGAAGAGGAGCACAGCAATGGCAGAAGAATTCTGAATTCTTCCTGTATGGAATAATAAAGAATATTTCCCCAAATATGCAATTTGCATTGTTAAATCCAATGCGGTCCCTTGGATTATAATAGTGCTGGCCATAATTTTTGTATATTTTCCAAAAAATAATAATAATACCCCCTCCCAATATATTTAGGATTTGTATTCTGTGTTAAGAACTAAATGTTTCAAATTTCTTGGCATAATGATATACTAAAAGGAAAGAACTGTAAAGCATATCCAAGTAAGGGAAAAAAGCCATTGGCTGCTGTACTACAAGAAATCCTACTTTGGCTTGAAATAAACACACATAGCGCTTGTAGATGTCAATGAAGACTGGATGAAAATCTCAAGTTTATAATAGTCTACAACAATATTTAAAACTGTCAAATCCTATCCTGAGGCCTTTACCTTATTTCACTTGTTCAAAAAGAAGAACCTGATTCATCAACATTAGGGAAAACGTCAACAATTTCAGGTAACTAACTTGTAAATCTTAAAGTGGGGTTTATGAATAAGAATATTAATAGTTACAAAGCCACATACAGCAAGTCTTCCTTTGCATGGTCAATGGGATTTGGTTCAAATCCAGCAAAAGGAATCAAGGATGAAAAAAAGTGCGTTTGAAATAATGCACTATGCATAACACTGATCAGAATTATTAGGAAAGCTGTCCAGTTCTGGTTTCCAAATTTCAAGAAGAACATGGAAACCTTCCAAAATGTACATGAACATGATATACAGTTAATACTATTATTAACAGATAACAAGTTCTGGATTTCAAAGACACAGAGAACTGTCCAGATAATCCCCAGCTATGGAAAGCTGATGATGGAGAGAACAGTCAGCTCTTCAACTCTCACTGAGCCCCAGTGCTCCCTCTAGCACTGCTGCAATTCAGGTCAGTTCACTAAATCCAAATTCTTATAACTGACGGTGCCTTTGTGTTGTGTTACCATCTTGTCATTCAAATTCCTCCACAAACCCTCTTTTTCCAAATACTCAAAGTTAGTCCAGATATATTCACTCCCGCCAAGCCCTCAGCAGATTTCAGAGTGTTTCAGTTAGCCCCTGCAAGAAAAGCAGTGCTCTAAATTAAATCCATTCCCAGGGAAGCTGAAATTGCATATGTCTTTTTGGACAACAACTTGTTTCTGAGATTTTTGCACTAGTTTTAGTAGAGCAGGATAAAACGTAATGTTAACATCTGTATATATATTCCAATGATTGTTTATGCAAGCAGTTTCATCAAATCCATCATGGGATTATGTAGATGGTTACAATTAAGCAATGCAGTGTATAAGTGTTTATAGGATTAGACCTAGAGACTTGAAGCATATAAAAAACAAGTTCTGTCTAGAGCAGTGGTGAAAAATGAAGAGCTGAATGGAGGAATAATACCATCAGTCTGACTCTGCTTTTTTGCAAGTACAAGGACTACAGCTGCAAGATCCAAATTTGAGAGGATAAAATTACAGATCAAAGTTTAAGAATCCAGGAGTTGCAGGAGGACGAATAAGAAATTTTTGCAGTGGCTGCAAATCCTTGAACGTTTCAGGTTCATGGTGCACATTTCTGAAAACAAAAACCTCAATAGTTCCCCCACTGCTCTCAATGCGAGCAGTGCCTGATGTTTGCTTCACTGTTCACTGAGCCTGAGAATGACAGGAAGAATGTTGACATTTTGTGCCACACGTACGGGAAGGAACGGATCATCTCCCTCTGAACGGTGCTTTATTTTATGTGAGAAAAGACAAAACTCTGAGCTCCACATCAAATAAATCATACAATAAGAACATTATTTTTAAAGGGAATGAGTATTTTGCATATTAATATTAAATGATATCTGAGCAGCAAATATAGAAATTATAATATTCAGTATCTCACAGAGCTGACATAGAGTGGAAGAGTTCTGGTAACCAAGCTGCCTTAAATCTACAGCCTCAGAAAAAAAAAGCTTCATCAAAATTTAATATTCATGCAATAGGGACTCTTTCATTGTTATGAAAAATGATTAGGGCCAATCATAAAATCCTGGGTGCTTCATTTACTCCCTTCCCCTACCAAAAAAGTGTGTGTGGGGAAATCAACCCAGTGGAAAAAAAAAACCCAGCAAACATTTTCCTGGCACCATTTCAGAGGAGCTACTGTTTTGCATTTGGTAAGGATCAGTCCTCACCAGTCGACACACAGACCCTTGGAAGGAAATGGAAAGGACATTAGTAATTCAAATAAGGGGCAAAAGAGACAGAATACAATTAAAACGTGCACAATTATTTTCTAGCAAACCAGAAACAGCATATAATCTAGGAGGAAAGGGGGAAGAGAGGGCTGATAATTTTTTGTAAAGATGTGGACAAAGCTTTTTTTTTTTTTAAGAAGTCACAGAGCTAAAATAACCATATTGTTAGGCAGTGACTCGTGGGAACAAAGACGACAATGCTATCTAGGATCCTTATACTGGTGCCTTTTAATCATAATGTTGGTACAGTTTTCCCTCACTCTGACCTAGTTTAACTAGTTTAGAGAGCTTAATAGGCATTGCTTCTTACAGCACTGTTAGGAGGACCTGAATATATACAACAAGTCCTTTTGTGAATGAAAATTACTGATTCATGGCCCGTTACACTTCATGAATCCAGAGCAACAACAGTGAAATTAACTCACTGAAGTTTCACACAACTGAACCTGAATTTGTCCTCCTGTACTTTCAAAACATTCCCGTGGGCAATCTGATGCAGCATTGCCAGCACGGCGTGTCCCAGAACAGCCACCCCTATCACAGTGCTCTCAGTAACAGCAGGACATGACCTAGCTAGAAGTGAAATACAGGTAAAAATAAGTAATTTAAAAAGCACTAAGTCAAGCAGGAAATGTTTTTTGTTCTCGCAAAAGATACTGAGAGCAATGCTTTCACAAAAGTTCTTCTATAAAAGTTTTTGTGCTTTAACTGACAGGCTGGAAATCAAGAATTTTCAGTCTTGGGGTTTTCAATGAAAACAAAAACGTGGCCACAAACTGCCATTTCCAGCAGAAACATCCTTTTGGCAAGAAATGATATCTTTGTTCATTTTCTTAGTGAAAAACATTGATCTGTTCCAGTGATTGATGTCAACCATAGGACATAACTCTATTTTCCATGGGATAACTGATGTATTTGCTTCTCGTGTTAACTAGATTAATGCCTGCTATCATCTGCAAGTTTACAGTCTACCAAAATATAGAGCCCACTTTTTTGAACCTCCAGCTTTGAAGTCACATATGTTACCTACAGATACAGCTTGGACTTATGCTCAATAATAAAGTTGCTCAGTGTATTCCTGTGAGCTACCCCAGTCATTGCTCTTTATTTACAGGGTGAATTTTTCTCCCACTGTAAGCCCAGGCGAATCTATCGGAATCATTAAGGGGCTTTGCTCGGATGCAGCCGTAACAGCCCCACAAGGGAGATCCTGCCCTTCCTCTGCTGCTTAGGCTGGATCTGCTCCACGATCCCACAGAGACCAGCATAAAGGACAGTGATGAAAATGAACTATAAAAGGAACTCATGAGGTCAAGTCAGTGTGTATATTTACCCTACCCGAGATTCAACGGTGTAGCTGGGAGCTGTAAGTCCTACTCCAGTGACTGGGTTGGGAGAGGCAGCACCTAACATCCATATTCTGCCTTGACTTAGAAAAATAAAGCTATTGTTCCAGAACTATTGACCAAGAAACCTATTTTGCTAGATTGCACACAACCAGGATTTTTTTCCCCTCCCATCTATATCTCTAGCTCCTGAGAAGTCTTCTCAATCATACAGAGAAAAGAGACTCCTTGATTTCACCACGTGGCTCAGACCTGGCCTATGACATGGAAAAATGTCCCAGCTGGGATTTTCAGAAGCATTGGCTTAATCCTCCTCCCACTAAAACTACTGGTGAAAACACCCATGAATCTGCAGTTGGAAGAAAAGCAGACAGTACTGAAGACTGTCAAAAACCTTACTTTTGCCACACATGTGCATGAACTAATCTTACTAAAGAAAAGTACTCTTCTGAATATCAGATAGACTCCAACTGAATATAAGATTTTCTCCAGTTGAATAAAAATTAAATCACAGCAAAAATTCTCTGTGAAGAGGGCTTTCTTGAGGCAAATTAAGGGAAAGGATTTTTAGGTAACATATTGGAAAGAAAACACCAGAAAACCAGAGTAGACCACCAGGCAGCTTGGAAGAGGGAAAGTTTACTTTGTAAAACCAAACTTTGCAACTTTCAGTTTGTTAACATGAGAGTATCCTCTAATTTTATCTACAGCTACCACCTTCTCCAAGTTGCAATTGCCAAAAAAGGTCAAAATATCTTAACGTTACATTCCACTGAGTCACTAAATGGAACAGAAGTCATATTACTGTAATTCATAATTCAGAACTCAAATTTCATAAGACAACATCAGAAATGTCATTTTAACCACACTAATTCCTTCACAGTTAACATGAGTGGGTGTTGGTGCAATCCAAGCTGAAAAAAGCCATCTAATTTCAGCAAGTATACCACAAGCCAACTTGGCAACCCTCCATGTGGATCAGACAAATGTCTGCTCTGTTGAAGCTGAAGGCACAGTGATAATTATCATAGCTGATACTGCATCAGTGATAATGACAGTGTGGTTTGTAAATATGAACCAAACTAGGATTCTCTCGTTCACAAACAGGGATTTGGTATTCCTGTGGGAACCCACCATAAACCTTGTGGATCTGAATGTGGCCCTTGATCCAAACTAGGGCATGTTTCTCTGTAACTGGAAAGTCCTTCAATAGCTGCAGCGCACATTTAATTATCACACTTTTTGGGTGGGTGTTGGTAGAAGCTGGACAATCACATTATATGACAATTATACAACAACTGCATCCAGCAGAATGGAGAAAAAGACCACTCCAACTGAAAACTGAGATGCTGTGATCATTTCTCACTTTGCTAAGCAACTTGCTATTGGGGTCAGGTACCTCACCAGGAAGGAGTCAGGTCTTTCCAGAGTAATTAACCATGCTCGGTTAAAGTTTCCTCAGGCATTTAGCCAGGAAGAAAAACCTTCAGGAATCCTCTTAAATTAAGAAATCAAGGAAAGAGAGAAAGGATACTCTCTTATTAATTTAATTAGCCAGCAGACGAAATGAAAATGGGTGAAACAGGCATGTAGTATCCAACTCAAAACTGCAGCCACCCAACAAGCTACACTAGATGCCTAAGCTTTGATTCCTGCCCTGTCCCTCTAGTGACAGTGGGGACCAGAAGTGCCCTGCAGAGAACAGCAGTTTTACAGAGGTTTTTGGCTCACAGAGCCCTTCTGCCACATCACAAAGCATTGGTTGTGTGCAGAAAGCGAGCTGGCTCTGGGCTCACAGGTGACCAAGCAGCCCTCCAAACCAACGGGAAGACTGGACATGGCCTCACCAAAAAGCCAATGGATAAAAAATAGCTTAAAATCCCTCATCTGTGGGACCTTAGCATAAAACAGAGGGTTTCCCCCAGAGCCAGTTCAGATTTACACACTGTGTCTTGCATTAACTGCACAACAAGAATGGTACTCTATTACTATATTAATTAATGCTTACAAAGCACTTGGAGATTCTTCATGAAAGGTGAGCCTGGCATCTAATGCAACAATTATTACGAAATTTCCCTTCCAATTACTAAACAATATCCAGTCATTAGGAAAGATTCCCTATATATAGATATTGGCTTGAATAAAAATTTTTTTGAAAACCAAGTTCTCCACTGGAAAAAAAACCAAGATCAATGGAACATTTTCAATTACTTCAAAATAATGCAATGTGGAAATGCAACAGCTATTTCCGATGTTTAATCTTCCCCCTCCCTGTTTCATGCTATCTCTCTAAAATGCTAACAATCACTTCAACCCATGTGTTTTCACTTTCCCTCCATCTCTTAAGGTCACCACCAGACCATCTTTCTCCATTACAAAAGTCTTGAGCTCTTTTGCTCACCAAAAGTCTCATGCAGGGGCAGAGGAGAGCCAAACAAAACTTGATATTTTCCTCCACTGTTTTTTTTTTAGTCATTCGCTGGCCATGCCAGCGCAGGATTCATCCCATCTCATCCCACACTCCACTCAGTGCAGATGCAGGATTACCTGCAGAACAGCCAACTTGCTCTAGAGACTGGATTTGGGCCTCCCTGCTCCATTTCCTCAGTTGCTTTTTTCTTGTTAGAGAACACTGGGGGAATAGACAATGAACTCTTAATCATAAGCACTTTATTAATCTATACAAGCATACAGCTGTAACTGAATTGTCAGACGGCTGTCAGCATCCAAATAACAAAATACCAGAAATCTTTATTCTAGTCCTTAGATGAAACAAATGAAACAGAACTGACTGGTGTATTTGGGGGTGGTGGTGGATATCTGCATAGGGAAACCAACTGGATTTTAAAGCAAGAGATGAATTTTACATCTATGTCAGATTGTATGAAGCTAATAATCTTTATTATTCTATTATAATTATGGGTCCAGGTCTCTCAGAACTATTATAACCTGAACTCATGAGTCTCCTCTTTGATGACAGTTTTACTACTTTAGTTAATTAGTTGTCTGGCAAGTCAGTTTTCTAAAGACGCAAAAGTGAGAGGATTTTGCTGGAAGACAAACTCCGAACTGGACTGGATGGTATGCGCTACTCTGTCACTGCTAATGGAGTTGAGCTCTATTACTTATAACAAAACTCTCTGGTATGTAAAATGCTCAGTTTACTGCTGTATCATTTTTAGTAATAAAACCGAAGGGGGACCTGCTATGCACCCCACCTCACACAGACTGCCAACACCCAAAGGGTTCGTGCAGGCTCCAAAATCAGCCAACAACTGCTAAACTAAGCAGTTCTCTCATCCCCTCCCCAGTTCATCTCTGGAGTGGTCTATGCTCAGGCTTGCACCATGTAAGAAACAGCTTTAAATTCAAGGTAAATTAGCCCACATAGAGTTCTGTGCTAGCATAGCTAAACTGCTTTGGGTAATGCAAGTTACCTTATCATCACACTGGTAAGAGACAAAGCTGTGTCTCCTTTTCTCTACTGTCACAAGAATAGGTAAGACAGCAGATGTATTTTTAAGGCCCACACACGTTTTCTCCCTTACAATCATCACTCCACATTGAAATGCAATCTTGCTTTCATTAGGAAAGAGATAGCTTCTAACTGAGGTTGCTATATCTGGAATGAAAACGTATGTATCATATGGCAGCCTCATTTTATTTCATTCACATCACAGCACAGAGCCTACCTTTTCCTCCTCCTCCTCCATCAAATGTAAAAGAGAGTTGTTGTTTGTGTATAGCATGCACATTAGCACAGATAAACTGCTCACTGAGTGTGATGATTAATGATTGAATAGTGCAGTTGTTGCAAAAATAAGTCATGCAGTGAAGAGAGATCTGAAGATTATATCTAACACCAGGGGATGGCTTATTAATCTTACTTCTTGAAGAATTCGTGAGTAAATCATTCTCCTTTATTAATGATATTTCACTTTGCTCTGTGAGACATCTTTTATACATCCAGAAGGGCAATTATCTGTTTAGGCCAGGAAACAATATTAGTTACAGACGGTGCTTGAATGTTTGATCTAAGTCACTTAAATAAAAGAGGGGAAAAAAGAGCGAAGCACACTCCAAAGACCTACCCCAAACAGGACTGCATTTACAGACAGGTTGTTTTGGTTCTCCTCTATCTAGAAATGACAAATTACGTGTGTTTTCAAGTATCAATTAATGTGGAACTTGCATACTCAAAAAATGATATAACAACTCAAAGAATATTACATTACTTTTATGTCTTCTGTGTCTGAAGGAATTCTATTATATGTGAGGTAGTTAAACATGTCTCAAATGGTTTATTAATACAAAAGTCTTTCAAAGGGAGATCTTAAATTCTTGATCACAATGAGATATTGAGGACAGAAAGCAGAGTTTACAATTTTTTTAAAAATAACCTTTTTCTAGGTTCAAATCTCTTTTTTCTCTAGTTGTCCATCACCTGCTATCTACCAAAATATTGGAGGATTCAAGAAGGGAACACAGACACCCGCTCAATAGTATTATTCTAAGAAGTGTAACAAAAAAATGACATAGATCTGGTATGAATCTATAAAGCAGCTCCAAAAGGAGTATCATTAACTAGCTTTAAAGACCTTGAATATGGAAATTATAAACTTAAATTATTATAGAAATTACATTAAATTATATGGGTTCATCACAGAAGTGATTTGGAGATTCACAAAACTTTGACAAATATCTTACCATAGATTTCAAATTATTACTGAGTCATAGTTATCCTTTAGATTAATAGATCAACTAAAGTGCAGACGTTTATTGGACAAGTAATTCATTAATGAAAGGTGGCATGAGCTAGTGAATAGGAACATGAGGAGACCCAGGAAAGAGGGGAAATCTCTACATCATTTTTCAAGAACAGATTAAAGCTAAGGATAATCTTGTCCTCTACAGAGATGCACTTGCACATGTGGGGCACTTCATAAAGACGCTGCAGTCTCTGAGAGCTGATATTTGATACACAGACACCTGGCTTGCCAAGAGTTTGTGTGGAGATTTGCACTCTCACCAAACGCCTCTGTGTGTAATTGGCGCACACGGACGGATTGAATGAGAGCTGCTTTATTGGGTGTCATAGGTGTTGTGCTGCGGCCAGAGACTTCTTTTCAGCCTAAAGATGTAAAACGGCATCGACAACAAAGGAACCAGAGCTCTGCCTTGTAAAGAACTCACAAGTGAACTTGTACTAAGGGATCTGTTTGGGGTTTGGAACCAGGAAAATGCCTCTGGACTGCGGTCATTATCTGTTCATTCAACATTTTAATTAAAAATATTAATTTATTATAACTGTAAGTTCTGGTAGAAGATGACTAGTTTAATAAGGTCCCTATATTGAGAGGATGAAAAAAGCATTCAGAAGTGCAACAGTCCCATTTGCAGAATGAACCAGCTCCAGAAATGTGGCAATTTTCTGACAGTAACAGTCTGCCTGACAGTGAGAGTCCATTTTTGTCATTAAAAAATGCTTTTGCCTGGAATCTGAAGTTGCTTTAAGTTTTTCAGTTGCTTGTTGAAACAAAAGAGAAGACATAAAAGAAACAGAATCAATCTAATAAAACTGCTCAAGGATTTTCACTTGCGTACATTCCTGAGATTTCTAATTTTCATTTGGTTGGTACTTTTCTTTTGACTCAAGAAAACAGTGAATGTCCCAGCAATATTTCAAAGCTGAAAATATGCAGGTCAAAATATGAGTGCACTTTGTGTCAGAGCCTGGGTCGGACTGCAATGTATTTTCAGCACCTAGCTTCAGGTCACTTACATTTCATTTGTGTTTGAAGTATGTTTGATCAAAATGACACAAGAACCCTTTTTCCCTAAATATTCAGGGCATATCAAGATTATATTTCACTGGTTCATTTCAAATCTGCATTTTATGTTACCTGATATTCACTAGAGTCCCTACACATAAGCCATACGTGTATGTCACACAGCATTCAAAAACTGGGGAAATGAGGTTTATTAGAAGCAATCCTCTCACATTCCTGGGCCTAAAAATGTACGTTGAACCCTCTGGGTTGCTAGAAGACAATCCCACTGAAGTTTATAAAATAAAAGTTTTGCCTACAATGCAGTTACCTATTAAAAAAAAAATCATAGTCTGTTACCTGAACTTGATCTTTCCCACCATTCAGCCTCACATCCCAGCACCAGAATCATAGAACAGCCTTGGCTGGAAAAGACCTCTAAGGTCATCAAGTCCAACCATTAACCCAGCACTGCCAAGTCACCATTAAACCATGTCCCTCAGCACCTCATCTACACATTTCTTATATGGGAAAAAAATAATCTAACCCTACCTGCCATATGTTAAATGTAAAGATTTAAATTCACCGACCAAATTTAAAGCCACTGAGCTACAGATTGGTGGAGGCTGGGAGACCATTTTGGGCCCATTTTGATGTTTGCTTGTCCTGTGCAACAGACGTGGCTGCAGAGATGGGGCAAGACAAGCAGGAAACGTTTGTCCTGTTCCTGTGCTCCCAAGGTTCTTTCAGCATCTGCCTGTTATGCAGAAAAGCCTCAACAGAAAAGTCACAATCTGAACCCGCATTTCTGAAACACAAGAATCTATGCAGGACCTATAATATTGCCCTGGATTTGCTGACAGTAGTTTTAAACAATAAAGGTAAAAACTGGAGCAGTGTACTTGAAAATAGCATTATATATTTTCATCAGAACTACCTTCAGTCTCATGCAGGCCTCAGTGAATAGAAAGCAAAGTCTCAAAGTGATTTGAAAAAGAGAATAAACGTTATTAATATTGATTCTTCTTTTCTCTGAGAATTCCCTGCAGTCCTGGTCAGGGAACCAAGGTAGTGAACAGCAGCAAAAATCCAGCTTTTCCAGCAGATGCCTGGGTAATATTTGGAGAAGCAAGCAACTATGTGATCCCTTTAGGGACCAACATATACCCCATCTGCTGCATGAACCCACGTCTCATCCTGCTAATCTGGAACGTTAGCAGATCTGTTCACATTCCCAAACCTGACCTGCTTCCGAGAGGAGCATTAGTCAAATAGGTTACACCAAAATCATCAGCAGTTAGAAACGAACATCAGTTGATAGTGACTCTATCAGGATTTTTCTCTTGCTGGATTTGCTCGACTTTTTTTTTTTCCTTAAGTAATTAAAAAGTGTCTCTGTGAGAGCAGTATGTACAGTATGTCATAAAGTCTCTCTGAACTACCTATATTTACCCCTGAAAGTGAATTCTTTATAAGACCCAGGATATCAAAGAAACGAGGGATCAAAGTAGTTTTAATAAGCAACCCAGTGTTTGCAGAACCTGCACTTTCATGTATCATGTTTTGTTCAAGTTCTTAATTTCAGTTCCTCACCACAGAAGGCACTTAAGATAACTATCTATAACCATATTGTCATGTTGAATCCTTTGATTATTTAACATGTACACCTTAGTGAAACAAAAATGCCTTTTTTCCCCATAATATTTGGACTTCATTGTATTTTCTCACATGAAACATAGATTTGATTTGTTTGATAGTTGGAACATATAGTAGCATCATTTTCTTTAGTATTTCTACTTATATATTAATAGAGTTTAATGTAGTACAGTGTTACCTGCCCCTATACACTGATGTGATCTATAACACCTTGATCTCTATTTAAATTTCAAAATCAACACATAACAAAAGATGGGAAAAGCTACAGAAAATAAAGATAACTGGGTCTGAAAAGAGAAACCAGAGGTTCCCCAGTGAACATCAGCATGCTCTTTAACATAGTAAAATCAATTTCTCACCCTCCTCTTTTTTGAAATTAGAGCTCTGCTAAGTTTACAAATTGCTTCGTGTTGAAAACAAACTACATAAAAAAACCCAAAACTGCCATATATATTTGATCTATAGTCATAATAAAATTGTCAGAGAATTATTGCACTCTGGCTTAGAAGCACAGATTGAAAGATGAAGGAATCATAAGACCAGACTGTATGCAAAAAGCAATAACGACAAATGGATCTGGTAGCTATTCCAACTACACATCTGGATATAAAACTTTTTATTTTGCTCTGAAAATTACCATACTGTCAGTTTGGAATCTGAATGAGCAATGAGTTAAAAACCTTAACAGAAGCATACTGAAATATAAGCAAAGTAGACAGGCCTATTTTCCTCTTTTTTTCCTTTTCTTTTTTTTTCTTTTTGACATGATCAGGAAGTAGAAGATTTCTATGCTATCTCACTATGTCTGGAGATTTGGTAGCCAGAAATATCTGAAATGCACATGGTACTGCTTTTGTGATTGCCTTTGAAAATTCAAGAATACAAAGCCCTACACGGGAAAATCAAGATTTTATAATATCACGTTCTAAATGAAACAGGAAAGGCAAGACGTAAACCACGGTATTTGTAGTTTGTGTCTACTACTGTTTACATTAAGTGCACTGCTAAATATTCCTCTTTAAGCAAGTTAGAAACAAAACGTTTCTAGATGACGGAATTGTGTACTTGACCAAGAAAACCTTCAAATCCATGTACATTTACAAGCTGAAACTTTTTAATGTTACATTTTTGTCAGTAAACTTCATGGAGTAAACCATGTTTTAAAAGAAATTACGTATAGACACTTTGTCTCTCATCTGGAACTTGTATCCCTGCCATGTGGCAACCATACCAATCACTTATTTGAAAAAGCAACGTTAGGCCACTTCGTATAGTTTCAGATGTCTATCTGTAATTTGCTGAACAAAACAAGGAAACACACAATCATATGTTTAACCAAATCTACGTCATATCTATAGGAAGAATTGTGCCACGTCTTTGTAAGACTTCCAGTCAGATCCACAGATCTGAAGAGAGGAGACTGTCCTATGGAAGAAGATATACAAGATTAATTCCAACCCTGATGGGAAACAAAAGCTTGTGTATAGATACCTAGATGACAGTTTAAAGGATCCCTTACAGCAGTCTCTCACACAAGCTATGGAGGGCATTTCCTTAGCTTTCACCAGCAGGACTCCAGCAATCTTGTTCTCGTTTGGCAAAGAGCGCTGGAATGGCTTTGGAGACATTTCAGATACAAATGCCTTCCTTGAGCCTTCTTGAATACCACGAAAAACAGGGAATCTCAACCCTAGCAGCACAGTAGCGCTAACAGCAAGCTACTTAGAGAAAACATTGTAAATAGAAATAAAAATATGATTTGGTGCCATATAAAAATGAGACGTCATCTCACACAGCTTGTAACAGCAGTTGTCTCTGTAGTTCTGCAAGTTTCCGTTTGATCACACCGAGCGCTCACGTGACGCAGATCCCAAACCGTGGATCTTCCTAAATACGATCGAGTGTAGCGGAGCCTTCAAAGGGAAAGAGGAGCTGTAACTGGAATGACAATCGGTGCTAACCCAGAGGGCCAGCCTCGGCCCACCTTTCCCTAAATCAGATGACATAAACACAGCGGGCCCAAGTCTTCAGCTCTGGCTGCCTGCAATTCCAGGGTACTACACTGGAGTGATGGTGATGTGTAAGAGGGGAACCAGGCAAAACAGCTCCCCTGGCTTCTGTGTGTACAAAATAACTTCAGGGAGAAGTTCTGAAATAGGATTTTAATTCCCTGACAATCCAGGCAAGAGATTTCCCTGTGTTTCTTATCTTCTAGACCAGACCTAAATCTGGCTGTCATGTAATCAATGGACTATGATAGGCTGATTATCATGTAGGATAAGTGATATCTATTAGAAAAAATTGATCCTGACATAACTCAGAAAAGGCAGCAGCTTAAAGCTAGAGGCCATAGGCCCCGGACTGGCCTTTGTACATATTTAATGGCTGTCATTTTCCTGGAGGTGCCTGAAAACAGGAAAACTCTCAGGGTAAATCTATATTGATTGAATAATCCTTGTCATCTGTTAGGACTAACAAAGCTGTCACAGTACAGCCACAAGCAAACAGATTTTATTTGATAACTTTCTTTCCATTTCACCGTGAAGCACGAGTGCTAGAGTTTCAAGGGAGCCCCTTCATGTTTGGTCTGTTTTCACTCAGGTAATTCCCCAGTGGAGGCCCCTGTTTTCAGTGGCTGATTAACTGCCACGTACTTAATTAAACCTGCAGCATCAGAATTACAGTTTATGAAGGAATCAGAAGCCGGCTGCCAGTGAACCCCAGATTCTGCAGGGCCTGTGCTATATTAGGAGCAGAGTCTGAATGATTATGACTGGGAGCTTGATAAAGACTGTATGAGTGGGTGTGCTTGAGGCTGTCCCTTGTGACAGCATCTCCCTTTATGAATACAGAAAAATTCATCAAACAGAAATCATTAAATGGAGCAGATGGGGTTTTCTGTGTGGCTGAGGCGTAAAGTGCCTGGAGATGATGAGCATCACACGAGGCGGATGGGCAGATCAAAACGACAGCCCCGTGAAGGTGGATGGCGCAGGACCCTTCGCTATTGTTGTCCTCTCCGTGCACAACTCGCTTTTGCAGGGGTCAGAAACAGTGCTCCCCACAGTCATGCTCCCCCGCAATCTCCCCCGAACCTCACGTTTCCTATCTGCATTTGCCTCCTGAAACCCTAGTAAAATGACTGGAAAAATTAGTGTTGGGAAGAAGCAAAACTCCCCAGTCCCTTAATTCCCTCATTCCATACATAAATGGTATTTAATACAACATGACAATTATTACAGAATCACAGAATTCTGTGATTGTGTGCAGCTGATATTCAACCCTTCCTGAAATGCAAGCACAAATCAAGGCATCTGAGTGTCCCCCGACAGGGTCTTGAGGGATGCACATCACGCATGGGCCTTGTCCTGCCTCCAGGGGTGAATTTCACCCACAGAGATTTCACAAAGGCTTTCTCCTATTTTAATAGAAAATTCTCTCTCCTAAGCCTGCAGAGATCACCTCAATGTGCAAAAGAACATATATTCACCCTAAGTGCAGTTGCATCATCTGCTCTTTTACCTGTCATTTAAAGGTGCATATTTCCACCCTCCCCTCAAAGTGCATGGAAAGAAAAGGATTTAACAGGGAACAAAAAGGGGCAGATCTGGAGTGCTAGACTGACAACTGGCAAAGATAATTTTTTGTTTCAGTTGGATGGTAAAATGTTGATTATTTTAACCTTACCTGCAAGTCGCAGATGTTTCAATTTTGCTTCACCTTCCCCTACCAGAGCTTTTTTTAAATTCAAAAGGCTAGTAATTTTGTTTTATATTTCATCTTTATAGGCAGCCATAAAATCTATCACTCTTAACGATTCTATTAATTGTCTTTGATTTTTAGCACCATTTCCACCAATTTCTTTTTAGAAGTATACATACGATCTTTCAGTGCAATCATCTTACAAACATTATTCATAGAAAGCTGACCCATCACTGAAATAATGCCACTCAGGAACCCGGGAAGTTCGCTTGACAATTTTCAACATTTCCAAAGCCAAATGAAAATCAGGGTTAAAAGGTTAAGTAATACAAAGTAAATAGCCCCACAGAAACTCTCCCCTGAAACAGGATCTGTAGATCCTTCACGCTCTTAACACTAGGGTTTATTTTTAATTATTGAAAATCACCAAGAAGGACTCTGAACTTTCTTTTTTAAATAATTCCCTCACCCAAGAAAGCAGCAACTCACAACACAGCATTCCCTGCTGCTGAAACCTAGGACAGTGTCTCAACAGAGCTTTTCCACAGGATGAGTTACAAAGCAACAAAAACTTTTGGTTTAGACAAGCCAGAAATGATGCCATCGCTTCCTCCTTTGCCATATAAAACATTTCTCTCCTTAAGCATGCGTGGATTAACTGATCTCAGGTTAGTGCATATAGGGAGTAACTCCTTTGATCTCAGTTAATGTAAATGATGGGGGAATCCTACTGCTGCGGTACCCATGTTCCAGTATGTCAGCATCCCATATTAACCAACCTCCTCCTTGGGTCCCTGTGCTGACAGCGTTACCATATACCTCAAACTGCACGGTTTTCACTTTCAGTTTATTAGGATTCAAAATATTAATTATCAGAAAAGAAAACTAATAATAATAAAAAAATAAAATCACACACTCTACTCTGGGACCTCATTCTTCACACTTACTAAGGGTAGCAGACAGCACCTATCCACGTTTTAACACAGCCCATTTACTCAAGCAGCCTTTCTTGACAACCGAAGTAGCAGAGCTTGGTTCTCTCCCAAGGAAGAAAAGAAGTCTGACATGCTTGGGCATTAACTCTGTGTGGATCTCATTTGAACCACCGTTAGATCAAAGCACAGGTTTTTCCTGGTTATGCTTAAAAAAAACCCACTTACTTTCTGGTTTCAAAAGGAAAAGATCTGCTGACTTAAACATCAATGGCCAGCTTAAAACTCAGTGAATAGCACTATTAACTTTTTTATTTTTTATTTTTTATTGGGCCACTTGTTCCACTCCCACATCCAAATGCTTGGAGCTCTTTGTATGCAGCCAGAACAGAGGAAATGCAGCAAAACCCGACACATCTCAGAAAGGCCATCTCATTAAGACATTGCTGCTGTACAAAATGACTTCACATGCCCCTGGTCATTCGGTTAGATCACAGCGCCAAATTTTTTAGATTCTCAACTGGAAAAAGGGAATGATCCAACCACAGTAAATGCTGCCTCTCTCCCCACTAGTAGTTTCTCCAGTCTACTGATGGAGTGTTAATGTAACATGCCTGCCAGGAGGATTAAGCCTAGATTGCACACAATCTGTTTTACGATACCTATGTGAGATACAGCAAGATAGGCAAAAGAAAACAACAATTACCTGACACATCAGTTTTTCTAACAGAATTGTTTACATTCCTCTAAAATTAAAACAACAACAGAAAAGATTAAAAAGTAGGAAAATATTCTTCCTTTTTTAGCTAATGCAGTCCCGATCTCTTTCGGGCTTTCAAAGTATGTACTTTTTTTTGTAAATATGCCAAAGTCAAGGCCTGTACAGCATGTGATCTATAATAAACTTCAAAAGAACACCTTTGACATTTTAGATAACTTGCAAATGATGATGCAGAAAGATCTTTTGCCACTACAAAGAAAGAACAAAAGAACCAACATGAAAGAGAAATCAATAAACATATGGCAATTAATAAAACATTTTCTATGAATACCCTACAAAGAGTTTTACAACAGTATAAAAATCCAACAGTTGTTTCAATGTGGATTTAAAAAGTATCAGCTGTTATATTAAGATATTCTTTTTAAGCAACAAAATGTACGTAAAATAACGGATATGGATTTTGTTGTAAATCCATCAGTGCAGCGTTATGGATCAACTGGGAATTGTTTTTTAAGGTGACCCAACAAATTCTGTAATGAAACCATCCATTTTTCAGAGAATAAAAACAATAGTTGGAATCAGGAGCATTTGTTTGTTGACGTATGGTTCAACTCAGCACATTTGGCCAGTTTTAGTGGCTTAAAAAAAAATAAAAATCATGTCTTGATTTTTTTAAAACACATCTATTGATTTTCTTTATAAGTAACATTACACTAACCATTAGGATGGACATTACAATATCTTCATTGTAACCTACAAGCAATAATTTATCATCATCATAAAGACATACCAACTTGCACATTGTTAACCTACCTTCTCCCTTTTCAGCAGTGAATATATTGTTCCAGTTCCATAAATATTGTCAATAAACCTTGTAAACCCTGTGCAACCCACAAGATAGCTTATATTGTCATGTGTTCCCCATACTTTATTAAACACCCCAATGGCCTGCTCAGTCTGTCCACTCTGGTCTCCACAAAGATATGTGCATCTGTTCTGGTGGTTTGTTTGCATTCAAATATTCTAATTCTACATTATGGCAATGCTGTTTAAAGATGTGTTTTGAACTTCAGCATTAAAATAAGAATTTTAGATATTGGAAGGTCCAGTTCATCAACATTTGTTGGAAAAACCCAAAACTGAGGAAATCTGAGTTATGAGTTTGGCCTGCCTTGCTTCCAAATAGGAGAGTGAGCAGCTTATTTCTGAGCCAGGCAGACAATTCATTTCACTGTCACCTATGCAAAACTTGTGGCTGGGAGAGATCAGAGAAATTTGATTTCATGATGTATTTTTAACGGGGCCTTCTACCAACACTAGAAAATAAATCCATGAAACGGATGCAGAAAATTCACAGTGTCATAAAGGGAAGGCTCTGTATTTCTTTTGTATGGTGTCAATATTCTGTGTGTGCAGGTGTGGGGGGAGTTAGCATTATTATGCTTTATGGTTTAAATGAATTCCTTCATTGTCTGCTACACAAAGATCACACAGTAGAGGAGATGGGTGGCCCAATTCAGTGTTTTTATCAAGGCCACTGTAGATCATGTTTATATTTTCAGAACAGCACAGAGCAGCTATTTTGAGAACTTCAGCAGAAGTAAAAAGCCAGAAGGACCCAGGTTAGTGTAGCTCAATTAAACCTGATAAAGTTTTTCCAGCCCCTGCTTTAGGCTGAAGAGAAACTTTTTCATAACTCATGTTTTGAGACCTTCTCCTGAGTGTTTAATTTAACCTTCCATGAAATAATGCATTTACCTCCTTTCAGATTTGTCAAGTGAGGCTTAGAGCACATTTGGCTTTCCATGACTTTGTTATCTTTGTTCTCTGAGCACCGATTATTGGGGGGGCCCAACCCAACAACAACATACACTATATCAGCCTGAAACTTAGTGTTAAATCCCCATCACAACGACCCAGGCAGGACAAACAGTGGCCCAAAGAACTTCTGGAAAACTGACAAACTAATCAGGCATATAATTGCTTCTTGACTTTTGCTCCTGCTGAGGCAGGACTTAATAATAACCTCAAAGGTTAGTGTTGGAACACACACATCATTTAAATGACTCCAGGATGACACACTGCCATAACATTATTAATTCTTGGAGGCCCGCTCCCCAGTGCTTGCAAAAGATTCAAAAGAAAATGGCTTAAAAGTCGGTAAGAGGAAGCACGTGTCAGGTTAGTTTAGCTAATTAGAACTTGGGGCTCATTTTAACACAGCTACGAACTTGTTTGATAGCTCCTTGAAGGCAGATGATTCAAATAAATATGTGAGCCAGTTTCTACAACTGCTTTCATGTCATATTACTTAACAGTTCTCTCAAACAGGAGTCATGAATGGAAAGCATCTATATTTTGGTTCATTTTGATAATTAAAGACAAATTGAGAATTAAAGACAATGGATTCAAAAAGACTATCCCTCCGCATACTGTTTGAAAAAGGAACTGGCATTTAGCACCACATTATGAGTCTAGTCCAAAGCACTGAAGTCAATGGGAAGTGTCTTTCAACAAGACAGTGTTTTGGATAAAACCATGTAAGAAAATTATTTGAATGGAAAATGTTTTGGATCTCTAGAATGATTCAGTGCTCAGAAAACCAACCAGAGATTAACCATAGAATCACAGAATGGTTTGGGTTGGAAGGGCCCTCAAAGCTCATCTCGTCCCAATCCCCCTGCCATGGGCAGGGACACCTCCCACCAGAGCAGGTTGCTCCAAACCCCATCCAACCTGGCCTGGAACACTGCCAGGGAGGGGACAGCCACAGCTTCCCTGGGCAACCTGTCCCAGTGTCTCACCACCCTCACAGTAAAGACCACAAGAGAAACTGTTTCATTAGTCTCAACTGCAAGAGATTATCTGGCAGTCCCCCGCTAACAGGACTCTTTCAAGTTTGTTATTATAAAATATTTCTTATTTAAAAAAACCTCAATATTATTATTATTATATATTTTGGTGTTGCTAGACACTTTGCTTTTCACATCAGAAGCTCAGTTTTAACAGCTTACGTACAAAAATGGACAACTTTAAAAAATAATAGACGACAAAATAAATTACCAAGTTTTGGAGAAGACAAAATTACTAACGGAGTTTAGTAAAATGCAACAAATGGTATGATCCCACAGGTAAACGAAGGAAGAAACCATATTTAACAAATATGACACTTTGAAATAAAAATTTGGCAGTTCCAAGGTAACTTGTTCTCATTTAAGCACAGATCTAAATTAAAAAGAAAGATTAAACAAGAGCTATGTAACTCCTCAAAAGCAGTAAAATGCTGTGCTTTGAATCAGCCAAAATGCCCGGCTTGACCTTGAACAGTATTTTTAATTTTACAAAAAATCCTTCAGAGATCATTGTGAATCATGGGAGCAAGGGGGTGCGTGTCCAGGCTCAGGCAGCTGTGTGCAGCCCGCTCGTTACAGCAGCAAGGGGGTCTTTGCTTTGAAGAGAGCAGCATTAGAGGCGTTAGCAAAGCAAAGTACCTCTGCTTCCCAAGAATACAGACACCTTCATTTGCCAAAAGGAAATAATATTTCCAAAGTAGTAAAAACTGGACATCCTTAGCTGGCAGAATATTATTTTATTTTCCTCTTTTGTTTTATTTATTCTTCACTCCTCCTATATCTTAGTTCAGATCTTTCAACTTCAGTTACAGCTATCAGATTAAGCTGGAGAGTTTGTCATAACTATCCAATTCCCTCCTCTTTGCAGAGAAGCAGGTAGCCATGTAACAGGAGAGCTTTACACGGATGCATGAGCAATATATATCTGTGTGTGTGTGTGTGTGTGTGTGTAAAATCATCAAAGAGTACTTGACTTGCTTTAGCAACAGAATCTAATCACAGATTTTGGCTAAGTTAGCACTCTAAAAACCTTTCCTTCATTAAGTTGCATAGATTTGGAGAGTACGCTATGGCAAACCCTGGACATTGGGGATTACAAGAGATCCTGTGTTTTGTGCTTTACAAGGGTTGTGAGATCTTTGCCAGCCCCTTCAATACCATGGCCAGGCACACAGCTTGAATGGCCTCTGCCATTTTTAGGATGATTAGAAGCAAACTGCATTTCCAAAAAGCAAGGGGGGAAAATACTGGGTTTACCACCAAATTTCTAACTGTATTCATCCACCCAGTTCTTAGTATTTCAAACGTACTGAAGAGCACTGGTGTTCAGAAAAAGAAGCTAACACTATAACTTTTTTCCCTTCTAGAAAGTCATCTACTTGTTAAGAGCAAATTAATTTTCTGTATGAAATTCAGTTTAAGCAAATTATTAAGCATAAAGCAGTCCTTCTTCTTTGCTTTTCAAGGCATGCATTAACTTCTTTTCTGAATTAAACATCAATAAAAAGGCATGTCATTAGTGTTTATTCTGAATGGTATTTTTTTTATTATAATTTCATCGACTTTCAAGTAAGTCCAAATTCTAATATGATTTCCATCCCTCTGTCATGTTAATTTCTCCAGTGCAAGTCCATTGAAGCCATTACATAACAGTATTATAAATAATCTTCTAATATCCACTTCACAATTCTTTAATTGATAATACTCACCGGAGCACATTATACAGGTGCTCACTTTTTTTTTTTAAAGAATAAAATGAAACATTTTAAAACAAGTTTCATCTTTTCTTTATCAGGCAGTACCTGCTTCAGCAAAACCAAGGCTTACATTGCTGGTACCTTCTCTGCATAATGCCCCAAAGACAGAGAATATCTACTGGCAACATTCAATTAACCCAGGAGGCAAAGGAAGCAACGGCAATATATACTCCTAAACAAAGGTGTGCGTGTGTGTAGCAAAGAGTTCTGCTGCTATAATAAAAACTTTTTTAAAGCATTTTTAAAGTATAAAATATCTTTGGCCAAGGTCTTTTAGTTTACTGTTTAATGAAAAAAAAGCAACAGTATATACAGTATATTCTAGAATATGGTATTTTAACATGCTTTAATACTGAACATACAGGGCAAAATATACATCCAAATTATTCATCTGATTTGTGTGAGCCTGACTTACACACGAATATCACTGGCACATCTAAATGGAAGGCCCTATTGGGAACCACTTTTTCTTTGACTTATGCAAAAGAAAAGGAGCATACTTCTCTCCTAAGTACTGTAGAGGAAAAAAATCCCACTGCTATTGCCAACTTCTGTGTACATTTTCCAAGTCTGGATTCTGATTCTAGGCACACCTAGTCAAAAGATTTAAAGCAAGGGTGAAACCTCCTGCTGCCATGGCAAGCTCTGAATAAAAAGCTGGTACGTACAATTGTATTTATGCTGCCCCACGTACAGAAACTTGACCAACTTTAGCTGCTACTTGCCAGTTGTCCACCTGAAATATTTAGACAATACCAGTGCAGCATATCCTCTGGTTAATCTTACACTTTCCATTGACCATCTGTTGCTCAGGAATCTATAACTTCTAAGAACTCAAGTTCTAACACAATAACTACAAGCTCATTTCTAAAACTTGAACCCATACATTAAACACAGAATGAAGCAGCTACGTGATGCGTAACTTCCTGGCTGCTGGCAAGCAGATAGCAGCAAAATACCTGCTTAGCTCTGCTACACCAGAGTGAATTTTCTGTTGCTCCATGGATGCATTGGCACCCTTCTGTCAGATGTGGTGTGTCCTGCACTATCTAAAATACCTAAGAGAAGTTGCCAGCTCTAGCTACAACTCCTTCAGGTCTCCCTTCATCTCAGTCACTAAAGATTCTCATTTCGGCTCCCCCCTCTCCTACAGGCTACACACAGCACTGGAGTAACGCCTCCTCACAGCTGGCTATATTGGTCATTCACCTTTCAAGTTTTACCTTTTACTCGCTGTTCTGGATTTGTTTTTATCAAGTTGAAGCCTCTTGTCTGCACCTTGGAAGCTCTGCTGCATATCACTTCTGCCCCTGTATTATCACTGATCATTTGCATCCCTCGCAAAACACCTTGGAATTACATTTCATACCTTGTTCCCTAGTCTTATTGTACAGCTGTGAAAATCAACTCAGAGCTGGCTTGGTAACCCACTAACTCAGGGAAAAATCACACACAAGAGGACACTTGGTTGACAAGCAAAGGCAGCTGGGAGCGAGATGAGGAGGGGTTCAGAGCTGACTGTAGAGAAAGCTGAGGGAGCCATGGGTCTGGAAGGCAAGGAGCCAGGCTGGGATGCAGCCTTTGCTGGGGCACAGGCAGGTCAATATTGATTTGCCTGGAGTGCAGGAAATCAGGAGACTGGGAAGACTGACCTGAACAATTCTACATATTTCAGATGAAAGGACCAACTGTGGGCTGGGAATAAACAGGCACAAGGGGACTGACTGTGGAGGAGGTGTGGGAAGGGAGGCCCCACCTTCGTACCCCAAACCAGACTTCCCCTCCTTGGGACTTCCCGTGTGCTGCTTCTCATCTGCACTTGCACTTTGCGGCAGCTACGCTAGTAAAGCAACTCTGTTCCTTATCAGGCCACACGTTCATGGGAAACTGTCACAGGCCCAGACACTGGAAGAGGTGGTGCTCAGAGAACTGAGAGCATTTGCTTCCAGTTACTGGAATATGCAAGTTACTAACCAGTCGGTGGGATTCCAGTTTACTTGTACAGGGGCCTTAAGCAGGATTCTTTGTCTTCCCTTGAGTTAAGTCCTTCCCTTTTTCTCTTCATCCCACTCTCTTATTACAGAAATAAAGCTTTCAGTAATATACAAGCAGATTGAAAGGTGAGGCACACCAACTTCATCACTACTCCTAAATATAGTAACGCGGAGTGAGTCATGGGAAAGGTTCCCACAAGTAGGCTTGTTCACAGACTTGGTCTTCAAGAAGCAAAGAATGAAGGAGAGGTGGTTTTCTATAGCTTCAGACAGCATTAGGCTCATCAGCAGTATGTTTCCATCCTTCATGAAACTATGTCACTCATCATAAAGGAGGCATCACAACTGTCTGTACATACAAATCCAATTTTAAGAGAGTGAGCTTTAAACATAGATCATAATTTAAACCATGGAGAACCCATTTATCTCTCTAGGAATATGGAATGGATCAGATTCTGGAGTTGTGTCATCAATACAGCCCCCCCCAGGAGTGTTATGCACTGGCCTCAGTGGGTGTCAGCAGGATCTGGCTGTATATGTTTTCTTCTACTGTATCAGTGAATCAGTGTAGTAAGCCTGAAATTCTGCTAGGGGAAAAAAAACAAACCAAACCAAAACAAACTTCAAAGGAAAATGAGTGTTTTGATTGATTTTGTTTCCTCTGTAAGTCATAGACATTAGCCATGTTCAAATAACCTAAATGTTATAAACCAATAATAAAAACTCACAGTCCGGAATGGAGATTTCTTGCTTTCTTTCTTGTCTTTATATTGAAGATCAGCTTTAACTCTTTTGCTCCCATTTCAGCTAAGTCAGATGCTTGAAATTATCAAAACATAAGATTCCCTCCATTTTCATAAGCAGATTTTCAGCTCTTAGCTTGCCATTCTGATTAAAATAAGCTCTTACAAAGTTTTAACTCACTAAATTAAAGCTAAATACTTGAGATATTGACACTTCTATGACAATAATTCTCCGACATCCATTTTTTCCCCCCTTAATTGCTCACATACTAATGTTGCAAAATGATATTTCACAGGCACATTACTTCTGAAGTTACTTATTAATGCCAGGATTTTCCCACAGCACTAAACCTAGGTTGCAGTTGTCTCCTTCTTCTTAGTTCTGGCATGACTTTGACCACTTGAATCCCCAAATATGTATCAGTAATCAAAAGGTATATTTCAGTACAGGAGAACCTGTTTGGAAGAATTCTTCTCATTTCTTCTCTGCTTGTTTTATCTTTGCTTGAGATGTGAATAATTCATAGGCCTCTGTCTGCTTTACAGTCAAACGCATTCTGTCCACCCAAGACTGTTCGACTTTGTGATTTATTATTTAATAATTTGCAGGGCTGCGCTGTTGTAAGGTGAGCATTGTGACTGCTTGCAGAACTGTTACAATCTGGTCTAGTTAGCTGTCCTTTCTTTCCCTCTCTCCAAACAGCAGCAGTTATTGATTTTTTTTACAAACCTCTGCCATGTAATCCCACAGCTGCTGATCTCAAAGCTGTTACTATAAAGTAAAAGTTGGCCCTTCTTCTTGAAAACAAGAAGTCATGTTTTGATTCACTTTTTCTTTTTTTTTTTTTTTTTTATCAATTGTTTCTTTTTTCTCTTTCTTTTGTGCCTTAGTCAATGACAATACCCAGGAAGTGCCACTGGCTTCTCTTAGGGATAAAAATGAAAAATGAAAGCCTTTGGGGGAAATACATGCTGATCCTTTCATTACACCTGCAAAAAATGCCTGTCTGAAACTTTTCAACCTTTGAAACTTTTCCAATGGAAGTTGAGGTATTTCATCTATTATCTTGGCAACAATTACGCATAGTGTTGTCTCCCAGTAATATAATATTTGTGTTTAGATCCCACTGCAAGTTATCTGTCACACATAATGGTGAAAAGAACTACTCCAAATAAACACACTGACTCCTAATTCTTAAAGATTTACTATGCTGCCAAGCACAGCGATACTAATCAGCATGCAATTAGGGCCTGATCGATTGGCTTCAACTGACTTTGGATCAGGACTGTAGCAGGCACTGAGGGCACAGGCGCAGCAATTGCAGTCCCTACTGAATTAACATCTGTACAGTCTATTTTCTACCAGTCAACTAATTTTAAGATTTGCAGCCTTTGAAGACTAAAGATGTTGTAGGACAAAGACTGAATTATTTCTCTTTTGCTACTATGAACCCTCAATAAAACATCTGTGGAAATAGTCTCATACTGTCCTCTTCCTCTCTAGCCCGTGCCTTAATCACACAGCTGCATTACAGCATTTAAGTTTACGCTTATACTGGGGGATAAACCTTTCTGGGGCAATGGGTGCACTTCAGTAACATCCTGACTTCATTTCAGCATAAGACTTTGCGTAAATAAGCCTGTGTGCTTATCCTACATTGGGAGGGAAACCTCGTCCCTTGGGTGAGACCAGAGCTGGTCATTTTTTGGCTACATACCCTGTAGTATGAGACTTGTATGGAGGACTTGGGACTGGGATTGCTGGATATTTATTGTAGGTTTTTGAAATTAAGTTTAACTGTAACTCTAGATTCACACAGAATTACCCCAAATAGAATCTATTTCTTATCCCGAACTACAGTGCTCTGTTTTACCACTCTACCACCTTGCATTCTTTGGTTTCTATTTTGGTTACCATGGTTTATCTTTAGCAATGATTTATCTTCTTCAGGTAGAAAGACTTGTACAAACATAAGTCTTGCAAAACTTTCTGCAAATAGATTTGACTCAACCTTAAATCATGTAATTCAAGAGAGGCTCATGAATACAAAATCCCTTACTCCTGGTTTACTTCAGTTTGATTAGATACAGTAAAATATGCCACAGTTGTTGCATGTTTATCTTAGTTGGCCATGAATGGAAAGGTCTGAAAATAAACCCCAACCTGTAGAGAGTTGTAAGAAGCAGGGAACCTTCCCACAGTAGAGCTGGGTTGCTGCCTTGTCTGCTAGCTGAATTACTATCAGCTCTGGAGGCATACCAGAGGAAGAAAATACACATCTCTGCAAAGAGAGTCTCAGCTGAGAGGAAGAATTTATTTCCCATTTCTACTTATTCCTGTCTTCCATTATTTATTCAAGTCAGGGAGTGAAAACAGTAGGATTTTGGCAAGGCCTAATGTTTTACATTAATACTATTGGAAAATCTTTATGATAGCAGATACTCACATTGCACTCTCCATATTGCTACTCTACTAGATTTAAAAAAAAAAAAAAAGAAAAAGACAGTGAAACAAAATATTGCAACGATACAGCAAACCTTTCAGCTCACCATGAGATGGGTAATTTTATTGTATTCCAAAATAAAGCCCTAAAAGACACACCTTCTGCCCTTGAACACAAAACTGCACACACTTAGTAGTTTTTTCTCCTTAAGAAAACCGTGAAATCTGACAGATTTACCTGCTTAAACTATACATTGTCTTCCACTCTCACCCACCACCCCTCAGCCCCAGCCCACAGGCTTGATTTTACACCTGGGAAAACCACTACTCAGAAGCTCTTCCTTTAAGACCTCCTAGTTTGAAAGGTCTAATAGCCCAGATAAAGAAGAGTACTTAAACTTGCATAATACCTTTAATGACTCCCTGGGGGAAGCTGCTGCACAATTTATTTAACTCTTTGTACATAGACTTTCATCCTGGGTGCTTATATGTTAATGACCTCTCACGTGCGAGCTATTAGCACCTTTCACCATAATCTCCTCCCCAATGTCCATTTAGATTACAGTAATGGCCACTAGTAATGTAAAGTAAAAGCTACCAGCAATGATATCATCATAATGACTTCACTGAACTTGCTCCACAAGTCTCCTGATATATGGTAATCCCATACCCTTGCATATAGTCCACTAAAGCATGGAACGAAGGCACCTTGTCCAGATACTCCAGTTCCCATCTTTTAGAGCCATGGACCTTCACTGTGATGTGGCTATCTCCATGGACATAATCTTATAGTCAGAAAATGAAATACTTTAGCCTGTATTTCCACACCTAAAACAAAAGTAAGCAAATTAAACTTTTAAGTACGTGTTTTTTTCAGATACAAAGACAATAAGATGAAGGTTAGGGATAGTTTTGATGGCAAAATAACATTACTGAAAAGAGGGAATATCTGGAGAAAAATCAGGCCCTTAGACTCGAGTAGTGGGACAATGCATTAACAGCTTCTGTATACAGGAATTAAACAAGAATACTGTAGACAAAGTGTTTCTCACGCTGCACAAATAATCTCACTGATTAAGATACGTAAGAACCATCAATTATGTCCTTTTTCAATTACCTCTGTCCATAAATCTATATTGTACCTTAATGATTTCCCTGCTAATAAGCCATTTTTTCAGCTGATGAGCTAGTTGACCAATTTTCAGTATCACCCATTTTCCCCTCTTTTGTTTGAAGCACAGCTTAACTTTGGAAAATTCCAAGCACAGTTTGAAGTGATCTTTGCATGGTATTTTCCCTTCACAACATAAGGGGGAAACAGTCAAGTCTTACACTGCCAACTGTGATACCCTTTTGCAGAAATGGAGACAGAGCCAATTATACAAAATATTCAAGCGTATGCCTTCACGTAAGAATACTGATTATGGTATTTACTACAGAGGAGCAGGTGCTTGCTTTAAATACAGACCCTTCCGAGATGCTGAGTGCTCTGAAGGCCAAATGTTTTCAGTGTTCAGTATGTAATGAGTTGAGACCTCTGCAAAAAGGCCAGTTCTGACAGTTTCACTTTATTATGTGAGAATAGTACATAGATTGCTGGCCGAATATACAGGACAGAGATATCTTAGGTTGTTAGGTAACTCTGGAACTTGATCAATCTACACAGAAACAAATAGTTTAAAATGAACTGAGCTGCTGATGGAGGGGGAGCTTTCCCTCCTTTCTCTTCTACTTACAAGGTCTAAATATGTTCATGTATCAGAAACTTCTCTTCATCGTTAGGTCTGGCAGGTAAATCCCAGCCCTTGATACAATAGCATCTAGTATGTTAGTAATCGCTGAGAGATGGATGAATAATTAATAATAGAAATACATAACTGATTATTAAACAAGTAAATGTTCTCTTCTGTAACTGATAATGCAAACAGTTTCTAAGTAATATTCAGCTTTCCAGTGAAGGCTTCAAAACATCACCTTCAATCGAGACAATAGTGCCTCAGATAGTTCTTTCATACAGAATGGTAAATTATGTTATTGCTTTTCTACACTATTCCCAATGCTTATTGCATATTCACTTGTATACATCTAGTGCAACATTATTATCTTGTTTTGATTTTCTCTCTTCCTCCACCCATACCCCCCTAACCTCCTGTCAACAGTTGGGGAAGCTGCTAATGCTGTATTGTATATTCATTATCCTAGCTTTTTCTTTACAAATATCATTATAACATCCTGCATTTGTAAAGTAAATAATTAAACGTTCTAGAAAGTCTTATAGGACACAGTAATCTAACAGATGAAAGACATCAGAAATGTGAAAATCAAATGGAACCACATGTAATATGTATCTTTTAAAAGAGTTTTCACAAAATAGGGTTAATGTGTTAATCAACCATATTTAAAATGCTAATTAACCACTGACTTAGAGTCTATTCATAAATAATTGAATGTCCTATTTATGCAGAATTTCTTATACTTGGAAATGTGTGGCATTCATTCTGGTCTTGCAGGATGCAGCACAGCGTTAACACTTATTAAACTCTCTTAGCTCTGTATTTGGGTAGTGCAATCAGAACTGCCTGCTCATCAGCTACATTTGCCAATAATATTCTTGTAATTAGCCTAATCTGTCCCATCACTACATATATTCTCATAATGGCAAAATCCAGAGAGCTGCATTAACCATGTCATTTTACCAGCACTCCAAACATGGAAGTGAGAAGGCAAGTTTTAAGGGTTATCAAGACAGTTGTGAATATTCTTTTTTTTTTCCCCTCCGCCTTTTCAAGGCATCTCCCCCTTGCTCCTTTGAAGGCCAGTCACATCCCTAGACATGGGAAAGCAGTCCACACTCAAACAGCACTAGGTTTAGAATCAGGTTTCTAATGTTACAGTACACTTTTTTTTTCTTCTCTAAGGACTCTGTCTTAGAAAATGTATGTATCAGCCTTCATGTTTAGACCCATGGGCAGTGATACTGGTTGCAATGTGAGATCTACACATACGTGTAAAGGCAAAAATAGTGCTGCTAAACGTAGCATCTTTAGTTTCCAGCTACACTCAAACACCTTTTGAGAGGATGAAAGAGATGAACCCTGATAGAGAATGTGAATAAGTTCTCATAGAACTAGTTGAAAATTTCTCTATGAAATTACATGTGTCAAAACCTTAACTCCTCATGTTTTGATGAAATTCTCAAATATGGATTGCTTTAAAGCTTCACAATTACTTAAAATGGTTGTACATATACTTCCAAAACAAAAGAAAAAAGCAGTCAGGGAGTAATATATCTTTTCATGCTAATAAAATGCTAATTCTTAAACTAAAACTACAGTAGCACAGGAATTATCTGAATTCTCAACACATGTCCTAAGTGGGAGATTTTTTTTTTTTCTGGTTTCTCTCTACTTTGGTATGAAGAGGCAAATTAGTCCTTGCCTAATGTGATTTAGTGGACAGGCTGGCAATGTAACTTGTCATTAAAGAATGAGAATAATAAGAAGAATAGATCCCTCCTTCTAATCCTTTTTGACAGCCTAACAGAATACCAATTTACCATTTGATGAAGGCTTCAGGATGTTATGAAACCTCTACAGGGACTTCAGAGTTCTGTACAGAAAGGGATGAACATGAGAAGCAGCCAAAGTTGGTGGAGAAAAAATGGCTCTGGAACAGGAGCTGCTCTATAAATGCCTGGTTGCAAGCCAGTTGGCATCCTTCAAAATTTGTACACTCCATCTAACCCAATGGAAAGGAAAGGAGCTGGTGGACCTTGTGGAGAATTATTCAGCATCAAAAGAGAAAGAAAGGACTGCTTCAAGGGACAGAGAAAGCTTTCCAAAGAAAGCTTGGGCTGACAATTGACTGTCAGCATGCTTGGGAATATTTGATAGGGTTGGTCATGTTTCCATGGTACAGCACTGTGATTGTCACTATTAAATGGCACACCTTTGCCTTTAAGACCCTCTTAAAAAAAGGACTCATAATGCAAATACAACTCCAAAACAAACACTTCTTTTCTCTACTGGGTAGGTAGTACCCACACAGATAAAGCTGACAAGGGGCAATTCTAAGTTCAGTAACTGTATTTCTCCCCAGGGAACAGCCTCTAGGCTAGTGTAAGCAAGCAAACAGCGGTCTAGAAAGAAGATAGTTCTGAAATATTTTGCTTTTATCATGTTACCCTAGAAATACTGATCGACACTAAAGTGGAAATCCAGCATCCAGATGCTTTAGAGTTCTCACTTTGGAGGAGTTCTGTGACAGCACCCAATTTCCTATTCCCAAGGAAAAAGGCATCTATTTTTGAAATGCAGCTTATTGCCAGCTCTCACTTAAAGGTATTTTTCAATAGTCCTCTTCCCTCTAGAGCCTAATAAAAACCCCTGAACTTAATGAGCATTGCTCATAATACAGCAACATGTTCTTTTCAGCAACAAGGTAAATTGGTTTGCTATCCAGATTACTCTTTTCTGGCAGCTCTGTAATTCAAAGAACAGTGACAGTGCAAGAAGCAGCAATTCTAGTGGAAATGAGCCTTAGTCAATATGGAGGTCTTGGCAGCAGTGAGAAATGCAAGGTTCTCCTGCAGTCTTTATGCCTTTTGCCAATCATGCATGATGCGGTTAATATGTTGATGATATCTCTCTCTAACATATTGAGTTAATGTTTGTGTCTATCCGCTTCCCTCTACTGGACAAAATCAGAGCTGTTCAAGTGTTTATGATATCTTGTCATTATAAGTAGTTGGCCCAAGAGAGGGATACGTGCCCTGTGACAATGAGCAACTACTAATGGAGATTCTCCTTTAGCTCAAGTGATAGAAGCTTGTGCTGTTGAAGCAGAAGGTCATGAGTGTAATTCTTCCTGTTAAGTTATGCTATTAAGCTGATAACCATGATGGCTGCATGCCAGCAGTGAAGAGATACACCCCCACCCTTTGTGCTCTGGGTTAGCACTGTTCAATCTCCGTTAAACTGCCTTCTTTTCTCTTGTCTTCAAGCTCCTTTTTCAAACAGAGATGAAAGGAAAGGAAAAGAAAGGAAGAGAAAGGAAAAGAGAAAAGGCTGAGAGAAGCTCACTCAAAAAACCCAGAAGTCCTCCCGTGCTGGTGGGCCAACATAGCCTCCCACTCCACAGAAAGCAGCCCGTAGCTATGCCAGAAATGCTAAGTGTTACCCTAGATGTTATTTGGGAGTTTGCTTGTCCCAGAACAGTGAAAAAACACAGAGCCTTCTCTGTAGCAGTGTATAGCTCAAAAGGGACTATGATGGTGTTAGATGCAGCTTGACAAGAGACTTTCCCATCTTTCTACCAAAAACAGGGCTTCTGTGCCATCTCCCCTCCCACCAGTCAGCACAAAGGATCAAGGACGTGCAGTGCTCATTGTTATCATGCCCTTGTTCTTTCTCTACATTTTTTTGTCTCCCAAGCTCCTTTATCTCTCTATTCCACCCAGCACTGTAAGAAGATGGAAGTGAAAATTGACTTTGTGAGCTTTGGTACTCAGAACCTAACACATTGCTTTCCAAGTACTAGAGTGGTTGTATCGGGTATTTCAGTCCCAACCCATCTCTATTTCAATCTGGAATGTCAGGTAGAACAGGAAACAATATTAATCTATGCTACATAAATAATTTCCTTCAATTATCAGGACAGAGCAGCAAGACATGAATTTTCAGGTTGATTGAGTTTTAATCTGTAAGTTCAAAAATTAATAATTTAGGTAGGTGAGTTGTTTTTTTAAACAGAATATTAAAGGTTTATATTTCCCTTTCTAGAGAGGAAAAAAAAAAAAAGAAAAAAAAAGAAGGAAAAGAAGATAATTTGGATCCAAAGGTCAGGGAACATTTACAGGTTGGAAATGTGACAATTATGAAATTATTCACAGAAGGAAATACTTAGAATTCCATGCAAGACACCCAGACTCATCACAAGACACAAGAGATTGACAATCTATTATGAATGCCTCACATCACAGATAAATATTTCAATGCAAATAAATAAAGGATGCTGAGTGTTTCTCTTCCGAATGACTTTTCACAGCTCACTGAACACAATAGTTCTGGGATTCCTCTGTGTCCCAGACTCCTGTCCAAACTTTGGCATCCCCAAAGGCTTCCTGTGCTGAGCACAACCAGGTTACGCTGTGATTTCAATTTGGAGTTACAAAGAACCAATTAATCAGTTTCCCTCTAAGAGAATGTAAAAACACTCTTTGGTGCATTAGGACATTCACGGACATTGTGAAACTGGCCTGGTTTTGTTTTGTGCTCCCTTGCAATTACTATGAAATGCACCATTCTTGTCAAACCTAATGACTTTTCTTTTTGGTGCAGAGGAGAAAAAAAGAGAGAAGACAATGATGTCTCTAAGCATATGGCTGTTTCATTCTGCAGATGGATACAAGAATAAACTAAGATGTATGTCTGGTGAATTGTGCTCAAATAAAGCTTTTCTGTCACCAGTTTCCTACCTGCCACTGTGATTATTCTTGATCTGTGTTGTATGCCAAAACCCAAAAGAATAATAATATTCTGTTCCAAGATTGTTTTTCCCTTGTTTTCAAGCAAATATTTTAAAAAGATACTTTCAGAAGAAAGGGGTTTTCTTTTTTTAAATAGGGACCTGCTTTGGACCCTTAACTGTTTTCATCTGTTAAAAGTAATTGTATTATTTTAAGCACCAGCAGGAAATTCCATGCTGTGTATTGCTTCATATGAAGCCATTTGTAACTTTACAGCTTTTTAATTTTGCAACAGATGCATAGAAAATGAAAATGACAATGTAGAATTATATCACTCATGGCTGCTTCTCCATTAAAAACATATAACTAGAAAATGTTTGCATGTTCTCAACAAATGAGGAAAAGTACATTTGAGTGAACAGAAAGAAACATTTTCAGGACTTGCAAAGACACCAAGCTGGCCCAGAAGGCTTTCCATTTAAGACACTAGCAAATCACAGCTCATCAGTTACTCATTTGAACTTCAATAAAACTTAATTATTTTAAAGAAGGGGACAGCTAAACTCAGGAAATTGTGTTCCTCTGATTATAACTGTATGGATTTGTGTGGACAATTTGCTTTAAAGTATTAATTAATATGAATATATGTGAATGAAAAATCCACAGTGGATGCTGGAATATGAATAAAATTACAATTTCATAATCAGATTATAGACATAGTCTAAAATTTTTAAAAGCAACTACTCAGTCACATTTATTCTGCAACTCAAAGACCTATCCCTGACATAAGCCTGATTTTCACAGAATGGAAGTTATGCACTAAAGACAGACCATGCTTTTTAAAAGTATCCATGGCCTAGGGTGCCACTATATCATTAGTCTCTTCTGAAAATACTAAGTACTAAAGACACATCAAAGAACATTTCTGATCAGCTGACAATTCTGGAGAGTACTTTGCTGCCCATATACTTCCTGAATCACAACTGGTGCAATCTAGGCTAGGGAGGATGGGGGAACAGCAGAAAGGAGAAAGGGAAGTTTGTTCTCCTAAAAGACAATAATATTGAATCCAGATGGATGTTATTTATAATACGTTTACAGACCTGAGATGCACAGCAAATAAGAAACCATGCTTATAAAGTATTTCTATGTGAAACGTAAAATATACAAACATTACAGTATAAGCAATACATACACATGCAAGTATACACATGCACACTAGTGGCAGAGAACTACATGTTCACGTGTCCAGACTATTAGCTCTGAACTATTTTCAAGTATAACTCGAATACAGAAGTATCTATAAGAATTAGATCCTACCAGATATAACTTTCTCAGGTCCTACAGAAAGGTAGCACGTGGAACTATGTTTCTGCCCAACAAGTTCAGATTTTTCATGAAAAGAGTTTTGCTGTTATGGAATTATTTCATAACCTGATTTCCACAGCATGTATGGTTCTGCCCACTAGCTCTTATTTTGATCATTTTTGCTGCAAATTCTCTGTTGCCTAGAAGAGTTAACTCACACTGTCACCTCTCTGGACCAAAGGCATTAGTAGGATCTTTTCCTGCTGCTGAGCCATCTATTTTCATGAAACTTAAAATTACAGACCTTATTTTTCTGTCAAATGTAATGAGCAAAATGGTTCAAAAATTATTAGCAGATAACATGCAGACAAAAAAAAAGTATGTAATTTCCTCGAGAAATCAGATTTAAAAGAAAAATCACAAGCTTTGAAATATATAAGTTCTAACCACATGGATTTGTGATCTGAATTCACCTGAAGGAAAACTTTGCAATGGCCTTCAATCTCCACTGCACAGCAAAGTGCAACCTAGAGCATCAGTTATATGGGCTTAGATTTAGGTCTCAAACACAGGGCCTGCTCCAGAAAATACTAAAAATCTTAGTAAAACAAAAATTAAGCCATACAGAATGTTTCATAGATTCTGTGATCATCCTTTCAAACAAACACTGGTAAGTATCAGTGGCAGAATATGACAGCAGCCAGAGCCATGATATATTGCAATGATTTGACAACTCAGGCCAGTTCCCCAGGGAAGCCAGCCAGGACACGAAGCATATCAGGGGTTTTCAGCACATTTTCAACAGTGAGCAAGAAGTTCCTTCCACATTCTGTGCTATACTTGGATCAGGTATGAGGAGTTATTATCCATAAGTACAAAACATGGGAAAGCATATAGAGAAACAGCTTTTCACAAATTTCTGATAATGCCTTTATGTGTGTCATAAATATTGATTGTTACTGATTCACCACTTTCCCACCCAGCTCTCCGCAACGGGACAAAATTAATATACAGACATGGCATTTATGTGCCACAGGTAGGATCCTACAGGATTCTGCTCTGATAGTATGGCAGGTCAAATTCAATCATCAGATGTAAAAGTTAGGTTCCTATTTGATCCCTTCTCCTTCATCCAAAAATATACATTTGAAATCAATTCTCTCTGTTCAACATCACAGGAAATTACAAATATCCCAGAACTGATTCAGGGATCAGCTGACTCAAATTACATTTTCTAATGCACTGAAATACATGTTTTGGTAATGACACGAAGGAATAAGGGAAAACAAGACGAAAACAAGACTTAGACTTATCCCTGATATGCAAGCAAGATGTTTTTTTCAATTTACAATGCAGTTTTACATTGATTTTTGATATAAGAAAGCTCTGTCAAGTTCTCATTCTAAAATTTTCAACCATGTGCACTAAACTTCTAAAATGCAAAATGACTTCATTATATTTTCAATCCAGCATTATTTCTCTTATGCCTCCAAACAACTGTCCATGTTGGTTAAAAGCATTCATTGCTCTCCTAAGTGCAAACCTACATGAAGCATTCTCAGAGAAAAGCTCCCAAACTCTAACACAGGGCAGGAAAACAAGGACACCCTTTTGTGTGCATTCAATGACTAACATTAGTTTTAAAATAAACACCAAAAAAAAGTCAGTGTAAAAAGTTACATTCTTCATTTTCAAGATGAACCTTTTCAACCTCTGCCAACGTGTGGAAACTCTGAACAAGGTCCTTAATTCAGACAAAGCATTTCCGCACATTCCTAAGCCCATCCATATGTGGGATGCTCAGCTTCGTGTAACACTTCTGCTCCGTCAGCATCAGCAGCACAGAACCACATGTTTAAGTGATGGCCTAAACAGGGACAGCTTGCCGAGCTGGGCTAGACACAGACAATTGCTAAACACTTCTGAAAATCCCATCTGACATTTCAGGAGAATGCCTTTCTTCTCCAGTTCTCTTCTCTCATCTGGTAAAATTTTCAAGTTTCTGGGATCTATCATGTATTTAGGCCAATGCCACATGACATCCACCTTCCAAAGTACTTCTAGATACCCGCTTTCAGTGTTCTCTGTCAAGGAAAACTTTTTTTTTTATCTCTATAGCATTCAATGTGTCATTGCTTCACAAAAACGGTTACAGTTCCTGATTTTCCTCCAGTTTGAATAACCTTCCAGGCCAAATGGGAAGAAGCAATATTTTGGCCTTCTTTTTTTTTTTGTTTTAAATACATCATGGCTATTTCTACTACAAATATTTCCATTCAAATATTCCAGGACTTTACCATCATGGTTTTACGTACGACACAAACCTTAGTGTTTTTATTTTTTTTCTGTTTAAAAAATTAAAAATATTTTGTTAAGAGTACCCAACAGTTCCCCATTCTTCTGAGGGTGTATCTGATGCTGACATGGTATCATTCTTCCACCCATTCACAGTAATTGAACAACAAGCACTCATGGTCAAAGACCTCAAATTTCAGAAGATTCTGAAGTACATGCTGACTTTACCAAGTCTTTCACAATTAATTAGAACAGACCCCTGAAAGTCATTGCTGGTCCAAAATCAGTTTTTATGGATCCTTTCTACATTACAATTTTCAGTTAATCACTACTAGGACATGAATCATAATAACATTAAAGGTTTCATTCTATGAACAAGTTACTACAACATAAGCTAAGGTGTGGATTTTGCACATATCCTTATTCCACAGTAAACATGAAGTTGCATGTCTGCCCACCTCCGCTGAGAGGTAAAGCCACCTCACTTTTACTGGGAAGTAAGGGCACAGATAGGGGCAATTGTTCCAGACTGGTTATCGGTGCAAACCTCCCAGGTTGCTTGAGGATAACTTGTGCTTGTAGCATTTCCAAACACTAATCCCTCTCCCTTATCAGTTCCAGTTGGGTGGAAGGTTATTTGCAAGCAGCAGAATGAACATGCAAAGCAGACAGAAACAAACTCGAGTGTGTACATTTTACCAGAGAGTTATTCATACTATTTCTGAGCAAATGCATGCACTATGCAATCACATTTAAGGATGTGGGTTTTCAAAGAAGCCATAAATATCTTTTAGTTCATTAAGGCTGTATTGTAGGAGACAGGATTTAATTTTCAAGTTAGCTGCTTCCTGGACGAATACTGAACTGGAAATGGCTGTGCAGCAGACATGTCAACTAATGAGGTACTCCAAGAAGTAGCTGGTTACTCACTCTCAAAACATGTACATACACTTAGGCCTTCAGAATGACTCAGTCAACGCCTGAAGATGAGTCCTGAAAGTTTGTTTATGTTGTTGGATGGTACTGTATGTGCTATAGCTGGATGTACTTATTACCAGCAGTTAGTGCACAAACCTATAAACCAGCAAATAATAAATAGCTGGGTTCCCAGAAGCTGAAAAGCTAGATGCAATATTAAATAAGGAATTACCATCAGACCACACTGGAAATTTCCTAATACCCACTCTTTAGTCCCAGAGTGTGATTCTGATGCATACTCCCAACTCCCCTGACATTAACTGTTTCATAATAGATCTTCCTGGATGCATGCGTTAGCTCTGATAGCAATCAGACCTCCACTGCTACATAGACTCCATGTGTTTAAAAACAAAGGTCATTTGGTGAAGACATTATTAGTTACTGCATACAATTTTGCAGTGTAGACTACTGTATACTGTGATGTAAGTGGGGAAAAAATGATGGCAGTGAACAGATGTAATTATATGTAGAACCAGTGACACGCCACATACAATTCGGAAAGTACAACACAATCAGAGTGTCAATTATTTAAACCGTAATTAACATAGCTCTGCATGTCTTTCCAGGGCTCTCACAGAACATAGAGCATTGTTATAGTGGAAGAAAAGAGAAAATAAAATATTAATGGAGGACTGCTTTGTTCTCAGCACAGTGAGATAGAGGTGGTTGTAAAAACCGGATTCCTGCAGTTGCTACCGCTTTAATTAGGAAGGTCGCTATCTTCCTAGACTTCCTTGGATTCCTTTAATTTCCACAGAGGAAAACGGCTTCTGAATTTTATTGAACACAGTTGAATTTTTATTTTCAAAAATCAAAACAGAAACATTTCTTGGCATCTGTTATGAGCACTGGGTGTTATTTGCTCTTTAGAGATAAAGCTGTTTTTATACAGGGATATAGCTTGTGGGGGAAAAAAAGAAGGGCCAAATGTATTCGTATTGGGAAAGCTGCTCAACAGGGATATCACAGTCAGCAGAAAATATCTAGCCAACCTAATTCATCCCATGCTAGAATCCACTTAAGGCCAAGGAAATACAATAGATAATACACAGTTTCACAACACTGATCCAAAAGCCGCCTTTAACTCATTCACTCCTGGAACCTACCAACTTGTTTTGTGGAAAAACAGTACAACTCAAGCAGGCACAAGAGCTTCAACATCTCCTTGTGCTGGAGTGGAGACAGCAGTGGTAGGAAAGCCCCTGTGTCCTGTGACTAAATGGAAGTATGGCTATTTAACTGAATTACAGTCCAGATGGAATCACTGAGAAAACACACCAAACTAACACTGAAGTATAAAACCATGGCAGAAAAATTTACTAAATAGAGTTTCTTGTCAATGCTATATTAAAGTTACTTAGGGATTCAGTTATATACATACTATTAGGCATAAAATTAGAAAATATTGGCCATGCATTAGTAAACAGACTATTTTGGTTACTTCTATTTTATATTTCTTTATAAGCTTCCACCATACTTATAACTGTTTACAGAGCTAATCTTGAAAACAAAATATAAAGTATAAGAATAAGACATATCTTGCTTCTGTATTTTTATAGATTTTGTGTGTGGTATGTATTCATAGGTGCTAATCATTATTCTGTTGCAGAACAACCTCATGAACTGCAGTCTACACAGCACTTGGAAATAATCTACTTTTTACCCAGCACATTCTCCCACTATAATCTTTCAAATGAAGAGATACACCGACGGGCTTCCAAGCTACACACAAAGCCAATACAGAAAGGACACAGTAGGCTAAAATTTATAGAGGACGGGGGAAGAAAAGGCCTATTTCAAATCTGCATTTCAACTTTCAATGCCATTCCTGTAGTTCATTCTTAGACATCACTCCATTCAGAAAAACAAGATCATGAGGAGAGGTTATCCATGTGCTATTAAGCGTAGCCCCAGCTCCAATGTCTCTACCTTAAAGAGTTTCTCAACTCTTAGACTGCAAATAGTCAGCATTGCTTTTCTGTTGGGGAGCAAAGACTTGCTTGCTTGAAAGAACTCAATGCAAATATGTTAAGTTGCACTTACTCATATAACTGAATACAAAATTACCTTTCATGAATCGAAGACATCTGGATTGGATTAAAATTGCCGACACTTTGGAAGATGGCAACCAGTGCCACTTTTCACATATCATTCATTCAGGTACAGTTTCCATAATGTGGCTTGTAATTGCATGGAACTTCATATTTTCCATAAAGATGTATGCAAATGGAGCTCAAGACCTATTTAGAAGACTTTAAAGATTCATTGCTCTTGTGATGGTTTTGCATTTGAGTGAATTTCATTCAAGTGTCAGTGACCTTATTAATAAACCCAAACACTTCTGCTTTACCATTTTTACTAAACATGTCTTGTTAACAGATATGCTTTAAAGTAAATCAGTAGAGCGTGCTCATCCTTTGAACTATCACCACAAAGCAATTCCCACAAGAAGAAACGGCCCTTGCAGAGTGCATTTGCAACAGCACATCTATACCCCAGAACAACCACCTGCATCCTGCCACCCAGACAGGTAGGGCAGGGGGGCAGATAAAGACCATGCAAGCCTTAAGCATTGGTTCAGTTACAGGCCTTGAAAAGTTTAAGTGTCTTCCAAAACTTGGGTGCCCAGAGACCTGCAGACCAGGCACTGCCACCTGCCCTCAGAACTGATGGCACTTCTCTTGCCATGCTGTCAATTTGCTCCTGTTTACTCTGCTTTCAGAGGATACTCTGAATCATGGCTGCTGAAACGTCATTTCCAGGTGTTTTCCCGATTTACATGAGGCAGGTCTCCTGAGTGTCAGAGCAGACCAGGCTAGTGAGGCTGCAGTGACAGCTGTGGGGTGGGAGCTCTGGCTAGCTCTTGGTGGTGGGCACTTGTGCAGCACTGGTCTTCCACAGGAAGAACAGAAAAGGACTCACGTGTCTTTGACAATATGATTCATTGCACATTTCACAGATAATAGCAACCATCTCATATAATGATCTTCAGGCCCAATCCCGTCCCCATTATAATTACAAAATAAAGTTCAACCGATTTTAGGGAAAGCACAAACATCTCTCTTCTATTCCCCAACTAAAGGTACTCTCTGTATTTATTTTTGACAGCTATTTTATAGATTCTCTGTGTAGCTCTGGCTGACAAGACTTTTGCCACTGACTGCTATGGAACTAGTTACTATTTGTACATGAGTTCAGTAAATAGAAAACAAGGAGCTTTTTTAATTAGAGAACTCAGATAATTTCCATAATCTTTCAGAGAAAAACATTAAAAAAAACAAAAGCTCAACAACTCAACTTAAGGAAATAGGTGCCTTAGGAAGGAGATTGACAGAAAAAAAGAACACAAGAAGAACAAAATGAGACAGCTGAAAAGAGTTCCCATAAATTAATGTTCAATTTTTCAATTTATAGTAATTTCTGTAGGATGTAAAAAACAAGAACGAAGCATTTGTAACAAGATGACTCAGTGGCCCACACAAGGACACTTACTAAATGATGGCACTGTAAACTGACATTAGGAAGATAGATTGCTTATCAGTAAAAATGGGATAAAAAGCTTCATCAAAATACTGTTTTCCACATTTTTGCTTCACAGGTTATGAAAAATATTTTGAAGCTCTACAAAAAGTTTACTTTGTTTCAGTTTTTGTTTTGTTTTGTTTTTTATCAAAGAGAGAAACAAAATTATTTCATTTTTTTAAAGTGGAAATTCACTTTTTTCTTTTGTTTACTGAGAACCAAAATGGTAAATGTAGGGGGGGGAAAAAAGTAACTGTTCCAAGAATCAGGTGGAAGAGTTGGCACTCATTCCCAGTTTCAGCACAAGGAAGTGCCTTGTTATATGTCCCATTTCGAGGATAAAGAAAGCCAATACGCATATGTAATGCAAACAGATATCATTCATTTCTATACTGATACAGATCAAGTTCACCACCACCTTGTAAGCAAGAAAATAATAGACCAGACTGTATAACTAGAGTTAAAGTTTAGGTGGAATAATTATAAAATCACAGTGTTCCTCCCAAACTCTTAAGAACACAGACCTACCCAGGTCGTGAGCAGCAGAGCAGGCCAGTCTGCAGGCAGGTGTGCTACTGACAAAGGAGAAGTCTATGACTTTACTGCTTTTCCATGGGAACTCAGATTGCATTTTGCTCCAGCGCTCAGTACTGAGAAATCATCCTCAAGCTCCAGCACATGAGTTTTTCAGCAGGCAGAACCAGACGTGCTTCTCACTGCAATACATAGCATGGTCCCAAATGGGGCTGTCATGTTTTGGTTCACCTGTCTGTGTGGGCAGCTGTAGGGAAGGGACCTCCCATGGCCTCACCTCAGGAGCACAGCCCGACTGAACGCCTGGTCAGGGGGGATGAACTGCAGCGAGGAACGCAAAAGGCTATGTCTGCAGACAACTTTCAAAGAGAACAATAGAGATTTCATAGCAAAAGACTATAAAGCCATGTTGCATGTGTTTTGGACATATTTAGATACATTTTTTTAGAGAATAGCTACTGAAAAGAAGGGTTAATTTAGACAGACACATGTGGTGATTTCACCAGTAAAGCACATGATAAATTCACAGGAACTGAGCACTGTGTCGTGTTCAGTGCAAGCAAACATGGCTTTTGCATTTAAAAATTCTGCAAAGCTGGAGAGAGCCTAATTACAACCAACAAAGAACTTAAAAGTAAGAAAAGGACAAAACACAAAGAAAAACATAAATTTTAAGAAGTAAAACTTCTGACAACCTAAGGTAAAAATATTACAACTTATGAAACAAGTTCATGATAAAAACAGTCTTATGCTGCCACAAGTCATAGAGATTTGATTAAGGAACATCCCAAGGAAATGTCAGCAGGACAGTATACAGAGAGCAGAGCATTGTCTAGTAATGGGACATGAGAATACTGAATGCAATAGTCATGGCCTAATAAAAAACTAAAGAACTATCAAAAATAGAAGCTGCTCTGGCAAAACTAATTCAGCCACATCATCTGCAGATACATGGTGTGTGTTACTAATGAGGAACAAGAGAGCATTGGTTACAGAATCACAGAATGGTGGGGGTTGGAAGGGACGTCTGGAGATCATCTAGTCCAACCCCCCTGGCACATAACAAAAGAAGAGCTAGAAATACTACAGATGAGAAACAAGGCCAGGATATTGTAACTAGAAACTTTTAAATGTTGCAATTCAGAAGTTTCCAAAAAGCATATCTTGCAAGTTAAATATTGTATCAACATTTACTTCTTTGTTATTTTAAGAAATAAAGCTACAGAAGAAAATGGTGACAGGCATCTATTCTTCTTTTCACTGTTATCAGAAGAGAGTAATCTAGCTGCAGGAATAAAAAAGGGCCAGGATAAAAATCTGGGAAAATTATACTTTCCTGAAATAAAGAGAGGGAAATAACACTGCTCTTCTGACAGAGCAGAGGAAGAACAGCTTGTCCACCAAATTGTTTTTAGCGATACTGGAGAGGGAATGATCTGGGACTATCTATAACACAGACTCTTTTACCTCTTTGGTTGTGATTAGTGCCAAAAACAGTACTAAAAAACTTGAAAAGGACGCTGTGAAGGTTAGACTCCTGAAAACAGATGGAAGAGTCTGAACGGGCAAAATACCTCCCCAAAACTACAGACTATGTATGAAAAGAGAGTAAGGAATCAGCCTTAGCATGCTTAGAGACCTGGGCTATAGAAGAGTTATTTTGTCTGATAAGGTAATAAGCTCCAGTTCTAACAAATAGGCAGAAAAATTGTGAAAAATAAAAGGCTTGTGGAAAGTACCTACTGCATGGCTGCTGGCCCTTCTCCCACAGCAATCGGCAAGGAGGAGGAGTAGGCTTTCAAAGCAGGGTTAAAGTGGGAAGAGTCAGCAAAAAATTAAAACCATTTACAGTGATAGGAGCAGTTGTGTGAAGTCCTTAGATTAAAAAGAGGTCCTGGCATTTGGGTCAGGACTGAACTGACAAAGACGTACGAGCAGAGGTACGTGGAACTAGGAGCCTGAGTGGGCAGCCCACTGCGAAGGGACAGCACGTGGGCATACCCACAAGGGAACACGTTTTGACTTCACACAAACCTGCCAGAAGTCCAGAAAGTCTATAGATATGTTGTATATAAGAGTATTTAACAATTTGCAATGGAGAAGAAAAAGAGCATCTGACTGCATAGAAAGGAACCTGCACCAAGGTCACGGGCATTTCTATCCAAAGCCCAATGTCTGGTAATACAGTGGCATCTCCAGAGCAGAAACTTGTCTAATCACCCCTAAAACAAGTGATTTTTGAATATCATACTAGTCCAGTTTCCTGAAGTATTTAAGCAGTACTTCAGCAAATTATTAGAACAGCTATATATGAGCCCAGATGGTATGGGGTATTTTACCACCCTGTGTACCCATTGCTGCATGGTCCGTTTGACAGGTACTATCAATGCCACCATTTGACAGGTACTATCAATGCCACTGCTTTTGCAGTTATTTATGCTGTTCTTCTGTCTACCAGACAATCGAGTCTCACCATGCCAATAAGAGAGGCTTTTAAATTTCTTTTAGTTACTTTGTTTCATTTCATATTTACTTTTATCTCAGAGGGGATTTTTCTGCCTGGTAAACTGTCCATAATGAGAAAGTTTAGAAAAAAGGTAAAGCCAACAATCACTTCCTAACTGAGCTTTCCCTAGGTATCTTTTCATTCCAGGGACAGGGAAAAGTGTGCTAAATTCAGATGTCACCATGTGGTCAGGGCTGACAAATGTTGACTATTTCTTAGAATAATACTCATATTGTAACTGTCCTCTGTGGTCCTGTGGGGTTCTGTTTGCTGGTATGTGAGCAAAACAGAGATCCAAACACGAAACCTTTCTTTCCTCGATGTGGGTGTTCAGGAAGTTACACGCCTGTGAAATCCATAGGATATAATTGAAACAGTTTTGCAATCTAACGAGAGAGAACTCAAAGTAAGGCCTTTGCGGTATTTGCACATTGAAAACAATTGGGAGTTTTGCCTGAAAAACAGCCAAGGACTGAACCCCCAGAGCAATATTTTCCACTGCACAGAGTCTACACCAACGCGCCGTTAGTCGCGCTTGGGCCTCAAAAGTAAAGCTTAAAAGGACAGGAGTGATATATAGGCCCTGGGCTGAGCCTCAACCCAAGAGTAAATTTCCCCCAAAAGCAATTTTATGTTGCTTTCATCATCACTGGCAAAGATACCACTTACAAACACTATAAACTGCTTTCCTGCTCTGAGCCTGATGGCAAGCAGCCCCTCTCTAACTTTAACCCAACAACAGTTACAATAAAACATTGTTTGTACCCATCTGGGCAATTATCACTACATGCTGGAAAGTAGTAATAGTACGTCTGCAGAGTAGATGGTAGCTTTTCCAGAACGAAATTAAACCAGATCCAGAGCAGGAACTAGTCCTAACCACACCATAAAATGTAGCTAGAAGTTGAAAAATGCAGTTCGGTCAGGGAATAGGCTTCTTGTTTGAACTCCTGCTGTTCCAGCCCTCCCGCCGCTCTGTCCCGCAGAGCCTTTGGTGCTCCACGGGGAGTTAAACAGGGTCCTTGCTCGGCTTGGAAAGCTCCTTATCTACAGATCTGAGCACCTTCTTTTGTTACACGGCTCTCTGTTTGTTTCTCTGCTAATCTCAGCAGAGTCTTGTATTCTTTTAGCTTTTTGCCCTTTCATGTGAGGGATTAACACTGTGCTTACAGGCTCCGGTGGAGACCTGTGGGTACCTCGGATAAGGCTGCTGCCCGTCACTGTGGCATCTCGCTTTTGCAAGGCCTCCTTAAATAATAAAACACCCCAAACCCAAGAAATTTTAACCTGCACCGATATTTCAGTGGCGATAGAGAGGCAAATGATAGATGCAGATGACAGAGGACAGCACACCGACCTCTGCAGGATGGTGGGGACAGGAGTGAATCCACAGGCACATTATGCAAGTGAAAAGGTGTGGCAAAGGAACAGTGTAGGTGACAGCAGTGCTACACGTGACAGGAGGGAGCAGATGACAGTGTAGGTGACGGTGGGACTCAGCGAGGGAGAAGCAAGCCGCCTGACAGGGTGTAGTCACACAGAGCATGAAAGAGGGCTGCTGTCAGCGGTAGGGTGGCAGAGGCGGGATGCGGTAGGAGATGAAGGTGGCTGGGTATCAGCTCCGCCAGAACATTACAGGTTTCAGGCAGCGGTATTACACAGCCTGCTGTGCAACACGGGCTGGAACAGACAGTCAGCAGAGTCTGACACAAATGGTGAGCTTCTGAGTGAAAACAAAAACCTCCTGACAAACTGAAAGGAGGTGAAAGGAAAGGAAGGGGGATGCAATTATAATGCATTTACAAGCCCCAGCACAATTTCAAATGTGAGTACAATGCAAAAACCATTGCGAGATCTGGATCCAAAACAGTGACAAGAAGAATGTGTTCCTGCAGTTTTACCATGATAACGTGTATACCACAGCTATATCAAGAGGAACAGCACACACCAAAAGAAGTGTTCAATGGAGAATTTTTAACTTCCATTTCACATTTATTCTCTATGTAAAAGAAAGGCTGCTGTCAAATAAGCTCAGCCTTTCTCATGGAAGTTTATTTAATCTCCAGTTTTGCCACAAGCCCTTCCCCTCCATCTCAAAATACACTCTTTCAGTAAAAATACAAAAGCAAAATACAAAAAAAATTAAAGCAAAAATACAAATTTCTATTGCAGGGAATGCAGTTACCTGAAATAAGCATGTGAGAAAAGCACAGGTTATTTGGCAGGGAGGGTTGCCAGCTTTTAAACCTGTGCATTTTCATCTCTCTCTGATTATTAGGAGCTTAGATAGCTTTCACCTATCAGCTGAAATTTAAACCTAAATGCTTTTGAGGCGGTTCCCTTGTCCATTTTTTCTTAACTACTTTTACAGCAGAATCTGAATCTATTTGTTATTTCAAATGTTGGCCTATTTTCAGCAGTGATTATGATGGTACCACAATGTGCAACTTGACATCTCCTCCTCTCCTCTCATTCAAAGTCTCCCAGGGCCCAGCCATTTCACACAGGCTTGCTTTAGGCATTTATTAAATATGCACCTTCCAGTAGGGTTTAAAAACACCAACTAATCTCATCAGAGGCCAGAGACCTCCAGATATGTAAATCTACATCTGTTCCTCTTCAAAGGAAAGATTCTCCTGGATTACTCCAGGAGAAATGCATCCCACCCGGATATAGCCACTGAACCAGAGAAAAAGAACTCCCATGGCAAACGTGCCACCTCAAACTCACCAAGATCCAACGACAATGAAATTACACTTAATGTAATTCACTGTTAGCTTTAAGAAGCAATTAAGTAAAAGGCAGTACAGCACTTGCCGTAGGCTGTTGGTTCCAACAGGGGACAGTGGAAAAAGGCATATAACGTTAAAATTGGTAACATTAGTATTAACATAAGGATGAACTGTAGGTGGCTGCTCGACTACAGTGCTGTAAAATAGCAGAGTCCATTAACAAGCAGCAATCCCCCTTTCTTTTTTTATGTTTTAAAGTGTGCTGTAGATGTTCACCAGTGAAAGCATGCAGCAAAATAATTAACTATGAGCTTTCTATAAAAAAACAGGATTCCCTCTCTCCCTTCCAAATGCCCCACCAGTATCTTCACCTTCCCATACTGAGAAGTGAGATCAAACAATTTTATGAAAAATATTTCAAAGCTATTAGAGAGGAACTACACATTTCACTGCAGCAGAGCAGTCTCACACCCAGCATATACACTTCCCAAGAAGGAACGAGCCCTTATTTAGATTTTTACATCTCATTTTGTGTAACATCATTTTAAAAGTGAGCATGAAGGATTTTTCTCAGCACCAAGTCATGTTCTGTACATGTATGATTAGTTTCACAGTAGAATTACAGATGCTTCACACGTATCTAAAATATAGCCTTAAAAGAAACAGAATTGCTGGCCAGAAATTATGGTGAAATCGAATCTATTTTTCATTCACTTGTACCCCTGTGGTTTTATTGACTACGATTCAGATTCAGAAATTGACCATCACCAAAAATAATCTGAGTTTTCTATTGTCTCCTGTTTCCACATTTTTGTTTGAGGTATCTTTGGTAAGCTGCAGACTTTTTGTCTGAATCAGACAAGTAAATATCAGTCTGCCTCCTTCAGGAAAAAGGTATGGGATTGTACACGTAAATATTATCTAAAAATAGTCCTGAAATACAGCAGATAATTCTGTGGTGACATCATTTACTGAAGTTTTAGCTGCTTAAAATACATTTATAAATATTTCTTAGATTCTGAAATATTTCTTGGCTAATGCCATGGTCTGTACAATATGAATTTCATATAAGTAGAAGAGGTTGATGTAATTATTTTAATATGCTTGAGGTTTATAAAAGTACAACTTTATGATTAAAGAGTTTGAAGATTTTTATTTTATTTATTCATTGAAAAGGCAAAATGTAGCAACTACAAAGATGTAGGGAAGATATCCCTTGAGGCAGACAGAAAAGAGGTGAAAACTTGTTTTGAAAAGAGTGAAAGACATTTTAAATGACTTAAAATAAAAGTTCAGGTCTAATGAAGCCATCGCATAAAAAGTGAAACTAGTATGCTCAATTAGGGCTTATATTTTTCTCACAGATAAGATCTGAGCGAGCTCTTTAAAAGTCAACATTATCTGTCATAACAGCAGTTCTACCTCTCACATTGCAAACAAACTACACAAAAAGGAGGGAAAGATGAAACAAGGGATATGGGCAGTGTGAATGGAGCCTAAATCTTTTAATTAACACCCTCTGAAAAGCACACTCTTTTTCCACCAAACTAATAAAAAGTGTGAGTGTGGGGTCTTTGTTGTTGTTCAAGCCTTGCCTGTGCTCTAAGGAACTGAGAAAAGGCTAATCAGGGTTATTTAAAGCCACTTTCTGCTTGCCAGGCTCCAATATCTCATTAATTCACTCTTAGTTGGCATCATTGTCTGATAGTGTTTGAAAATCACCAAAGAAACAAGGATTTCCCCTAATCCTGTCCATCAGAGGTAACTCTGGAAGACGATACCGCGCCATAACGCGCAGGACATGGAACAGAAGCGTGTGCGCAAGGGAAGATACCATTTTCATTGCAAACTCTACCATGCTCTGTGTCTCAACACACACCTGACACATCTAATGAGAACATGCCTGTTTGGGCCTGAACATCACAAAAAAAAGAACAGATGTTATGATGATACCTTAAAGGAATTATCCTGAGTAACTAGTCTCTACTTGAAGCTATTGCCTGGCTTCTTTAACCATATTGGCGAGCACTTGACATAGGGAAAATTAATAGTTGTTCATGTGTATATTTGACTTGAGAAAAGAAACAAGATTCTGAACATGGTCATAAGCCAGAAAAGCAATTGCTTCAATGACTTTGTTGTCATAAACTACAGCATTCAATTAAAGATGATGACTGGCATTCTGGAATATTTTTAATGGTACAACACGAACTCCAGTGACTGGAGAAAAACCTGGATTATACCAGCATGCACGTCTTCAGCTCAGCAACCACCCTTGTCACATCCAGAGACACCTGAACTGAGCTTTAGTTTCCTTGCCATGAAGTTTCTCCTCTGTACATGCCAGCCTTTACTGCCCACCCATACTAAAAGCAACACTTACATCCATAAGTGGATATAATTAAAATGGTATTTTGAAGAAACAGTATGTAACTGAGTGCTGTGTCCCCAGTGCTTTCTAGCACTCACCTTTATGATTAGGCCTAGCCACTCTTGGGGACTAGCTGGCCTTCAGACCTATCTCTTCATACAGCTGTCCTAGTAGCCTGTTTCCTTTTAACTTCTCTAAAGGGAACAAAATAAGATTTCCCTACAAGCTGAGTGCAGTGACACACCCAAGAACCACCACAGCTATCAGCCTAGTAACATAAACACTTTCAAAATGTAATGCTTTTAGCAAATGTTTTTGTCTCATGATACATTGCCATCTAATTTCTTATTTTTTGATTAGGTACAAAGCGAAGTAAAGTTCAAAAGGACGATGTAAAATTTTCATTATGGAGTTGTATCCCAGAATACCTGATTTCCATGGCCATATCTATCCTTTTTCTGAGTCCTTATTATGGATGCTAAGCAGGAAAGATTCAGAGATTTTGTCATATAAAGCACCTTCAGACTCTTCTAAGGAAATGCATGTCTCCAATCCATAAATTACCTTTATAGTTCTCCAAAACCAAGATCTCTCTTCAGTGTTATATATTAGGGTGAGTCAGAAATTCAGGAAGAGTAACTATTCTACCCATACTGTAAACACATGTAAAAACCATGGCATCAGTAATATGAATTACCATAATACTCCCAGCATCCTAGTTCAGATGCTGTTAGTACTGGATTTATTATTAGCTTCAGAGCTCTCAATGCCATCAATGGTATGTTTAGTCATTGTTTACAGTTCATGGAAAACCCTTGTGAAACAGGGTAGCATCCCTCCTGAAGTCCTCGTTTCCCATCTCACAATGGGAGCACTTGCCACTGACATAAATTTACCCTGTTTCTAAGTACACCTCATTCTGCACTGCCCACAGTAAAAGACTTCTAGAATAGACACAATAAACAATTCCTTCAATAGCAACTGATTGCAAACAAGTAGTGCAGTGACACTGGCCAGTGCTTCTGCCACAGTGCTCTGATACTTTTTGACAGTCTTTGATAGTTTCTCTGTCTCACAGACATCTGTCCCAAACTCAAAACTCCTCATTCAGTTTTTCACATGTCTAAGTGCAGTTTCAATTTTAATCTGTATCTTTAGAAAGAGCTTACTTCATCTCATGCATTTTATATGTCCTTTACTATTATGGGGAAGGAAAATGTTCTGGACTAGGTAAATTTACTAAATCACAAAGACATATGCTGAAACTGCAGCATAAAATGTATTCTATAAAACAAAGAAAAATAAGTGGAAAATGATTGCAGCACAAATTGCTTATGAATTCCTACAGAACACAGTGTTGTATAAACCACAAGGGAGAGAAGCCCGTATACCAAGCAGCATACAATCTGAACAATACAATTTTTCCTGCACCTGATAAAATCAACACACAAATAGGAAGGATATGCCAGAAAATTTGTAATTAAGTTAATAGGCAAGTCATGCATACCCACAGTGTATGGGCCCAAAAATTCTGCCAGTAATGGTGGTGGCTTTAAACTTTAAATAGTGGGAATATTTTGAAAAATCTTCTTAAGGTTCATGGCTTCATTAAAAGATCAGTTAGTATTTCCATCATACGTGAGGAATACAGGCTGTAGAATAAGGTTTCACACTTACTTTAAAATCTGTACCATTTCCAAATCTCTAAGTTAGCTAACTCTGAAGATATTTCCGAAGCTAAAAAGATTAGCTTTTTGTGTATTTGTGACATAATAAAAATAGATACATCAATTCCCCATATAAAATGAGAATCCAGTCAGTAGACTAATGTAGATAAATGGAGGCTTTCAATTCTGGTGGACACTTCACCTTATTTTATATTACAGTGCTACTTTATTGCCACTGCTGTGGTTGTGAAATGTCACTGATTCTTTGGCTAATTAAAAGATGGGCAGCAGATTGCCATTAATGAGATTTGGCTTCCACAAAATAAGGCTCTCTTGGTGTGTGGCTGCGTAAGTCAGCTAAGAGAATCAGACCTCCCCTTAGATGAAGGGAATCTGTACAGATCACATCGAAGCAAATCTAAAAGTAATCCGCTGTATAAAGGAATGAGCTTTTTGCAATTGTATTTCTGAGTGTATGCAGGGGTCCCTCTGAGGGTTTTGTGGCCACAAAGATATCACTCACTTGAGCTGGGACCTTGGAAGAAATACATAGCCAGTAGAAAACAAAGATTCAGCTTTCAGGTCTGCTCCCAAGTATATGACTACATTAAAAAGTCCAAACCAAACTAAAGCTATGCTTCTCCATGCTTGAGTTGTACAACAATGGGCGGGGGGAAGGGAAGATACTAACATTAAAAATTGCTGCTAAAAAACTTCTCTTAAGACTTTTATCCCCAGTAAGACCTTTAGTCTTCTGACCTTTTTCAAGATCAAAAAAGATCAAGAGGGTGAAAGAGCTTGATCTCTTGTGTGGTAATGACCCTATTTTACCAAGCTACTGAGTCCAATAAAAAAAAATAAAATATTCAGCTCTTTTAACAACTCATACCTAGAAAAAAGAAAAATATAGGTTTTGTCAGGTTCAGACCAAAATTCTCTGACTTCAGTGAAACTACGCCTAGCCCACTGCAGCTTGAACAAAGGTGCTGGAAACGCACTGGTGGTAAAGCCTTTTGGAGGGGAAGCCCCAGCTCTCTGCCCCCAAAGAACAGCCACGATGACCCAATTCATCAGTGACCACTTCCACATGCCAGGACAGGGATTTAACCTTGTGGGTTCCTCACCCTCTGGCTGTTAGTCAAAACCTGCATTCACAGAGGAGTCTGCCCAAGAAAGAGCTCCCAGAGGTGCTCCAGAAGATGTGAAGATTTCCATACCAAAGCTGAAAAAACTCCAGCTGAAATTGCAGAGTTCTGTTGGAGGGCATATGCCTGCACAAGTCACCTCTCGAATACATAAAGGCAGTATTAATCTCGGGAAGAGATTTCTCCTAGTCAAGGTACAGCTGGGGCGAATTCAGCTCAAGATCCTTTGAGTTATTTTTCTGTTCTCAAAGCTTTAAGTAACTCTCAGCAAGACAAACATACGCATAGGATATCAATCCACATGCATCAGGATGCAGGCCAGCAACTGTCTCCATGGGGTTAGAAAAATTTCCTGCATCACCGTGCAAGTACTTCATTTTCCATTAAGTGGTCTAAACACTTGCTGGATCATCAGAGATCAGCCACTGTTTGAAATAGGACATCTGCCTACACAGGCCATTGGCCTGACCCCAGATAACAGCTCTTATTTTCCTAATCTCAGAAATATAGATTTTTTAATATCTAATTCCTTATATATATTTATGTCATATATATCTATACATGATATAAAATATTCATGATACACACACATAAAATTCAAATACAGACCTTAGCACTGATAAATACAGGCTGCCATCCAAAACCTTCCCAACACCTTTTCAACCTGCCTTTGTGCAATGGTGTTTGACAACAGTCTGAGCTGCAATTTGAGGGACTTGAAAGTTCAAAGTCACGTCATAGCTTCAGTCCCCTCTTTCTTTCTCCCACTTGTTTGAATTGCTTCTGCTTTTGGTTTTCCTAGGAAGCATGTGTTTTTAGCAGCTAGCTCAGGGGACTGAGTCAAGTTTTGTTCCCAATCTGTAGATAAGATACTAAAACAATCTTTGTCTTGCTTTCCTCATACATAAAATAAAACAACAATTTAAGTCACTGGGTTGAGAAATAATGGATCTTCTGAAGTACTTCGATGTCCCTTGGTTCTATTTCTGCCATATTTAAATAGTTTAAAAATAAACAGTAAACTACAGAAACAAAATATATTCAGAAAAGTATTTTAATTAAAGGCACTTTGGTGTCCAGATTCAGGATACTGAAATTCCTAGGAGACTACTGATTTGATGTACAGCATACACACATGACAGATGGAAGGATAAATAAATATACACTTTTTTTCCTACCATATAAACCTTTTGTTTCCTCTCCCCCCAGTGCATATCGAGAAATTTCCTCCACCAGAATAGCTCATCTCCAAGTGACACCAACATAAAAAGTGAAGCTTTTTCTTGCCTGCATTTATGACTCGTCCATCATTGGTTAACATTTCCAAGTTTTAATTTAGAAGTGCAAAAGGAACTAGTGGCCACAAAGGATCTGGTTTTAATTTGAGAAATTTTCCAATTAATAGGCAAGTTTAATTAAAACATTAGTTAAAAGTCCATAATATTAACTTAATGGTGAGAATCTACAGAAATGCTCAATTAGATTTTTTTCATGTGTAAAATTAACATTAGTGACTTTTAAGAAATGTCTTAAGCAGTCATTGTCATTCAGAGAACAGTTGCAAAAATTAAAGCCAGGCAGTAACTATGACAATTTCAGAAGCGGTGGACAGCGCAGCCTTGTTGGAAACACACCAAATATTATCCAAAAGAAATTCATGTATTTGCACAGAGCTTTGATATATATAAAAAATTCCTTTATTTCCCCACAAATTTCTAACCTTTGGCCACTCTTTAGTAAAGCTGCATTTTCTACAGTGTACTCTTGGAGAACAAAGTACAACAGCAACTGGCAAAGTTTTTGAAAATACTACTGGAGGGAGGCTCAAGGAGCCAAAATCATTATTTTTGTATGGAGTGTTTCATACCAAACACAAACACTGGGGGGTCTTGACTGAACTCTTTTGCCCTCCTGCCGTTTATGCCTATGATATTGGGCAATTACACAGCTTTGGCTGAAACTGTACTCTGGATAGGAAATTTCTCACTTATTGGGGGGCTTGGACTGCACTTGTCAACAAAAATGAGACCATTTAGTAATCCTAATGAATTTAAGAGGCAAATCATCTTGCTTCTCTCAAGATCTAGCTTTTTTTTGTTGTTTTTTTTTCTTCCTTTAAATAGGATACACTTTGCTCTATGCAGTTTGTAATTTAAAGGAAACCCAAATCCCAAATTAATGTAAAACTACACCACAAATAAGAGTTCTATGGCTGAATAAGTCTGCGGGAGTTGCAATTAATGAGACTTGGCAGTGGCTTTTGCCAGCATGCTCATGCTACTGCTGCAACACACACACACACAGGCACAACACAGAGCCTTACACACTGCAAGAGAACTATAAAGGACAGGTTCCACTAATCAAACTACTTTTCTTTTACACAATACTTAGTCCAAACACATTTGCATATTAGAAGGATTCCCAATGATGAAAGTTCTTTGTGTAATCTTTAAGATATCTTTCAGGAAACATTTGGGGTTAGCCCTTTTTTTTTTCTTTTGTTTTCACTTTTAGAGGAGAGCTCATATGTATTTTCATAATTTCTCAAAAGATTTTTGTATCATTTCCATTCTGCACTATAGCCTCTGTTCTAATACACACATATACCTTTAGATATATCATATAACAATAACATATACACAGCTACATAACTCTCTATAGTTTATGTACTTAGCTCTTTCCTGCATTCCCATGAAGACAACAGCAGATTTTTAATCTACCTTGTCTTTAGTACAGAATTTTATCTATTTTAACTCCCAAACCAAAAGACTAAGTAAGGACTTCTGAAACCCTCACACTGCAGTTCCTCCACTCCACCTCTTCATTAGGACATGCTTTATGTGTCAGCAAAGAAAATACTGGGTGGTTTCTGTCATGGAACTAAATCAAATCCTGCTCTTCTTAAGGCCAATGCTACAATTTCACTAGGAGTAGCACTGAACCCAAACATTTGCATTGCCCTCCCTGACTGACCTCAGATATCACCAAAATATTCCTCAAGGCCTGTGATAGATCCTCATATAATATCATTTACTTAGTCTGGCAGGATGGCAAAGGATCTTGAGATGTAAGTGACAGTGAGGAAAACTTTCATATAATACCTTCTGCTAAGAAAAGTCACCTGAGGCAAAGGGGGCTTGTGCCCTTTACTAGCTGATCTCCAGGCACACTACTCCCAGAAAGCTGTCCAGTGCGAGCAGCTACAGGGAGGATTCCCACCAGTACCTACCTGTTGTGGCCCACTCCAGGCTATCTTTGTCACTCTGCACTTGAAAGGTGACAGGGACTCCCATAAACTCCAAAAGGGACTCCAAGACTCTGCTGCTTTCTTTCACACCCAGCAGCCACAGGGTGAGCCACTGCCTCCCCACAGAGGTGTGCATCCCATTTCATTCCTCTCCTCGTTTCCCCAAACACATCCTCCAGCAGAGCATCCAAATTACAGACAAATTTAGTTTTTTGGAGGTTGTTGTCCCCCATTTCCCTCTGCTGTTCTGCAGCTACCAGAGGCAGCAAACTTCCCCCAATAGGGCAGGCAGTGCCTGAATGGTCTGTGAGAGGGGGAATGGTCACCAAGGTCATGGGGCTGCCATCACCTTTGCCTCCTACAGAGCTGATTAATTAGCACAATGGCAGTGCCAGGTACTTGCTGCCAAGCCATAGTTAGGCAACACACTGACAAACGTCCCGGAACCAAACGTGCACTTTTCAAAAGCAAAAACAAATTAAAAATGCAGATTAGCTTAGTGTATCAGCAGTGGTATAATTGCTGTTTTAGGAGAAGGGCCAGCAAGACCACTGATAACTTACCTGTTTCCTCATTGTTCTCTTTTAAGAAGACTCGACTTTGTAATTAAACTACTCCCTAAAAACACACATTGAAATTAATCTCATTTTGTTAGCAGGTCCAAGCACTGGCTTTGTGCCCTATGGAAGGATCAGTTACTAGTCTGCAAGCAAGGTCTTTTAACACCTACATACATACTTCAAAGGCAGCCCTTGCAATAATTTTTGAGCACATCTTCAGAAAAAGGTACAGGGTCCTTTGCAGCTATATTTATTGACCATTTTTCTCCAATTGTGAGAAAAAATACTTTTCCTTCCTACTTTCCTTTTTCTTAGTCATGCAATGATAAGGCAAATGAAGAGCTATATCAGCTGATAAAATAGCAATATTCCTCTAAATGGGAAAGCCATTCTTACCATATAATGGCACAAGTCCTGTATGAAGTACTTCAGCAGTGTTAATCTATCACCATTCACAGGCTCTGTTGGTTTGAAATACCATAATACAAAAGCAAATGATCTCCTTCATGACTGTAACCAGACTGGCATTACTCCACCTTTATAAAGTTAATACAAAGATAAACTAGAGATAAGGAACTTTTTTTGGGTGGCAGATTTGATTGTTTGAAGTACGCCTCTTTTCTTGTTTTGCTGATTAAATGTGAGGTAGATGTTCAAAACTATTTGAGAGATGGCTCAAAACCCCTTTAATCTCTTTCCCACCTCAAACAGTTAAACTTTTTATAATGATATATTTATGGAGTAATCAGTAACTAGAACAAGCAGAAATGCCATAGAACACACAATCATTGTGCACTCACAGCACTGGAGTATTTAGAGGCCAATACAGTCTATGTACTGTCTACCACACCCAGTCCTCTTGAATTTGGTGCTAAACCAGATGCAATGAGTAAAAGGGCAGTCATTTATCGCTGCATTCTTTTTGCTACCCAAAACAAAGTTTTCAGGTTTATAGATGCAACAAAACACATCAAGCTGTTGCATTCTCCCACGTTTTATGTAGCTCCACGTGATTTTATGCAGAGTATTCAAGTAGCCAGTTTGCAAGTAGAGCAAATATTTGCAGTATTCAAGTCACTGTCTACAAATGGTTTGTAAATATTTTACCTTTTAAAACACATAGGTTTTGTTGACACTTTTCTATTGCTCCATCTATTTTTTTTTATTTTATTTTTTTTTTTAAATCAATGGGAAGGTGCAGAATAAGATCCCAACACAGTTGCATGCCAGTCTGAATGGCAGTGAAAGGTCTACAGCTAATGAATATCAAAATCATCAGCATTACTGCAGCCTAGCATCCTGGTCTGCAGGAGACAGGACACTTCACGGAGGTTTCAGTATGATTGCCTTCTCTTCTTTGCTTTTGCATAATTTTTCATCTAGAAAGTAGGCAAGAAGGCAAAGAGAAGCAGCCACATAGGTATGTGACACTTCTCAAGCCAAGCATGGGGAAACTTAGAGGGTTTTATCTATTCAACACCACCAAATCACAGACAACAGATGGAAGCAAGAGCAGAACCTGGCCTGACTTTGATAAAAACAGTGATTGGCTTTTAAATTATTTTACTCGACAACAAATTTTGCTATGCTAGGAAAACTGTGAAACTGAATTCAAAAGGAATTAAAACAGAGATCTTAGTCCATGAAACCAAGTTAGGACAGTTTGGATGTTTCACCCAATAACAAGCCATAATCTGATCCTTTTAGCTGTGAGGAATCTGTTCTAATCAATGGCTCATAAGGAAGCATTGGGAATAAATTTTCCGTTGCTGCACTACTTGAATTTGTGGCATCCACTTAAACCATCTTAACATTGCCAGTGAAAAAGATGTGTCGTATATTTCATGGTCTGCTGAAATAATAGAACACTCTAAAATGTCCAGAATACGAATAATCTTGCTTTTAAGGACTAAACTTCTTAGTCTTCATGTGTTTCCCCTTTGTCCCAGCAACAGGGTCCCTTCTGTTTGCAAAGGTAGAGGGGCTTACTATTAGCACTTGAGAGGAAGGAAAAAGATGGAGTAGCTCATGCTGGGGGCCTCCCCCTTCCCTGCACTCACAGAACTCCTGCTCAAACACACACAGCTCCTAAGGGACAAAAACACATGCTAAACACTTTACGAAGCAGTGAGCGATGCAGTGCTTTAGACTGGACCCCAAATAATGCCTAGTGTAACTTCCCTGATTTCAGTGGAATTAAACCTAGGTGGCTTTTGGCAGGACCTGTCTAGCAGTGCAGAGGGAGCTTTCATTCCAAGATCCTGATTTTGCTGCTTCCTGCACACAACGTGGCAATTCATGAAACATAAGGAATGGCAGCTGCAGCAAGAAGGGGCTCTCCAGGAGGACAGGACTGGGATGAGGGATCAAACAGGAGCTAAAGAATGTCTTGTTTTTATTGGTGCACTAAAAAATAAATAAATGAGGCAGCATATAGCTTACAACCATGTAGCACTGCTGCCTACCTTAAAGTCTTGGTGGTGTGCTTTAAGAGAATTCATGTTATCACCTGATCTTCCCTACTTACCATAATAATTAATGTACAAGCAGTGCTCTGAGGGACCAGCTCCAAGGCCACAGAGGGGAAGAAGAAAGAGCACATTTCAAGAGGATTTCTTTTTTCAAATAAATAAAGAGGTACTTGGAAACCATATCAAATATCTAAAGCTGAATTTAATAACCACTTTTTACAGAGCTTTTTTGTTTTCCGTTGAATTATGCAATATTATCTGAAAAAGTAGCATCTATAATTAACTGACAACAGGATTGGAATTAAGTAGGAGGGAACAGTGATAAAAAGCATGTTCTTTATCCCCCAAATTTAGTGAATTTGTACTTAAATTGAGGTGGGGAGAAGGGGGGAGTACAGCAGCAAAAAATTCTCTGACTACTAAATATGTACACCACCTGTATTTTTTCTTTCCTGCTAGTCTAAAGCAGTGTGCACCTGGGAAATTTCACTTGTATCCACAAAAGCCAGCTTTTACAGAGCAGAAATAACAGAAATAATTTAGTATAATAGTGTCGAATGTTTCTTGCTTTGCCCTGTTGTCCTAAACTGACTCCATCACTGTGACCCTGGGTAGGGAGTGCACAGCTCTGTGGGGACCCAGCTCAGCTCTGCCTTTCCTCCTCCTTATAGCAACACCTCCCAAGCGTCAGGCTGACCTTCCTGCCCAGTGAGCCCCAGTGGGTACAGCAGCCCCAGCTCCGAGACCACTGGTGCAACCGTGACCTGCCTTTTCACTGACCTGGGAAGCTGCCACGGGCAGTATCAGGCTCCCTAGCACTGGAGAGGAATTCCTCGTGAGAGGACAACATCCCTGAAAAATGCCCCACAGAAGAACGTCTCTTTCATAATGAATAATCTGGCCCTGCTGAGCCCTTTCCTTCCTGAAGTTCTGCTTTTATAAGAAAGCATCCTCTTTGAAGATCAGAGAGTCAGAATAAATTATATTGTTTAAGGGAATCAAGGCTTACTGAATCAATGCAAAATTCTTTAATGGAGATGATATTCAAGAGAAAAAGGACAGATACCAATATTTTAATCCAGAGAAAACTTTAGGAAGTGGTTCACACTTTACTAAACATTTTTGTGAATTTGTAGCACAGGTTTCAGTCCTCTTCCTTCTACAGCTTTGTCAGTCTCTTCTTCACTCCTTACCTCTGCAGAAGGGGCCAGCATACAGCCACCTCTTCCAATTACTTGCTGCTGCTCTATGAATGTGAAGGCTACAGGTCACATAGACAAACTTTTCTAGTGATTAGCAGTACAGGTTGCCATAAAAAGCAGACAGCTTCTGGTACAGTGAGCTAATTATATAGTTGCCACAAAATAATAGAAACAGAAAGTAATTACACTGTTGTAGGCATTACTGCTAACGTGCTATCTCTTATCTTGATAACATTGCAGGTAATTAGCTCATGTCACTAGGCTGGTATTTTACTCTGTGCACAGTTCTGCACCTCAAAAAAGGTAGAAAAGTTCCATGATTAATAACTACTCCAGAAAGTTTACAAAAGACCCAACTGCTCGAGAGACAAAGGACCACAGAAGCTTCAGCTGGCCAAGAGATCAAGTACCAGCAACAAATGCACTCTGTGATGGAAAACCTGATTAAAATTTCTCAAAGAAATCATTATGGGTGAGAAACTAATTGAAAGACCTCCCTCCTGCCAGAGCTTTGCTAGAAAGAGAAGACTTCAAAGGCATAGAGGGAGAGCTAATGTTTTCACACTTAAAACTGAAAAAAGGCAATCCTCATGTTTGTGTTTGTTCAGTACACACTTCTCAAATGTTGCCCCCTCACGCTCTAAATCTGCTGGGTTGAAGATCTAAACCTTGAATATACAATGCACTTTAGCTGGGGTGTATGGTGCTATTCTTCCATGCTGTGTGCCTGTCTATTCATGCGCTTTTATTCTTTATTCTTCAGACTGATATGTAGTAAACAATATGGTTAGCCACTTAAAATTCTCTAGGTTATTAAAATGTGAGTAGCATTTTTTTCCCCTCTCTCCTGGATTTCATCTGGAACCACTACCTAATTAATATCCAGAACCCAGCAGGAATCTGAATAATAATAAAAAAAACCCACTTTTGTTGTTCCTTGAATAAATCTGTGTAATTTAAACCATAATCATGGGGATTTCATCAAAAGTAACTCAGTTCTTCCAAATCCCACATCATCATTACAAACAACTTTGTAGTGCAATTTCCAAAGCAAGGTATCTCTTCACTTTCATATTTTAAAGGAAACGTTTCTAATGATGGCAAGAATGTATTTTATATGTAAAAGCTAGGATCTCCATGGCTAGAACACAGTGTACTTCCCCGTATCTTCTACCAACGCATACACCGTACTGTAAAAGATCAGTTCATACAAATCCTTCCTTCTCTCAAAGACACATTGTCTTATCAGTCGAGAGCTAAGGTGCAGTTGGAATATAATGCAAGTCCATTTCTCACAAGCTTAGAGCTTAAGCACTTTGTTATTGGTTATTAGGGCTGGACTCCTAGAGATAAACCTACAACTACTGTACACCAGTGAAGGGCAAATAAGCAAAATCCCTGACAGAAGTCTGTTGTAAAATGATGAATAAGCCTCCTAAATTGCCATAAGGCGCTAGTCACAATGGAATTGTATTTGTCAGACATGCATTGTAACCCTAAGGTTATCGTAGTGGGCCAGCAGATACAGGAGGAGTGCTTAACACTATCACCCCCTAATCATATCTCCTACAGGCTAAAAACTCTGCAGGGAGCATTACCACTTAAAGAGGTGGTAGTGTTTCTATGGACTGAATGTAGACAGTATTTGGTAGAAAGAAAAAACCTCTAGAAAAGACTGACAGATATATTCACACAGGCTGCTCACAAGTACACCCTGAATTAAGATATTAAAAAATCCTTGCAAATCATATCCCCGAGGCTGGGGTTCTAAATAATAAAAAACTGTAGATTACTATATCAGTTTTTATAAAACATATGAAAAATTATCTTCTGCCTGTGAGAAGACATTTTATCTGAAATTATAGCAACTCCAATAGTTTTAAGATATCAAATTTAGAAACTAAGCAGCTGTAGGAAATAGATGATATTATACCCTACTCTTGCAAATTAAATTCTCAAATTCTAGTTCCCCTAGAAGTTATTTCATTGTATTTATCTTGAGCTTGACTAACACTGATGTACATTGGAAGCCATAACAAGCTAATATTAAAAATCCTATATGTTATTAGATGTGGCCAAAAACATGACAAAACTCTTTTCTCCACTGAAAAAATATGAACTCTTGAAGAAATGTTTGCCCTCATAACCATCTGACTGGAAATGATGCCCAATTCTCAGACATGTACAAGTGAGTCAAAACAGTTCCAAAATAGTCCTTAGCCTAGTGATTAGGACACCCTTGCAAGAAATACAGACATCTTTGCATGATTCAGAGGAAGGAACTGAACCTGGGTTTCCCTGTAGCCCAGATGACTGTTCTGGTCACTGGGCTATATTGTCATTCTTGCTCACTCTCTCTATTCCAACCCCCCACCATGGCCAGTTGAACATTCAATTATTTATACCAAGTGGAACAACTCCAACAGGAGAGATTGAGACGTGCTGCATGCACCTGCTCTTTCATTCATATTTTGCATCATAATAAAAATTTCAAAAGCTTGATTCTTTTAGGACAAAGGATCATTTTCTGGCCAGTCATATACATAATGTGACAAAAGAGACAAGAAAATGGTCACACCATTTGTAATAGTGGACTTCATTTTTTTTTTTTCCATATTTGTTTGTAACTGTATGCACTTACAAATACATGTAAAATATAGTAAATCTTGGGAAAGCAGAAAAATCAAAATTAAGCACCTCTGACCATACTAACGCATATATAAAAAAGTTCTTGTTTCCTATGACCAAGCATTAGATTGTTCTCATTCTCATTTCAGGAATTATCAGCCCAAAAGCAGTGTTCTAAATAATAGGCATAGTTTTAGGTATAGCAGAAATAGTAAAATACAAATACGTTCAATGAAATATACTTAAAGGAATCCACAAGTAGAAGGGGAAGGGCTGCTGCCTTAGTGCAGTTTTAAAGCACAATTATACATGATAACAAATGCAAAAAGGTAGAGCTACGCATTACAATTCTGCAGTCTGTGATGATTCAGAAAGCCTTTTGGATTCATTCATGCTTAGGCAAAAAAGAAGTTTAAATAAAAACAGCTCTGCAGTGATACAGCAACACAGCATAAATGCTGTTTTTGCTGACTCGATGAAGACATAATTGAAAGCCCAGGATCTGGGTGTTCTTTAAATGCTGCCTTTAGTCTGCCTTATGGTCATTCATCCCTCTAGTGCTTTCTACCATTATATATGCCCTTTGGATTTCTTGCCTATCCTGTAAAATCAACCTTCTTCATTTGAAATATGGAACAAGTAACCAATTACCTCAAGCTTTTTTCAAAGAGAAGAAACTGGATTTCAATATTTGTGAGATAAAAATAACACAGAAAAATTCATGTGTCTTATGAACACAATATTGAACAACAGATCTGAACGCAGCTATAAATAAGTTTCCTGGACTTGGCAAGGAGAATATTCTCCTGTTAGGCAACCAAGGGCGAGAAAGGCAGAGCTCCATTTTTCCTGATAGGTATCTCTCTTCTCCTACCCCATGTCCCACTGGCTCCACTGCAATTTAATATGATGAAGATTTACACCTCTCGAGCCTGTAGCAATGCTTTTCAGGAAAGTGAGCCCACCTTTTGGCTTTTCAAGCAAAGAACTCAATTTCATTGACTGCTTGATTTATGGTGCAAAACCACTTATTGCAATTTACACAGTCACTGCTCTCACTCTTCCTTGGCCTAGCAAAACCATTGTCTAAGTAACAGTGACAGTGGGGTTTTGCCATGGAAATTAGTATATTGCTGTTCCTCATTTAAAAGCAAAGGCTAAGGCTATCAAGAAGAGTAAAAGGATAAGACAAAGAATTCAAAACTGTGTATCAAGAAAAAACTCCTACCAATGCACACTTGTGAGTGTCCAACTGAAGTTTTTCTACATTTAATTTCTAGGCTTACATAAACTGAGACAAAGCACCTTCTCTCTAACATGTCATAATCCCACATGTATGCAGACAGATATTTAATGTGATGTGCAACATGAACCCCACCAAAGCAGTACTTCTATGTTACTGTAGGAAATATTCTTTTTCCCTTTAATGAAAGAACCAATAAAACCACTTACACAAGCTGAGCCTCCTCCCCCCTTCTTTTTAAAAGCAGCGTTTGACAGGCAGCCAGTTTAAGCAGCTGAAGTCCTTGCTCAAGTGGCAGGCAAGTAGATAAAAGCTCCCTGTTTGGAAAAGCTGGGAAAGACTTTATAAGATGCAGCAAGCTGTTGGCACTGCAGCTCCACTCTAGAAGGACTAAGGACGGGATTGCAAAAGGTGGGGTATAGATTGGTGAGGGAAGGATTAGGAAAGAACCATTTTTTTCTGTGTGATAAATAAATACAAGAATCCATGATACGTCTATTTACAGCTAAGGAATACACATCTTGAGGTGTACAACTTTCACCAGAGTAGCTTGTTCTGCACTGCAGATACATGAACAGCAACTGTTAGAGTAACCTTTGAGGCTGTAACCTCTGGAACCAGTAATGGTAGATTGCATTTCCTTTTCTGTTCAACCCTGAATTTACAAATATCTTCTGCTCAAGTCCTCCAGTCTTTCCACCAGCATTTAGGCCCAACACACACACAAGTTACCCAGCCTCCCTGAACACCCACAGCAGGTGAACTCCTGCAGGAAAACAGGTTGAAGAGCTACCAGTGACGTCACTGACAGCTGCCTGTAATATGTTATAACGGATGCTGATAATGGCATTTTATGCAGGGCATCAGCTTTCCCACACCTACAGAGCACTGCTGAGGAGTTATTCATTGGAGCCTTCCTCGCCATGGGACACACATCTTTTGCCTTCAGTGGTGATACAACCCCAGCACAGAGACATCAGGCTGGCAAACATGCAGTCCAGCAACCAACCCCAAACTCCAACTTTGGCAATAGCAACACTAAAGCATTTCAAACACAAATGGAGAATGATTTATTTTATAGGTAAGGAGCAGTAGATGGCACTCTCCGCTCTGCCTTAGCACCGAGCAGGATCTCAGCAGGGGGCACTCTGTAATTAGAGGTAACTTTTGGTGCAGATCTAAACCCGAATGCCAGCCACTTACAGCCGTAGATGGTCTTGCAATGTTTTTCTACGAAGAAAAATACTTATCTCAACATTGTAATCATGTACAGCATCATAGCCATAATTTCCAATGATTGCTCATGTGCTAGGTTCAAATCACTCTGCATGGAGTTATTGGAGAATAACTGCTCCATCCCCAGAGGTGGCTGTACTTTAGGGATGGGTGACCTCTGCGAAACAACTAGCTCTGCTGGTCTGGGTACAGCAAGCTGTGGGTGGCCACCTATAGAGAAGGATCATTTTCCCATATCAGAACTGGATGTTAACTGGAAGAAGATCAAAAGCTGAAGGAAGTGCAAGAAAAAACAATAGGAAATTGGTTGGCTAGGAAGGCTGGAACAAGCATTACCTCAACAAAATTAAACAGAGAGACAGACTGACCAATTTGTGGTATCTCTGTTTATTTTGTTTTGTGACATGAAAGCAGACTATAGGAAAGTGATGCATGCTTACTCAACAGACCTCCTTCCTAGGGCTGATCCTGCATGTTCAGTCCCTAATGAAGCTGAAGGAAGCTCCTCATATTTTTATGCAAGGATGGCATTCAGTCATTTTTGCTACAGAAAAATTACTTTCACTATAAAGTACTATACCACACTGAAAGATTTTATGTACCTCTGTGAACTGTGTATGTACATACGCTCAAAACTTTCTCAAACAACAGCCTTAGTTCACCCTGAAAAAAACAATGCCATTTGACTTGCACAGTAGTAGTCCAAAACTACAATTCCTTGGCCTGTTCTCCCACATTTTGCTTGATCTCCACCTGGAAAACCACTACAGTTCACATCCCACACTTCTCACACTGCAAGCTAGCTTCCTCCAGTGTTCATTCAAATGCATAATGTGCCCAGAAGGCTGATGGATGTCAGCAGTCTGGGACAGGGGAACAGCGGTGCAGGGAAGAGATTGAGTAACAAGGGCTGAGCAGGTCAGGTGTTTCCATTCATCTCAGCTGTGGCATAAACTCACAGGTGGTCTCCTGGGTACCCTGGTTTGAGGGCTTTATAAATCATAATGATAGTTACTCAGAAATTTTCCCGTGAAACATGTTTCTGTGAGAAAATGCCAATTTATCACTACTAAAACATTCTGAGGGTATGTACATTAATTTAAAAAAAAAATGGTGGAGGAACTCCACCTGACCAGGAGATTTCCAATGGAAATCTCAGTTGCCCACCACTAGCTTGCCTGCTTGCAACCCACATCTACACATGATTGTTTGCTCCATGGCAGTTCTGTTCCTCAGTTATCAGGGCTTGGACTTAAGGTCTGCCTGTACCCATCAGTTGCATGGGCTGCTGTATAGTTCATAAAACTATACAGTTCCCCCTTACCTGCACTAGCAGAGGGTCCCATACAGCTCACAGAGCCTTACAACGACTCAGAGAACAAAGGCAAAACAGTATCTCAAACACTGGAAGAAAATTAAATCTCTGGGAAATGTGGGGTCCCTGTTCTCACAGATCTCCTGGGTGGTGGGGAAATACCATGTACTGATGAACAAGAGAAGGTGTGCCAAATCAAGGTATTGCTTTTAAGAAGATCAGCTTCATTGTGTTCATTTTGGACCCCTCATTACAAGAATGACATTGAGCTGCTTGAGTGTATCCAAAGAGCAACAAAACTGGGGAAGGGTCTGGAGCACAGTGTGATGGGGAGCGGCTGAGGGAACTGGGGGGTTTCAGTCTGGAGAAGAGGAGGCTGAGGGGAGACCTCATTGCTCTCTACAGCTCCCTGAAAGGAGGGGGTAATGAGGAGAGGGTCAGTCTCTTTTCCTGGGTAACAGTGATAGGATGAGGGGTAATGGCCTCAAGTTGTGTCAGGGGAGGTTTAGCTTAGATACTAGGAAAAAAAAAAAAAATCACTGAAAGGGCTGTCAGGCACTGGCAGAGGCTGCCCAGGGCAGTGGTGGAGTCCCCATCCCTGGTGAGATTTAAGAAACATGCAGATGTGGTGCTGAGGGACATGGTTTAGTGGGGAACTGGCAGTATGAGGTTAATGGTTGGACTTGGTGATCTTAGAGGTCTCTTCCAACCAAGGCTGTTCTGTGATTCTGTGTGAATAGCCACAAGAAAAAATAAGTCTGTCAAACAGTAGCACAAAGTTCAGTTTTTTCTAGTATTCACCAGAAAAGCAGCTAGGGCAATTTTCTAAGTGTTTTGGTTTGGGTTTTGTTTGTGGGTTTTTTTTCTCTGTCAAATAGAAATAAAGTATAAAAATAATAGACTAACAGTTTAAATGCCTGGGTGGGGAATTATTATTGTGAACCTACCATACTGAAAAATAGCACTTCAAAAACATCAGTGCCACAATCAAATCGTTGGCTGCACGGTTAGAAAAATAAAAAAAAAAAAAAAAGACCAAAGCCAACCCAACACTACCACTTTCAAATGCCGAATACAGTGTAGAAATCAAGATCAGAAGCGACTGTCTCTGACAAGCCCACTCAGTGACAAAAGGTTTCAGATGTGACTCTGTTGCCACATGCTGCCAAGTAATTGTTTTGAGAATGAAATCTGCTAATGCAATGATGGTGAAGGGAACTGCTGAACTCCTCAGTCTACCTCACAGCATTTGGAGGAATCCTTACATGAAAAGAAAAGGCAGCAAGCAAAAAACTGTTGAATAAAACATTCTAAGGAGACCAAAAAAAAACAGTATAAGGACATGACTTCAAAATAAAGTGAGATGTCTTTATATAAACATTTGATTACTAAACGAGTGCATTGGAGAAACCCAATCTTCTCCCTTCCTTATTGGCTTTCCTTTGCAAAAGCGAAGTCAGAGCTGTTGTTACGCTGTCAAGCTAGATCTATTCATATACTGACCAAAACCTCTTCTCTGCACTGGTGTCCTTTCACTGCTCAAAATAAATCTACATCCTCACAAGGAGGTAGATTAGTTACTATTATGATTGCTCTAAAACTGAAAACCATACATTACACACTAAAGTCTGTTCCTGCATAGACACCAAAACAAATCCAGTGATTTCCTGAAGTCACTTTGGAACCGCGAGAGGGTAAATCTGGCTCCACGTCACTTACAGGAACGTTATCAATGTTGACAAAATATAGAAAGCTGGAAGTCTAAATTAGCATGAAATCAGACTCATAAGTCTCAATTATGAGTGAGAAGTGTAAGATTAGAGAAATCTGCATTATGTAAATGCACATATGATCCGGGGCTTCAGTTTTCCAGCTTGCAAAGGAAATAATCATGAAAATACAATAATGCAAGATTACGCTCAAGTTTCTTCACTCACAAGGAGAAACAATGACAGTTTTTAAAGTCTCAAGTCAGACAAGCTACAATAAATTAATGCCATTTATATACATTTATAAAATTTCTTTCTTCTCCAGAAAAACCCAAACCCTAAACAATTACAGTGAATGCAATGGTACTGGAAGAACAAAAAGTTAAGAAGTTTATATTGATATGCTTGTTTGAGTTTGGTGGGGTTTTTTTTCTGGTTTTGTTTTTAATTTTTCTTCCCCCACCCTGAAAGTGGACAAGCTGCTCCTATTCTGCACTCATTTGTGTTGTGATACATATCGGAGCCATTGGGCATCTTCTGATCAATTTCAACAGATTTTGTATCAAGCTCTTGGTAAAGTCTATTATTGGCCATTTTTGTGACTCAGGTGGAAAAAATAAAGCAATGGGTTTAACTACTAAATCCCCCCAAATCAATGTCTACCACCCATTTCTATTTTGTTTACTATCATTTTTGAAGCTGCATTGAAGAAAGGTGAGGAATAAGAATGGTACCTTACCACTATGGCACCGTCCCCTTCTCCCTGGACAGGAAGCAATTTGCAAACAGGCCTTTAGCATGTGAAGGGGAAGGACATCATTTCCCTCCTAGCTCTATGTAAATTAATTGGAAAATGTGGGGAGAGAGTTTTAGAAGACATTCCCAGAAAATCATAAAACTAAGGAGCAAATGGGAACTTGCAAAGGGGCTCTAGAAGTAATGGAGAGATCTGGGTATCAAACATGCTTAATGTATTCCTGTGTTCCCTTTCATACATTTAAATATAGGGCTAGAAGGAACCACTGTCATAAACCTTAACCTCTCTGTGCAACAGAGATCACATGTCCTGCCTGAAATAATTCCTGTTTGAGTTAAGAGCTTTTATTCCTAAGGGGAGAAGCAGGAGGAGGACTCCACAATGAAATCCTTGCACCACTTCGGCTTCCCCATGAGACACTGTATCCCACAGCATGCTCTTCACTACCTCTTGTTATGTCTCTACAGTAAGTTTTAACACTAACAGGTGACAATCTTGTCCTTTAAACAGCACAAGAGAGGTCAACCTTTGCCTTTACCACTGCCCACAGTGGTATGCCGCTGACTAACTCCAACGTGTTAGTTTATTTTTTTTTAAGCAAGTTGAGGAGGGCTCAGTCCACAGTTTCCACTCTCACTGCAAGTAGACCACTGCTTTAGGACCACTGTGGTATGAACTACTTTCAAAGCCTTTAACCCAGTTCTAATTTTGCTGCGAGCGTATCTTTAAAAAGAAAAATTGTTATGATGACAGCTAAAGAAAGCTGAAGTCCCCAGGGCCAGCGTCATGTGTTCACATCAGGAAACTGACCACTGTTGTTAAAAATTAAATGTTTGACATGAACTAAAGTCACAGAAAAATATGATTCAGTCTTTCAGCAAGCACTGTTTATGAAAGCTTAAAAGAGCTGAAAGCCCAATATGATTTATATCCTGGGAGCTGGTATGCAACTTTAAACATGTTCTTTTTTCAAGTTCATCTTGTCATCCATAGATAAATATAGATTAGGACAAACCAAAATAAATGGGTGGGTACCAAAATCCACAAAACAACTAACCATAATGGAAGTGCTTGTTCTTCTATTCAATAGCAAAAACAGCATATACTTGGTTTAAATAGCTGGTTGGGGTAAAATGAGTATTACTGGACAGGAACACTTAGCCAGTATGATCCAAACAAGTCAAAAAATAGCCAGAGTACAACCACATAAAACAAAACACTGACCAGATTTAAGTATAATTGGTCACCCTCCCATGTTTTCGGATTCCTATTATTATAGCTTAGGAGGCTCTGTAATGTACCTTTGGAAAAAGTCAAATGGTTTCGCTGGGTTTCTAACCTTTGCACTTCAGTAAAATGATCCACTGAGAATGTTACCGTATGAGACTAAAAAAAAAATAAATTAGAACCCACTTTACTCACAGAGGTGCAGCAGACACTTACGTGACTGTTCATCATCACCCCTGTCTCCAACCCTGTTTGCTTAACGTATCCGCATTATGAAGGCAACATGTGGGCAATGCTAACTTTACATGTTCCAGCATAACAAGCTATCCTATTTTCAGCATAAAAATGGCATTTAAATAAATATTTGTGCTATGTCATTGGGAAATAAAGGTCAGACAGCATCCCACTGTGTTTCCAGGATGAGCAAATCCAGTGATTAGACCACAAGTCATCAAGAACACTTGCTGGGGACAGCGAGGAGGATTATTTAGCAGTGTTACATAACACAGCAGGCTATAAATGGGTGCTTTGTACACAGGAACAAATTCAGCAGTATTTCCCCCACTTGAATTTTCTTTAGTTACTCTTTTCTAACCACCTCAGCCTGTGTTGTTCTGAGCCTCTCTGCTGATACACCTGAATTCCACCCACAGTATTTATCCTTACCGAAGCACCAAACCCAGGGCAGCTCTCCTCATGCCAGGAAGAACTGGGTCTTCCTGCAGCCCTAGGAACACGAGGAGGACATCAATGCAGACCTGCCATATGGCACTGCTATATCCAGCCACACAGCACCTATTTAGGTTAGCTCTCACAAGCATCTGCATGATTTAAGACACAGGGCACAGAGCACACCAGCGACACTTCCTATTGCAGTACTTACAAAATGATTACATGTGTATGTAGAGAGAAGCTCTATAGAACTTTGCAAAGATGCAGAATCTTTCAAAACTAGGGAGCACAAACCATATCAGGAAGCATTTGAAGTTACCGTACACACACACGTTCAGTAAGTTGTTCATGAGACCACTGCTGTTCTGAAGAAGGAAAGAAAATCATATATGATTATCTCCATTGTTAACCTCTGCCTACCTCCTTTTTCTTCTCACAGTTTGTAAGATCCTCTAGGAAGGATTCGCTCTTCTTCAATGTTTAGAAAGGGCCTAACAAATCACAGCCACTAAATAAGCATGTATTAAATGGCATCCCAATTTCAAACCCCAAGGGACTGGAAAGTGCAATTCAAACAGCTGCTTTTTTCGCTTATGCATCTCCAAAGGTCAACCATGAGCTTGAATGTATAATACATAATCTGCCTGTGCTCATCAAAGGAGAGGTCCAATCTTCAGTTATTTTAGGGAGGAAAGAAACCAATCTGGTGAACACCTAGTAAGATGCACTGTGGGAAGTAAAACTGGTATCAGAAGCAATGTGGGTGATGGTCAGTTCTTTGTTTAATCTTTATAATAGTTGATCATTCAATGCTTAGGTTTGAGATTCTCAAGCAACAAGCAATATATAGTCTTTGACTTCAGGAACACAGACTTCAAAGGAACATAGTTTCCTTAGACAAGTGACTGAAATATTGTAATGTACAGCATCTCACCATTAAACATAAAAGCCATGATAATTCTAAGCCAATTTATAATGCCTCTTTGTTTTGTATTTTCTTGTAAATAATGAGCTTGTAAATCATTAATAATAAGATGAAGACATTTAAAACACTTATATGAAATATTTATAACAAAATTCAAAATACATTATCACCTGAGGTGGCAGGAACTGTTTGCTAGTAGAGCAGAAACATATTGCTACTGAATTTATGAACCCAAATTTAACACAATATATTTGGTTTTGGTTTTAAAGTTTTAGTTCCCACTGAACCAGACGCAAAATTGCAAATTAAAAGAATGCATGCTGCATCTGAAAGAGGAATGTAGTACATTCTCTGTACAGAATGAAGTATATGTAATTCACAGTCATTGCAATGTGGCATGAACAATTCACAGAAAAACGTAGTCCTGGAAAATGTATAATTAAGAATACAAACGGGCAGATCAGTAGTGTGGCAAAATGTATGTTGTGTAATGCAGTACTGATACATAAGAATATTTAAACTTTAAATTAAAACTTTATAAACCTTTAAAAAATTATCCTGACTCATATAAGCAAGTGGTTCATCCAGAATTTATCAGCAAAAATATTTGAGAGGGTGAAACCAAGCTGATAATGTGAAAGATTATATGTCCTGTTAGCAAATCAACAAATCTCTGAAATCCAGTCCCAGGCAGACCTTCTGGTCACCACAGTCCAGCTGCTTTTCTTTTATCAAATAAAGGCTAGTGTACCACAGACACTGCCTTCTTTCCTAAACAAAAATTTTATTCTGTCCACATTGTCATTCTCAGAATGGACAAGAGTAACTAATCCACACATTCTATTTTCTTAAATAAGTAAAGGAAAGCAGAAAGTACCAAAGTAGTTCCACAAGATGGGCAAAGAATATTTCCTAGCACCATAACAGTATGTCCTGAGCGATTAAGGAAGACATTTGACATAATGGCATGGGCTGACAAATTTTCAAACTGACAGCATCTAACAGTGCCACTGTTTCTCAATAGTGTGATACCTTGCTTACATTTTGGTGTTTCAGCTGCTTGACAAGTAGCTTAATATCCAAAAAGATTTTTTCATATCACTTAAGCAGCTTAGTGAACAAATTGTGGGAATTAAAAAGAGTTCTCTTCCTGGCTTTAGATATTGAACTAGACCTAGCAACATTATCTGGACTGGAGTTTACCTCGAAGGTCATAGCATGTTGTTTATATACTTGCAGAGCTGTCAGACCTACTGGTCAGACCCAAAAACAAAGTCTAAGAACAGAGACTGACCTCGCTGTGTTTTTATTAAGTGGCAAGTTTGATTGGTGAAAGGATGCATTTACATGCTTTTGTGCAGCTTTAATAAATGAGAAAAGAAAATTGTAGCAAGCATTCTGGGACAGTCATGCCACTTAACTTGTGATTGTTAAGGTTAAACAGATGTAACATGAGGGGGAAAAAAGTTCATAAAGACTATATACTGTCAGATAACTCAAAAAGGCCTTAATTCAGTTAGATGTTATTTTTCTACTTCCTTTTCATTTTTAAACAACGTATTTAAAACCTACTTTAAAAAATTAACCAAAAATCCAACAGCTTGAGAATCTTCCATTAATGCAAACTCACCTTTTATAAACAGCATACACTTGAGAGGGCTTATTTTTCTTCCCTCCATCAAGCATATGACTAAATCCGCCATCAGTAAAGCTGGTATGTCAAGTACTAAGAATGAAGCACTGGAATGGCTTATTGGTGAGTACCACTATGAGGTGAGACTCACAAAGTGAGGTCAGAAATATCTCCTGGCAAGGGGTATTCTAAGGTTATTGGCAGGAAATGGGTATTCACAACTGCTAGCTAAATTATTTTTAAATTCAATGTGCTGGACAGAGTGGATGATTGGTCAGTATCTTCTCCCAGCAACATAAATGTAATTCTGAAGTGACTCCATTGACCTGAGCACTGAAGTAGAAATGTGAACCTATTTCTATCTTAAATGTATTGCAGCCTGTTGCATTAGTTTTGTGATCCTGTCAGATCCTACAAGTAAACAGGGTCAAGACATGTCAATATGCAGATGGGAGATTGTCAAACAACCTCTAAATGCGTGAAGGAAGAAGTGTTGGTACCTGCATAGCCATCACTTTCCCAGCATATCTCTTTTAGGGGCTTTACCCAAGTGAGGTGCACTTGGGGCCAAACATTCCCTTTACCTTAGCTATAGTGGAAGAAGCCCCAAGAGACATTTCTACTCATGGCAGGCACGTGACTTCTTCCACTCATCCCTTATATGTCCCTTGAGTCTTCTTTATTTATACTTCTGAAGACTGCTATCCTCCTCCCTCATTCTCAGCTGGGTAAGCTGCTCTCACAAGTAGACCCTATTCCTTTTTCCATCAGGATGAGGTTTCTCACCAAAGACCTGTTTTCTGAATTACTTAAACCAGCAACATCCTTGGGACTGAAATTTTGTAGGAAAAGAACGTACCAGTAAGTCAGCTACTAGATTTAAGGCAGAGTAACCACAGGGAGTCAGGGACCTCTTCAGCTGCATCCCAGATGGAATGTCTGTCCTTGCCCGGCACTTGGGTGTTTGTGGCAAGGGAGGGAAGTAAGTCTCATAGGTCTTTGCAGTGAGACGACCTAAGACTCATTTTGAGACAATTTAATCAACCTCAGAGCTCTTTCACTCCCAGAAGGATTGCCTCTATCCGAATGGTTTGCTTGGTTCTACGCCTTGTGAAAGCAACTCTGATCTATGATCCCCACCAAATATGTTTAAATAGCTTAGATGGACAATCTAAAATATGGAAAAATAATCCTGACTGGATCTGCAGTGAAGATGAACTGAATTAATGCTTTATGTGATGTTAGGTGGCAGTATGCCGCTATGTTAAAGATCCAATATGCCCTCCAGTGCTCTAGGAACATTTGGGATATTAACCCTGGAGCTTCAGTCCAATTACAAATTTCCATTCTACTGACCTACATTATTGCTGCAGTCTTGATGCCTAAGGTAATCTTTGTTTCTTGTCCCAAGTTTCTATTTTTCTGAACGGGCAACCTGAGAGACTTCATTACAGGGTAGTGATTTGAAAATACATGATTAAGTATATAAAGCACTTCACAATCCATTCAATTAAATATAAATGTCAGATGCTATTAGTCAATAAAGATACTTAGAAGACAAAAAAGAAGAAAAAGTCAGAAAATTCTCTTAAATCATAAGTATGTTTTGTTCAAGTTAATAGCACAATTTGCAAAAAAAATACCTATTTTGGTCCTTCTCTATCAAGCAAACCACTGCAAAACACCAAGAAGCACTAATAAAACATGCAATCTATCAACAGTGAGATCTAGTCTTTTTAGAATGATGAATGCTTCACTTCTTCACACTAAGTTAAAAGCACCCACATGAAGTGATTTAAATTTTGCTCAGTCTCTGCCTCATAACAGTGCTTCAGTATTTTTATTACCTGTAGCTCTGTATATTTATGTGACAATAGGATCAAGCCTTAAAAGCTGAGTTCTCCTTTATTTCCACTTCCCCAAGGTCACTAAAGTTTGAATGAACTAAGAGAGCAAGGTCAATTCTTCTGTGTAGTAATTTTAACACCTGAAAATAGCAATAATCAATACAGCTGAACAATCCATTATTTTTAATTAAAAATGAAATAAAATTCATATGAATCTTTTATCACTGGAAAAAATCCTTAGATAAGAGAAAGATACACAAATGGATTTTCTAAGTTTAGCAGATTATAAATAGATGTAGGTACATAGAAAAACTTTTTGATGCTATTTTCAACACAAACTTTCCAATAGTCAACCAATTGTAAACAGTATACGTCAACACAGTTTTGGTATTATGTCTTCAGTAATCTCCTGATAATCTGGCCCTCAGGTTTCTGTATGTTATATTTGCACGTATGGTAATGAACCTTTTACGTAGGGTAATGAATAACATCAAATTAGCAGATTTGCATATTTGTTTTACTCATAGAATATCTGTAAGCAGCTGCACGTTCCTTTCATTAAACAGATAACCAGATTTATTAAAAGATATTTAAAGCTTTCTGGAATTTAGCTACTTAATATTAAAAAGTGAACTTTCCTGAAAAAACTAAGTATTTTTTTCCACAGAACACTGACCAAAACGACTTTAATTTTATTTTTTTTAACATCTTGGCTTTTTGTGGAGAAACACACATCCCTATGTTTTTCAGCAGCTTTGAAATTGTATGAAAAATAGAGGGTAACTTAAAGAAAATACAGTTTCCATTAAAAAATAATATAGACAAAAGCAACTCAGTCCTCAAATAAATATTAGGTCCCCAATTAGTATTTCTAATAAGAATGTTTCAAAATGAAGGAATGGTTTCTAAAACTATGATTAACCAATACAGTAAAGCAGCCTTTAAGACTTGCAGTACCAGCTAAAAATTGCTGCAGTCACATGATATAAAGTGCTGGTCTGGTATAACCTCACTCTGCCAGTTCGGATTTGATCAGAATTTTTCGATGGGATAATTTTGTACTAGCAAAGCATACACTGGATCAGGTATCATCTGTCTGTCCTACTCAGAGTTTATGCCAGATAAAGTACAGCGTGTCCTTCTACAGTCACCATAAAAGCATAAAGCTGGGACAAAGCCTGTGTGATATGCTTTGACTAATTCAACAGGAAGGTGATAGTGCCAAACCCAGTTCAAATTAGACCTGCCAGGTGATGCAACAGCATCCAGATCTAACGTTAATGATTGTGAAAATGGCACAGTGACCAGCCACAAAACCACCAGAAATCACTCCTCTGCCCTCACTCACACAACACTTCTAGCAGTAACATGCAGATATGTGAAAGCATGTCTTTGGTTCTAAAAACAGTTTTGAGTACAACTGAGATTGCCTTTCTGTAAGCAAGTGCATAGCACAACTTGACAATGAACATGCTCTGGATCAACAAAATGGAAAGAACACTTTCAAGTGGAAAAAAGAACGTAACCAAATCAAGCAATCTATTTGCAAAGTTTGGTTGTTTTTTCACAATAACCATTCTGTACTAATCAGTCAATCAGTAATAGTAACAATTGACCCAGTCATCAAAACCTCAGGGCCTTGTTCAAGGATGCAATAGGGTGACAGAGCATCAGCCCCACTGAGGGTGGGGCCTGGGTGTCCACACTCCCTGCACAGTTCCACAACTCGCTGGCTGCAGAGCCAGCTGCATCAATCTGTCAGCACTGGTTTAGATAAATAATGTTCTAAATGTCACATGGCCAGGGAGTAAAAATTTGGATACGAGCTAAAAGATACTTCTGTCCCCTCTGAAATATTCCTCATCGATGCTGTGCTCACATTTAAGCCACTGCATTTGCCAGCCCCTGTGAAGCCCCTCTTTCCCAGCAGTCTGTAGCACAAAGCCAGCACAGTGTGTTTTACCACGTGCATTGCTCTCAGGAGAGAAGGGGACAAACTCTAACCAAAAACTACGTCTTCATTGTTGTGTCTTTTACCCACACGAAGTGCCCGCTATGTGGGAATGCTGAGGCTGTGAAACTGCAGTATGCAGAAAATTACATGTTAGCTCTCTCCATTATAACAGGCTGTCATCTTTCAGCACAGACCAGCCATTAATCATCCAACAATCATTCATCCATCCTTTCGGTGAAGCATTAAACTGTGGCCCTCTCTGTCTGTCTCTGGTGATCATCCAGGTGGAAATTAGAAATCCCAGAGTGCTTTTCAAAAAGAACAGGGGCTAACCTGGGTGACCCTCAATAATAAAAGAGAAAACCTGTTTCCATTGTCCACAGCTGTGTGTAAGCTATCACCGAGTACATAATAGGCGCCACATTTACCTACACAGTCACCACTTCTCCAGCATTTAACTCATTCATCTGTAGAGTGGTTTGGGACACCCTGAGTATGAAATATGCTTTGTGAAATCAAATTCCATTATCCTTTACAGCACGCTGACAAGCATTTTCAACCAAAAATTTCACAGTGCCCCTGCGATTCAGTCTTAAGAGAGCTCTTCCTGGTGTAGCCATTTGCAGTAGTGCTTCACCTCCACTCAGGGAAGTGCTCAATACACCACGAAACATATGCTAATAATGGTGGGCAAAAGTTACTCAATGTGGACAAACGTTCGCTGTTGGGTTTTCCTCTCTTTTTTTTGGACATTGATTTTCTTTGTGGCTAAAATTATGATGCTTGTATTCTCTAGACTGGATGAAGTCTTATTCTTTATTTAAGAGCTTCTGGATGAAAGACATTTAGAGACTTAGGTAATCACCTTCTTAACTAGATTTGATCCGATTTTGAGGTCATTTTCATGCATTAGCTTAAAAGAATTACAACACAATTTAATAATAAATTCTGTTAACATAACTTTGCCTTGAAAAATTGCACTTATATTGAGCAAGTAATATTTTTAATGTTTTATTCACTAAAGCCCAATTCTAAAGACATTTTGATCCATAATCAGCAATGTCCTTAAGCACATCCAATTTTTCAGTGCAATGATGACATTTAAAACCAGAAAAAAACCCAGCAATATAAGGGAGTTAAGTGTCTAAGGCTCATCAGAAGTGGGGAGAAATCAAGCGCCTGATCCCCTTAATTTTTTTCCAGTTTCTAGCCAAGGGCATATAAAAATATATGCTAAGAGTCAACCAGGTCCAGAAGAAGGGGCTGTGACCTCCAGAGGCCCCCTCCATCAGACACTCTGTTGTTCTGCGTGCCCTCCTACCCACTCGTTTGAGGGAATTTGCAATACACCAATTCGTTTACAGGATTACAACAGGTTTTTCACCATGGTCACTATGATGTTATCCAAGCAATAAATAAGCAAACAGAGAGGCAACCAATTGGATTTTTATTTAGGATGAAAAATTAATTTTTAGCAAAGTTATGTTCTATAGGAAAAAGGAGGCATAAGCACAGCCACACGAAATAAGGATAAATATTGGCATCGGGGAGTACCATTATGCATGCTTTGGACATATCCCTGAAAAGTCTCATAACCACAGTTAGATCGAGGGAGAGAAAAATGTGTAGTTATTCTCTCACAGCTTTTTCAAATGTACAGATTACATGGACTGAATTAATTTCTAATTGTTTCCTGATGTGCACTGGGAGGCAAGATGCTCATAGCAGAAGGATCCACAGTCGTGTGAATTTGTGTACACGCACGTGCTTAACTTCATAGACCACAGACATGATGTTAGAAATCAAATACCATTAAGCTCTACCTAAACTGTGTGCAAAGTTAGTGAAGTTAAGCACATGCCTTTATTGGGGAGGTAAATGCAGTTAAACAACAACTGGAGAATGAGAAGAATATGAATGTGAGCTGCAGACATTTTATTCATTTGGTAATACTGCTTCCATAAGCACTAAACTTTCAAATATGTTCTGCAGTAAGAGAGTATTTACAACATGTGTTGGGCGATTGCACGTTTCTTTTTTGTTACATCCTCAGCTAAAAAAACAGGACAAATGGTCCCCACATGTAAAACCATGGAACGCGACATTTAAAATAGCACATCAGAAACTGGAATGAACAACAAAATGCATGAAGTCACACAGAAGGCCAAGGTGAAGTCAGCACGGAGACAGATGTGCATTAAACCACACTGGCCCAAGAGCCTCTTGGTGTCAAAACCACAAGTGTCCTGCCTGAAAATAGCAAAAGAAAAAGGCCTGCAACTCCCCCACTTGATACATGGCTGGTTACTTGACCAATGATTTATATCAGGTGCCTAACGTATCCACTCTCAATTTTTCTGCAATTAAGGAGGGCAGGGCAGGCCAGTGACAAACGGTTTTCCTACAGCGCTTTTGGCTTTAGCTATTATCCCTTAGATATCCTTAAACTAATTCACCCCTCTCTAGAATCCCAGGTTTGGGTTGATAAATCAAGTGAGACCTGTGTGTGCTGGGAGCTGATTACAGGGTCATTCTTCAGCAGAAATGTTTGACCATAGTTTCCCAACTTCATATTTTATCTAGCAGCTGGTGATGTATCATCACTAATCCAAATGCAAAGTATCAGGAAATAAAAGAAGGAGGCACTGTTTATAATAAATCACTGACAGGGAAAGCTTGACCTTTTCATTTCCTACAAGGTATTTCATTGTTAGACCACAGACAAACAGAATTTTTCATCTGGTGCTTAATATGCATCAGAAGAGAACAAAGGTTTATAGAAGAGGAGGGTACTACCTCCACTAGAGGACACTTATCTTTCCATAGATCAGAAAGCCAATGTTGTTAGCACTTTTTTTTTTTCCTTAAGAATCCTTTTTTCTTCTCATTAGATCATAATTTTGTGATAAAATGCACTCCCTTACCTTTCATCCTGAAGGGACATACAGAGACTCGGTTAACTTTAAAATGTGTTATTTTTAAGGAAAATGCTTATTTTTAAAAGCAAATATAAATGACATGGTAATGATGTATAAACATAAAAAGACAACATTGCTATTATTATTGCTCAAGCCTGAAATGTATCTGCCATATGTTATTACTGGTACAGCAACTGTGGCTGCAGACAGGGACACTGTTAAGACGCAGCACAAACACCTAATAAAAGGCTTCCTCTGCAAAGAGCTGCTGTTTCACCTTTCACACACAAAGGATGGGAAACAGAGGTACAAAACAGACATGATTAATTCAACACCTTTCTTGGAGAAAAATAATATTTAAAAAAAATAAAAATCTATTAAGCTGAGGTATCTCCTCAGTCTATCACCCCTAACCCTCCATCAGGTTATGCAGAGAGGGTACTGCAAGACTCACCTCCTTGCAAAATACAGCAGCCACAGCATCTCATTAAAAACACGGGGGCTGTCAAGATCATCATTCCCTTTCCTACTTGCAAGCAGCACTACCCACCACCAACATAAGACACCAGGTACTTTGCAGCCCAGAAGGATTCAAGCCATGGCTCTGTATGCCTCAGCACCAAGAGCACCCTAAGTACTCCTCCAAGCACACATGTGCTACTGTAACCATATGGAACCAACACAGGATTCAAAGCAGCAAATCCCCTATTCCTTCTCTTTTCCTGTAAAAAAAATCACACAGTTGGGTGTATGGGTCAGCAGTTGGCTTCAGTTCCCTTGAAAGTTGGTGAATTTCTGACATTTTTTCTAGAAAAGCTTGGTTAGGAGCATCGAAAACCTGAAGCCATCCATGCTTTACGTGTTACCAGGGAGCAAACATGCATTCAGTTTCATTAGCTGTAAAACACCAAAGTATTTAAGCACGTGCACAGCTCCTGTCATTAGTGCAGGGATTCTGTGGGGTGTTTCTCCCATTCTCCTCCCTCGTCAAGAATCAAATCTGAAAAGCTTTATTTGGGCCTCTAACAGACCTTTCCTTCATGGATCTTCAGTGGGTACTTGCATGTTCACTTGAGTTAACACAGCAAAAAGCATTAACAGAGATGTTTTAGTATGGCCTATTTACAGTTTTTATACCAGTCTGACACAGACTGCTGACAGCAGGTGTCTCCTGTAGTACCAGCATCCTCAAAAGTGACAAGAGGAGAGCAGGGCAGTGGCTTTGCTCCTACTAGTGAGTCGGAGTATTCTAATCCTGAGGAAGCACCAGCTCAGCTTGCTCAACACCAAAAATGACACTGCAGCAAATGCTATGGGTATTGGTGTATTGGTAGTCTCCAACCTCTCTCACAGAGAGCTGACATATCGCTCCTGCTAAGCTGCGAGTGGCTTTTTTAATTTGCCAGCATCTTAATGTATTTTACTATCATTAGCTGCTACTTCTCCTCTCACACAAAACAGGTTTAGAAAATCTATTTTACTAAGAGCTAGTATATCTAATTTGTACGAATTTACTAAAGCTTGTCAGTCACACTAAAGCATTTAATCATCTGTGACATTAAAATAAAACACTTTAAAAGCTCTGGCACAGAGTGTTCCTGTTAAGAAAGTACTGTAATAGTATTCACTCTGCTGGCAACACAGGAAAGAGCAGCAGGAAAATTAACTTGAACAGAATACAGTCATTCTCATACAACTTCCACACTGGTCAAAGTTGGAAAACCTTGGATGTTCCTTCAAAGAACAGCTTATTCCCATTGTAATGATTTGAGAAGTTTCAGCCTTCTGTATACAGCAGCCATGTAGGCAGGGGAAGCTACTGTCAAGTCAATACTAGGGGGTTTTAGTGTAATTAGAACCCCTCACTGCTGGGGTGGGGGTGGGAACAGTAGGAAACTTTCTCTCTGCCTTTGTATACTTCTGAAAAAAAAATCTCAACACCTAAATTAGAGGAGTTATCTTATATCTTTCTGCCCTGCTATGTTGAATCTTCACTGGAATCAGGATAGTTAGAAACTGTCATTTAATGTCACTCCTCCTGCCTTCCCTTTAAAAAGAGAAAATTGGAATTGTCACATTCACTTCACTCCAAGATCCAGTCTCAAGGAACATCACCCAATATAATGATACTCTGAATTAAATAAATATTAGCAACGCTGAGCCTTACACTGTGTTATTTAGTGCTAGGAGTACAGCACTCCATCTTCTCACTCAGGAGCAGCAAACAGGCAGCTCTCCTGGTCCTCAGCCTACAGCAGAGGGGAGAGCCCCTGTGCAGCCACAGATCCACAAGGGTGACAAGCTGGTCCCAGTGCGCCAGCCTTGTGGCTCCCTGCAAGGTTAACACCTCTGTTCAGCGAGGTCACACTCTGGATTACAAGATCGATAGTAGTGTGCCACGTCTTCTTTGAAACAAATTTAAAAAAAGAAATACAAGTTAAACTGGTGGAGTAAGTTGCTGTTATTCCATATGCATAAAAATGCAGCCTACTAAACACACTTCCAGGTTTGCACAGCTGCCTACAGAATACCATGACTCCTGTGTAAATACGTTGAAGACAGTATTGCTATTGCCCAGTTTACCACTCATAATTTTCTTTCTTCATCTGCACAGTTTCCATTACTGTTGATGGGAATTCTGTACGTGTATTAGCAAAGGAATAAATTCCTTAATTTTCAAGTCAAAGTCCTATCTTCTGTAAACTAGAATCTCTCCTCCTCCTAATTCAATTTGCCTCTGAAACTGTCCCCAAGAGAAGGTGAATCATGTCATAAAAGGCACCTCTGCACGACTGCTGTGAGAAAGTCTCCCTTCTCTTTAAGCATTAAACACGTGCAAGGTAAAAGAAACACACTAAGGAAAAAGGAAGTGCCTGGAAATTTGCCAAATTCTAAGTTAGTTTAATTTGAGTGTTATTATCCAACGGCCAAGATTAGAAGTGCGCATATTTCACTCAAAAATAGATAGAAACTGTTCACAGTTGCACTGAACTCCTGCCTCACGCAACGGTGTAAAGATGACAGCTGCAGTGGGTACTAAGTTGAACTTTACGTACTCTTGAGAAGAACCTACACAGTCCTTTGGATGGACCTGGTTTTTCCCCTCCAATTTCCAAAGGGCTTAGGACAAACGAGCTCGTAGGTAGCTGGAAAAGAGTCAATCTGAAACAGGAGCATCTTTTCAAAAGAAAATCCCTCCCTTTCTTGGAGCTCTACATTTTCTATGGTAAAATATCTACTTTCTCCCCACTGAGGTTTTAGTTTTACTCCTGTAAAAGGCAAATATCAGCTCTCTTCTGTGGCAGGTGCTTGTCAGTGTGATAAAATGAAGAGGTGGCGGCCAGACTGAGTATGGACTGAGCATCTGTCACTCCTCGCAGCCCACGAGCCAGGGACACCAAATGCAATTAGCAGGCACACAGCACACTCACCGTGACCAATGGTGACACCCTTCATGCAACACCAGGGTAAGTCACACAACTGCCCGTGACAGAACTGTAAGGATGCTAATGGTTTCCATGGCTTCAAAAAGCAAAAGGATGAATTCTTAGAAGAAAAGTGCATCCAGGACTATTAAATTGAGAATTGCTTAGGAAACTCATGAAACAAACTCGTGTATGGGGGTGAGCATCCTGAGGAAGCATTACTGTAGGCTCTCTCTGTTCTTATTCTCTCTTTGTGATATTCATGACAGACCATCCTCAGAAACAGATACTGGGGAGACAAATCTCTTGTCTGACCAGTTCTGGCAGTTCTTACACAGGACTGCAGGACCTGATTGCTTAGCTTGGATGCTAGACACATGAGGATGTGGGATACTAACTTCATCTGTTTCCCTCATTCTCATTCCCAGCCTGGTGAAGATGAAAATCCATTGTCTGTCCCAGGTGTAAAACTGCTGCTGCCAGAGCCAGGAGTGGGGAACAAGCCCCACGTTTCTCTACCCATGGCCCTAGAAGTCTTCTTATTTTCTGACCCTCCAGACCAGAAGCAAAATCAAGCAATATCAGGGCTGCCTACACAGCACTCTTAAAACTTTGCCAGTAATTCCTTAAAGTGAAAATATTTATATATTATATATTATATATATATATATATATATATATATATATATGGTGAAAATATCTATGATTTTAATTTTGTTTTGTTTTGTTTTTAACAGCCTGGTTTACTGTCCTTTCCCCCTCCCACCTTTTCTCCCTGTGAAGAGGTTTCCCTTTCCCTGCCAAGGACAACCCAAAGTGGTCCAGCACCCAGCAGTTTCTCCCCAGCCCTTTGCGGCTCTCGTTCTGTTACCGCAGCACCCACGAGGGCTGTGGCGCTCCCCTCTCCCCAGGGTCCTGCCAGGGGAGCTCCTCCACTCTGAAACGCTTTCCTGGAACTATGAATAAGGAACACTTGGACTTTTTCAGCACTGCTGCCACCTCGTCGGCAGTGGTCCAAGGCCGACCAAAGCAAAGCATGAGGACAAGTGTGAAATGTTATATTGGACTACTATAGTTGGAAGAAGAGACAAGTTCTTCAGTGCATAAATCTCTTCAGGCAACCTTGTGAGTCCAAAGTTTGTGCTTCTTCCTGACAGTTGTTCTAATAGACTTCTCCTTTGGGAGTTCCTGTGTTTTAATTTGACAAACAATTCAGCAAGCTTGTCAAGAATTAATTAGGTGGCTCAGGAAAAAAAAAAAAAAAAAAAAAAAAAGGATAACAACAATCTCCTACCTCTGTTTACAACAGGCCTGTACCAGCCTAGCTGTGCCTCTATTTCTGCTGCAGTTCATAAAACCTGTATTAATCTGTAGATTGCCTTTCCTCACAAAACCCCAGCAGCTCTCAGTCTCTTCTGCTTGGCAAAACAAAACTCAGGGAAGAAAGAAAATGATATCGTAATTAAATTCTCTCTCTGTTTTAAAGGGACAAACAGCCTCTCTGTACTAATCTCCTCCTTGCAAATTCAAGACAAATACAAGGGAATTAATATCGTGCAGGTCTTGCTAATGTACTAATTATAAATTGCTGGCTACCAAATGAAAAGTAGAAACAATGATACACAAGATGTTATTAAAAACCATTTACAGTAACGGGAAGTTAAGGATTTCTATCCAGAGGATTCTGCTATAGCAGATGGGATTGCACTGCAAAAATAAAATCTCAACATAATTCTCCAATTTTTCATCATCAATCCTTTCAAGGTTAAGGAGGTTTTAAAGTCATGGTAATTTGCAAGGGGAGGGATCCAAACCTGTACTCTCCATATCAATTAAACCCCAGAATTTTCCACAGGTAAACAGTGAAACTTAATTAACAGGTCTGAGTGATTTTTGTAACACGTTTCCATGTGCTCAGAGGGCATACTTATAGCAATATCTGAAACAGCACCCATATTGACTACAGGGCAAACACAATAGTTTAGGTAAACTGATTTCTGGTTTTCCTCTAAACACAGTTGCCCCTTCTCCATATATTTGGACTTCTGTGCATCTTTTTTTTTGTTGTTGTTCCTCAGCAAAACATATTATAACTGTGCAAAGGATGAAGGATTTCTGTTTTTTCAACTTTGATAAAATGGAATATTGTCCATCAGGGTGTGTTCTTGCTCAGAATACAAAGGGGACTGATGGCTGGTAGAGGATTATATTGAAGTGTCACACCACAAATATTTTTAGCTTAGCATACATGACATGGAATTAATTCCAAGGAAAGATTATTGGTTTTGTAGTGTATAACTTATGATTTACAGTGGATTCATGTCATCCTTTCTCTAGGATTCAGCTCTAGTACCTTTAGACCCTGCACCTCATTAGAAGAAGGACACCACCCCCCCAAACCACACCCCTCCCCCCCAAAAAGCTGACTTGTTTTAGAAACAAAATCAATATAGTAGAGTCTACTTTTTTTTTTTTTAGTCTAATTATAGGTGGTCTGGAAAATTCCTTGCCTAATCAGTGCTTACGTAGATCCTTATATGTGTAAATAATGCTACTGATATCAACAAAACATGCACATTTCTCTCTCTATTAATGTGACTGCCCAATCAAGCTTTCAGCCAGTCAGCACATAAAATAAAGACATATGGAATTAAATTCATTGTGTTCAATCAGTAAAAAGTGAATTCAAATTAATTATGCAAACTTTAAAAAACACATTTAGGGATATGATTTGTTCAGAAAGGTGCATTTTGCACACTACCTGAATCTAGCTGAGAGAACACATAAAACATTCATTTCGTTTTCTGGTATGTGCTCGTTTAGTACAATACGCTCAGCCATAATGATGTAACTAACAATTTTATGGTCTTGTATGATTCATGCTACAAAGAATACCATGCCACACTGAAACCTTTTTATTATCAATCACTGGGAAACACAACCTTGAAGACTGGCATTAATTAAGAGGGTAAGGATTTACAAATGCTCCTGCTTCATTCTCTAAATATAAATATTCATGGTAGTATCTATGGATTGCTTCTTGAAGTAAAAATTGATCTTGGAAAATAAGAAGTTATAAAGGAAACAGAAACATGATTATGAAAGGCTGTCTTCAAATCTTTCAACTGGAATACTTTATAATAATCATTCTCCCTTTTATGAAGGAACAAAAATATTGAAATAATTATGGAAATATAACAAAGGTGATCACAAATTTAGATTCCTTATTAAAATCAGTTTTAAAAATAAAAAGACTGACATTTCTATCCACTTCTTTCTTTTTCTTTATCAGTAGTTTCAATGTGGGTTCTTTGTGGTCTGTTTCTCAGCCCAGCAGGCGTGTTACATATGCACCTACCATACCTGCTTTTACATCTCCATTATCTTGTGTTCATACCAATATTGCTGTCACTTCTATCTGTACATCTTCCAGAACAAATCTTGTGAGTTTTTTTTCTAGATGTAATCCCAAAATGGGCATTACCCATAGCTAAAGTAGTTGTTCTTAATTTGTATTTCTATTCCTAATTCTCTTCAAGTAATTATGGTAAATGCATGCACATTAAGCCACATTAAAATGAACATACATAACTGTGTTACCTGCTTGAAAACCCATTATTTGTTTCAATTTTTAGTATTCCAAAGAAGAATAAGTAATATATACATGAATAAAATGACATATATAGTAATAATAAACATAGAAGGATTAATTTCACCTCACAGATTAAGTACTGCAAATAAAAAAAATAGGCAGCAGCTAGTGAAGCCTGTGGTAAGGAACTCATTCCTGCAAAGAGCCTATACCTCATTAGACTAAGGTAAGACAAACACTCTGTTAACTACACATCTGAAGAAAGCACAGAAATTCAAAGTTTTTCCTAGCTTTACGCACAAAAAGAAAACTAGGTTTCAACTATATTATTTTCTAGGTCATCAAGAAACAGATGTTTTTCATTTAACATTTCCATAAATAAATAAAACTGCTCCTGGTGATAAACTTTCAGGCAAATCAACTGAAAACATTGTCTCCACAACTGTCCTGACAGAACTGAACAATTTGAACTTGCCCACACTTGATTTCTCCACATGTGAAATCTGCCAGCTAACAACTGGCAAAGAACACTGATAAAAATCAAACCAAACTGACATGTTAGAATTTTTTTTCTCCCCTCTCTTTTAATGGTGCTGACAAGATTAATAGATGATGCAAAAACATCTTTCTGTGTCTCCAAACCTCTTGTTGATCTATTTTGTCTTTGCTATTTTGCTCCAACAAACATGCCCCAGCTTCTGGAATTCATCAGCCTAAAACATCATTTAGTATTTTCTGTTCTCAGATCAGCTCTTATTAACCTAAAACACCCAGTGAAAAATGCCTATGCATGTACAACGTGTGATTAAATAGAACTATATTCAGGGCTTCATGTATGAATTCTGCTTGGGAGAAAAACTGCCATGCTGCTGGACAGCACATTTGAATTTTCTTCCCTATCACAATTATTTATTATTTCTATTAGCTAATGTTGTTTTACTCCTAATTATTGGTAATTAGATGATGAGTTGTCAGAACAATCCATTCACTTAAAGCTTCTACATTTAATTAACTCAAGATGGTTTTGAACATTTAAATGTCAAAACAACATTTAGAAAACAGAACATTAACATGTTGTTCATTGAACTCTACATTATAGAATGTGACTTAAAGAACCAAAGGTTTCAGTGTGATGACAGCTCTCAAATTCTCCTTGTAGAGAGTCCAAATTTGCTGTACATTTTCACAGCTTTACTGCAATGGCTTTGGACTTAGCAGGTCACCTGTTACAGAGCTTCAGGGCTGATCTGGCAATAAGAGCTACTGTGAGGCTTGGGGGAAAACACTCTTACCAAAAGCAGTACCTAGGAAACCTTCTGCAATCTCAACCACCATCCATTTTAATGGGTTCTAAGTGGGGATGGCTCCTCTCAACAGAAAATGGGAAAGAATGGTAGAATAAGAACCATCATCATCTGAAGAAGGGCTCTAGACAGGGGAAGGTTGAAGATGGCAAGGCCCGCATAGCCATGTATATTGTGGACTATGTGATAAGAGACAACAGATGCACCCATTTCTGTCTGGTTTTACCCAGTTCTACAAGAGGTCAGAGCTAGTCAGGAGAAAGCCTACGGGAAGGTTCAGAGAATGAAAGAATCTGCCCCTTTGCTCTGATTAAAAAAGTCTCATTGTAAGAGGCCCCTCTGTTAAAGATTTAGAGTTGATGGGACTCACCCTGCCCTAGCAAAGTTCCAAATTGATCTCCAGGGTCAGAGCTGCTGGTATGGGGAAGGGCTTTCTGTGACAGAATCTACTCTATGGTCATGGTCATCTTTCAGCTGACAGATTCATTTGCTTAAATTTCTCACAAAATCCCCATGGCCATCCAAATTCAGCTTTACAATGTTGAACAAAGCAGCAAAACTGAAAACCAAGTCACCAAGCATGTTTCCAGCACTAAGTCAAGTCATACATATTTCAATTCACATGGCGTTTGCTCTTTCACATCTCCAAAAGTTGTCCTCCTTTTCACTCTGACAAGCTGTCATTATTGCTAGTAACACATTTTTGTCTCGGTGTTGGGAGACTTTTCATTACCTTCTGTATCAGAAGAGCTGTTTTCTACAGTACATATCCCAAATGCCTGAGTGAAAGAATGCCGCCTGCTTGCTTTAGTACCAAAGCTAGAACTTGAGAGTCAGCACAAATGACAATAAAAAAAAAAAATTACTGAGAATTTGAGGTGTCTCATATCAAGTAGACAGAATAACTTTAAGGTCTATAAAATAAACACAATTTCCTTCTGTTGTACAGTAGGCATTATTCATTACCAGTATGGTTTTGTAGTGGCTGAGCTGTGTTTTGGTACTGAACATCAACAACAACATGACAGAAATGTTTCAACCTTTCTATTCTCTTTCTACAAACGCGACTGTAACAGTAAACCCAACTGACAGGTCCTCCCCCCCACACTGGTATTCAATCAGCCAGGCGCAGTGTGAACAGCGTGGTGCCCAGCTGAAGCCACGGCAGCCAGCACCTATTAGCTGCTTCCTTTGATTCTCCTGCTACTCCTCAGACACAGTGCAGGATGTTGCAAAGGATAAGCAGCATTAAAAACTGACAAAAAAATATTATCCCAAACAAAGGTCAATAAGGTACTTTGAGGGTTTTTTTCTGTTCCACTTTCTGGTTTTTAAAACAAACTGTCCTATCGAGATCTCAATGGTTTTCCCTGTACCTGAAAGATAATTCAAGATCTCTGCACGGTCAGAGAAAGTTTTAAAGAGCACAGCATGCAGTGTAGCGGCTTGGAACCTCTCATACACGACTGAAAAGTGATGCAGCCAAGTAATCAAGATGAACGTCTTTCCCTGCTCTTATTTATTAGGATTCTAATTCTTTTTCTGTCTGTTCCTAAATTCCTTTCTATTACCAATCACAAGACAATTTTCAAAGCCAAGTTCTCTTTGCAAAGGCACTGTTAGGTTATGCTAGGACTGGAGATGCTACTTCTGCCTTTCCCAAAACTAACAAGTCTTTATATATTATTTTCAGCTCCTAAAAGTGTCCAGAAGAAGCTGAGGCAGCAAGATCAGTTTGCAGCTATGATATTCATGACTGTGCATTTCTTTTCCTCATGAGACTTACATTCCAGATTCTTTCATGCAAAACCACTGTGTTTCAAATTAATGAATTTAGAAAGTTAAAGTGCATGTCTTACAGGCTATGAGTAAATTTGTACACACGTACATGAACACATATAGAGGAAGTGTTGAGCAACTCAGTAAAGTTTCTGGCTGTGTGCTCTTTGAAACTCTATGTGGTAGAGTTAGACATGCCAAAAGTTGAACCTTCAGTAAGACTGAAATAAATTAAAAATAAATAGAGAAATTCTCAGAGGCTGGTGTGTCTCTTGGAGAGCCTCAAATGGCCAATGAATTTCAGCTTGCGCAGTCACTATGCCATAATTACATGGTTATGAACTTTTACTAGTTGATTGCTGTCTTCCAACCTGCCCATTTTTTAAATCATCACAGGCCTGTTTCCGCTCACACTGAAGCCAAAGGCTACATTCCAACTGCTGCTCCTGGCATGTGGGGCAAGGCTGCAAGCTACAGCACAGGCTGCAAGCAGAGGAAAGGTCTATGAGGAAAAGGGTCTTGCTGCTCTCACTGAAAAGTCCACACCTAAAATATTCTTTGTTTCCATCAAGGTTATCCTGGATGCTCATCTATTTTCTAAGTAGGTTGTCTAGAAATTGAGCATGGAGAACTGTAGAGGGATTTCCCAAACCACAAAAAACTCAAGCTACATCTGAGCTGGTTGCAATGGTGCAAGTCTGAAAGAGTCAGGGTAATGCAGAAAATCCCCTTCTTTAATTTTGAGGCATGTTTGGACAGCATTGACTGTATTTCTCTAATACCAATATATTTGACTGAAATAATCCTTTAGGCAGGCACCAATTCCTCTCCCATAAGAGAGACATGGAGTCCTGATCCTGACTAAAATACTTTGAGTCTTTCGGAAAGTAACCACATGCATAAGTAACATATGGAGATATATTTTAGCAGTGCCCCCATCTCAGTGAAATATATATAAGTGGCATCAAAGTACTGGATTTTTCTGCTCTGCAATACTTATGTAAATCATTACTATTTTGTACACAGTTCTCTCTGTTAGCACCAATATTTGTGGCTTGCAAAAGGCATTTTTCTATGCTTATGCTTGGCATTCCTACTGAAATTATAATAGTGAGAAATCATCACAACCATCTAAAGGGGCTTGTGCATGAACTTCCTGCTCCCTTAAACACTGCTTAAGCCTGAATGACTAATGGTCTTTTTCAAGGATGACTAGATTTATGCTTCTTCCCTGTGAACTCGATGCTCCCATGAAACCAAGAAACTTTTTATTAAACACTAGCAATATACCTACACTTTACTCTCAATACCAGCAAAACTAAGATTTCTACAGAGCAGAATACTTCCCAGAAGATCAAATTGCAAAACAGGCAAACCGGGAATGACTGAGAATTATATGAATCTCAGAAAACTGGTACTGCCTTTCCAAAAATAAATCCCAGTTCCAAACGGGCCCTTTCCCTCCCACAATCAAATACAGGTGCAGCTGCACAGCCATCGTCAGCGGCAGATACACACAGATGTGCAGCCATCCGATTTGCAAACAAAGAACACACATGTCAGTAGCATGGACGACCACGTCTTCACTTCAAAGAGTTTAGTACTGTACTTTGGCAGGCAAAAACATACATGTGTTTGGGAGGCTCAAGAGTGCAAGAAACGATCATACGCTCACTAATCAAAATCCAACTGAGGCCTTCTTTGAAAATTTGGCCCTAAATATTAAGCAGTGCCTGGAGGCTGATTAAAATTGACCTCTCCAGGGCATAGATCATGCAACACTAAGAAAACAAGCTGAAGAAACAGAAGCAGAGACTGCTGCTCCCTGCATCTTTATTGGTATAAAAAAATCTTAAGACGCCAAACAAGGGGGGTGTTTGGGGGGAGATGTTAATATCTGAGGAGAGAGATCAAAAGCAGTTAACGTTCCTGGCACTGCATTGTAGCATGTGTATCTTTATACCATTAAACTTACAGTATAAAAAAAAAAGGAAAAAGAAACATTTCTTTGTTAAATCAAATATTGCCACATGTTACTCATTTTAAGTTTGCTGTCCTAAGATCCAACTTAATTTAGTCTGCATTGAACATTTCTGATCTGAACATTTAATGTGGCAATGTTTTGCTCTGCCAGGAATATTATCTGAATGTTAAACATGAACTCAATTTATTCATCAGAATATGGCAAGCGTGATACCAAAGGTCATTTTGTTTATATTGTCCTCTAACTCCATAACTTATGGCCTGTTTCTTTCATCTTCAAACCTCAGAACACTCAACAATATTGGAAGTTACAGTGTGGGTAAAAGAATTGGATTCACTTTTTTTTTTTCTTCCTGAGCATTTTTATTTGGAACTGGGGGGAGGAAACAGCCTTGTTCAGCAGCAAGGAAAAGCACAGAAAACATGCAACACATCTGCTACATTATGAACCGGTAACAGGTACACACAATAAGCTTGCCCTGGTGTGAAGGATGTGCAAGAAACAGTATGCATTACACCTTAATATTCACAATGCAATTACAGATTTTTGATTCTTTAAGTAGGTGCTGATCTCAGTCACATCAGCATAAAACCACAACCACATGCACATTTTTCACACAAAACATGGCCACAAAGTCTTCACAGAGCCCGTGAGCCAAATTCTGATATTAATTACACTAGCAGAACTTGGTAGTAGTATCACACATATACGCAGCTCTGCTGTTCAAAACACTACCTACAGCAGCAAGATTAGCTCAGAAACTGCTACCGATTCTTGAGAAAGCATCATACATTGCTCATATTATTAGTGAAGATGATTCCACCTCTGAAAATGCTCCTCCCTCCTCCCCTCAACACCTAAAGGCAGCTTGAACCAAAAAGAACAGAACCACAGAAACAGATAAGCAGGTAGATGAAAGAAATGTGAACAGGAACATCAATTTCAAAAAAAGCAAAACCAAAAGCAAAACCTCTTTCTGAAGTGACAGAAACATATTTCCATTCTTTACTATTTCTCGTTACTTCTAAAGACATATTACAGAAGAGTTCATCCCACCTGCTGATAACTCAGTTTATCACTCAATTTGCTCAGATGTGACATGTTCTTTTGCTTTACTGAAGAATCATTTCCCTGCTATTATATTCAATTGCTAGCACTTTCACACACTTGGATATTGGATATTGCAAAAGAAATATCCAGCTGCTAATGCACTATCAATAAAATCTGAAGAAACAAAACTGATTATTGGTGCTTAGGCTTTTCAAATCCAGTCCATGGAAACATTCGATGTTATTGATACTTCCCATCACAACACTCCTCTGTGCATTATAAATGTGAGAGTAAAGAAAAATATATGTCTCAAACTTTACCAGAAGGAGCACCTTTACAGAAAACGCAAAGCAAAGCCAACCTAATACCAAAGGGAGCCACATCCAGAAACACTGCACTGAGAGAAGGCTGCACATGATGTAACATGATGCTGACATTCAAAAGTTCAACAGGACCAAATCCAGTGCAAAGCCCTTCCCAAAAGTCTCAACATTCCATCTGAGTGTGGGGCCAATCCAGAAATGCATTTTCATGACAGTGGGATTTTCTAAAACCTGCAGCAGTGGACTTTGGGGGTTTGATGGCAAGCCTGTCAAAAGCATTAGGCATGGGACTAATTTCGCTTTCACTGAAGTCAGTTGTAATCTTAGCTCCGATTTCAGTGATGGCAGAATCAAGCCTTAATCCTCCCCAAAGTGTACATCTATAATGACAATTTAGAACATTAAGACTGTGTTTTAAGTGCGTGTATTAGTGGATCCCATCGTTATATTTCTCCTCAATCATATATATTTTATGCAAGTAGTTAGTGACCTCAGCAGTTCGTTCTATTCATTCAAAGGCTTCCATTTAGAAATTTTACAGATACAGGCACCTTAGGTCTAATAATTTCAAAGATTTTTTTTTTCTCTCAGTGACAGACAGACATACACAAGTGTGTTAATTGACAGAGTATCTTACTTACCTCCATAATGCATTCTTATGTTTTATATACAGGTAAGCTTCAAGAATGCATTTCTTAATCCAATGAAATATTTATCAGATCTGAGATCTAAAGTGTACATATTCAATTTTTTATGCACACCTTTACATGATTCATGAAATTCACCCATAATGTGAGTTCTTTTCATTAAATTTTGTTTTTATGTATCATTGTTACCCTTTTTTTACAACCAGATTTATATTGAACTGACAAATATCATTCAGGTATCTTTGAACAAAGTAGCTCTTACCTTTTGATAGAAATCATGGTGCTCTGGCACCTGCGGTAGGTTTCTCTGTAAACAAACAAAAAAGAAATAAATTCAGGATAATGCTAAATTTGCAGTGAAGTACAGTGTGTTATATTACATGACTTAGTTTCTTTATTAAGAGTTTCTTTACAAGTATGTTCAGAGACGGACACTGCTACATGGAATGACAGACATTAAAAAGAATATTTTGAATGCCTAGAGAAATGCACTGTTTCACTTAACCCAAAATGGATTTTGGATTGAAGACTGTTGGATTTCTTGATCAAATTTGTGTTCTCATATATCTTTAAAGGGCATCTGGATTTTCAGTCAAAAGCACACTCCTATAAACCAAAACTTAGACTTGCATTACAGGTGCAAGGGAGTATAATTTACTGGTGAGAAATAATTTGACTGTTGAGATGCTTGTCTGTTGGGTTTTTTGGTTTCACTGGGGCTTCTGTGCTTGTTTTTATTGGTAGCTCTGCTGCAATATAGGTGAGATACAGGCTTTTGTCATAATTTTACAGAATACAGCATGGAGGGTGGGCATATGGGAGCTACCTCATACACAGCATGGAGGACTGTGAGCTCTGTTACTGAAGCAGCAGTAACTGGTCCAAAGCTCAAAGGGTTTGGTTGAGCTGCTTATGGCTCCATGTCCTTCCATGCCGCTCAGTGCCTCCCAGCAGCACTCAGTGAGGTTACTATGAGGCGCCCTCCATCACTCAACAAATATTCCTTCAGCTGTCCCTAGAAACAGCTACCCAACACTTGGTTAACATGGGCTGGAACTGAAAGTAACAACCAGGAACGCAGTTTATTCCTCTAGAAACCAGGTAAATGCAGCAACACATTGATACCCTGCAAGCCAGACACAAAGAATGTCACACTGTCCAGCCAGCATTGTCAAGAGTGCAAAGCATTTATATAATCTAATAGATAGTTGAAATTTTCTGTATAATTGCCTTTTTCCTTTTTTTTTTTTTTTTGGATACACAAGGCTTGGTTCTACTTGCTAAACGCACCTTTGAGGCACTCTCAACTCATACTGACCCAGTAGGAGACAAGGGCTTGGCGCTTTGTATAATCTGCCCCTCAAAAATGCAAGGAACAAAGAAGAGTTTACAGTGTCATTTTTCAAACTCTGCTGAACAGCAGAAGACTGCTGATATTACATTACAGCATCACAAAATCATAAGGAAAATGCTTCAACTTTCTAAAACATTCAAGGCACCAAATTGCACTACTTAATGCTAACTGCACATTGTATTTATTTTTGTTAAGAGAAGGAATACTTTTAAGTAATAACCCCGGCTACTGACCCTTTACACAAACCAATTCGTCAATTGACATTTGAATCACTTTTTCTTTCCCTTGATTTCAGTGCGAGGAAAAGAAAATCCAAACACCATCCCTCTTTCCTTCATAGTGAATATCAACATTTCCTCAAATGTTAAAGGCAGAAGACAGAATGTCTCTATCGTGAAAATGCATCTACAAAACATCTCTCAGGCTGGAAATTTAATTGAAGTTCAAAACCAGCAAAAGAATTCTGACTTCTAATAGTGACTCCTATTTATAAAAACGCATATTGTACACATATGTATATACACAGTGTGTATAACTTTACATGTTTCACATAGATGTTCCACTTCAAGTAGTCAATTGGTTGAGATCAGGATTTTATTTTTCCTTGAAATAGTTACTGTCACAAATACTAGAAAACATTCCTGCAATAATTCCAGTGACAGAACTACCTGCATAGTCAGCAATTTCAGCTCTGTTAAGGACCAGAAAATATTTACGAGTTTTTCAATTAAAAGGTAACAAAAAAAAAAGAGAATTGTTTAATGGCTGAAACCACTGTAAACACTAAGGTCAACTACTTAGAAGAATAGAAAGTAACTGCAAGACTATTTTCCTTGAAGTTTTCCTCTAGAATATTGTAATCTGGCATGCTAAGCAATTCATTCACCTTTGAGAAAGGGCTCCAAACCACCAGATTTTTTGGATTTGGAACATGACTAAACCTTCAGAAACACAGTCCAACACTACTTTTAGCTACCTTGTTAAGTTAGCCAGAGCTCCTAGAAATGTTTTCAAAAAAAAAAATAATTAAAAATTAACTAATTGTTCAGTGGTTTCATTTCTCCACTGTCAGGATTTCCCAAACTTGCACAAAACCTTCTTGTTATCTCTAGCAACTAGCCATAAGCTTGCTGGTTTTCAATAGCTAAAGGAATTCTCTCCACCTCAGGAACAAGAAATATTGTTTGGGCATGAACATTATCCTGAAACTTTACTCAAAGAGAAGAAAACTACACAAGTCTGGGAAAAAAGCATTCCTCAAGATGAGCATGCATGCCTGTGTCTGGGCTAAACCTTTTGTTTCACTTTTGTGGAACTCTTGCCTCAATTAAATAGTATCAGTGTTGATAGCTCAATCTCCAGGAAATGCTGCCATTATGCCATCACAGAAAACTGACGCTGATTCCCTCTTGCAGCTCTCATCAGTGAGGCCAAAAGTGGGCAGAGAAGCTGACTTACTCTTTCACTCTCAAAAGGAGAGGATCACCACAGAAGCATCCTTTGTGTGCGGACACAGGGTTACCAGCCTGGTACACAAGTCATGTGTTAGATTTATTTAGAAAAATGAATGAAACTAACAAGAGATGCTGCCACTCTCTCACTAGTTCAAAGAAAAAAAAGCATTTAAACAATTCATAGTTTATAACAAGGCAGATCACAAAGAATAAAAGAAAATAAATGTTACATAAATCATGTAATCTCTTTTCCAATGCAGTTCATTAAGAACTTCAAAAATAAATCAAAATAACATTGCCAAAGGAAAAAAAAAGCTGAGATAATTAGATTTGTACAGTCAACTTATCGTGCTAGCATTCCAAGACATCTTGAAAAGCACACCAACAAATTTTTAGCTAAAAGCATTACTAGAAAGAATACTTCCCCTTTAGATAACAGCTAAGTGTATGAGTAAGGCCACCCAGAGCAGCTCCAAATACTGTGCACGCTGCTTTTTCTCCTTCCCAATTTTAAAAGCAAATGCATGGTACATTCAGCTAAGTATCCAGGGTAACGAAACAGAAGACCAAGAATATGAAATGACCAGGGCACTGAACCTGTGGGCAGCCCACACTGCTTTCACAGCAACCCAAGAAGGCAGGAGAGCACAGATTCTACACTTTCACTTCTCCTTGAGAAGGGGAACATGCCATGAGTGAAACCTGCTGGACCCAACACTTACAGCCCTGGAGACTATGGATCTGCTTTGGGATTTCTGTACTTTAAAGCCATAGTAGATTCTTATAGGTTCAGTAAAGCTGTGAGGAAGAGAAGCTCAGATATGCCTCAATGAGCAGATACATACTTTAAAGTTGCTACATCCTGTACACTATATAATATGTATACCTCTTAGCATTTTTTAACTTCTCAGAAATTTCTACCAGTGAAAATTTTTGCAATTTGTCTGTGTCCGCCCACAGCTTCTTTGATATTTGGCTGCAAAAACATCTTTTTTTCTGAATAGCTACTAGTATAGCCTATGAAAACTACTATTTTTTTCTAGGCTTAAATACAGGGAGCACTTCCTAATGCCAAAGTTCCTCTTCTAGTTTACTAACAAAAGACAGGAGACAACACAGGAAATGTGAGTGGAGCCGAGAGGTGCATCAAAGTCTCCCAAAATTTATGTTGTGTTTATTTTACAGAAGACAACAGAAATATCCCTCACACCAAGCCAAATACTTGAATTTTTATTGAAGTTAAATTCTTGAAGTCACTGGATTAAATCCTAGTTTCAGTTAAGACGTTGTATGCCTAAAATCTTACAAAAAGGCTGGAGAAAGGACTGACTGCAGAAGTTCACCTTGAAATTTAATTTCTCACTTCATAGACAGAATTTCCAGGGACAAAATGCAGTACACCAGTGCCTTCTCATTTGCTTGTGTAGCACCATTGGTCAGAGGTTCAATTCAGTCATCCCACCATGCAACATACGTTCCTCACACAGAGGGGAACCACTAGCACATCTCCCAAGACTGCAAACTGCATCCCAAGGTGAACCAGTCTTATACAGATCATCACAACATCATCTCAACTTTCAGGTGCTGGAGAGATAGGTAGGAGCAATGGTCCAGAATCTGGGCTAACATCTCAAGTCATGGGTTCAGAAACTCCTCTGGGACCACCGGAAAATCCCTCGGGTTTTTTTCTACCTTGTCTGTAGGGTGAGATGATAGTACAATTTCACAAGACTGACTGAACTGAGAAATATTGCAAGAATAGGATGTCTGGTAAATATCTAAGATCCACAAGTGATATCAAATGGTAAGAAAATACAGTATACAAAAAATATGCAAAAATAATCAAGAGAACAACTAGAGCCAGGCAAGCAGAAACAGATGGAAAATGCTATTCAGACTAGAAAAGGCATCAATAAGCTCTCCTCAGAGAGGGAAACTAAACACAGTCACAAGACTTCCTTTGGGTAAAAAGAAGCAGATAGGCAAATGAAAATAATGTGTGTTAATGAAACCCAAAACAACACTAAAAACACTTGAGCAAGTTAAAGATGCCAAGTCCTCCATTTTAACCTATTAATGGTTCTACAGACCCTCCAAAACCACAACCCTGGTACAACCATTTGCACAGCATTCTCTGGAACAAGCTCTGTTATAGTTCAAGAGCAAGGTGATTAAAAAACCTCTGCCTTTGTCATGTATAACCTTGGAGCATGCAAGAGAAAAAAAGCATGCTGGAAACAAAGAACCAGTAGTGACAAATGAAGCCAAGACCCAGCAGGTACAGCAGAGCAAGATAGCATGTATCATGCTCTAAAGTACTCTGCCTTATACTTTGTTGGTTGCCTTTGTACATTACAAAATTCTGAGTAACTGAAGTTGCTCTTTACTATTATAGAATAAGTGAAGTCTGTACTTTTCAGATATCAAGTGCTACAGAATAAGTCTGACATGCAAGATAGTCAAATAATGCAATAATCGATTAATCGTTTTCAAGCACAAGCCTTGCAAGAGTTGCCACCGAAGGATCATGCAATGCATTGCTCACAAGTATTCAGCTGGCTGCATATATCTGAAAGCATTCACTAACTGAAAATTGCTGCTTGGGTAGTAATTATTAGTCCCTTGGGTTTTAATCCAACCAATGAGCAGAAAAAACACCATGTGATTCAGACAACCAAGCATTTACAGGCAAGAACTGCCCATTAAATGATATTTATAGTCATTCATTAATAATCCACAGACTGAACTTTGTTCTCCAATTATATTGCAGATACTTACACAATCATGAATACAACTGTAGAAATCAGAATGATGTATGAAGAAGGAAAAATGCTAAATGCATCATATAAATCACATACAATACATAAATTGACTATCATTTAATACAGCCCTATGTTTAGCAGTTAAAACTGCTGCTCTTATTTGTTTTACACTTTTCTTCTACAAGAAACAGCAATGTCTTACAACACTTCTGTATATTTTGTAGCTTTACAGACTAAAGCTCAGGCAGATGATACAATTTCCTCAAGAAAAACACAGCAGTGGAGTCAGGGACGAACCCAGATGTCTTAATTTTCAATGCAGGAATTATTCCAGACTTCATTCTTTCATTCAGTGCTGAAGACAGATGTTACAAAAATAATTTACACTGCTTTAGGTTTATTTTTTGGATTTCAGTGGAATGGTCTTTTTTATTTGGTAAGTGAAATGAATACAATGTAGTCCTTGAAATAAAGCCTGCCCTTGAAATTATGCTTGGAAAAAGGAACCCTAACCTGTTATTTGCACGAGCAATGAACTCAAATTTCAAAATAGCAAATTTCAGCAAAATAAATTGGAAGAGTTTGAACCTCTGACTTTCCTCAAAATATGCAGAAGGAACATGTTTTCAAGAATACTGTTGTCGATTATGGGTGCACAAATACTTTAATTTCTTTTAACAAAAGTTTAGACAGTGAAGTTATTAAAGAATCTGTGCCCTCTCATCTCCAAAAATGCACCGCTTTGTTAAGAGATACAGTTGGTGACTTCCTAACACTGATTAACTTCAGGGAATATGGGAATAAAGAGCAAGTCTCGTTAGCCACTCTCACAAAAAAAGCAGAGAGGAACCTCACAATATTACGGATACCTTTAAATCTATTATTTCTGCACTGTGCGTGGGTTATTGGATACAAATGCACGGGAACAAGCATGCAATCACATTGAGATGATGCCACTGTGACAATGGAAGGAAACCTGAGGATGGGGTCAGGAGCTGCTAGGAGATACAAGCTTGTCCTTGCAAAGAACAGTTCTATAGAAACAACCTCAAGGGCAGGCTCTGCTTGCCCTTCTGCTCCTTGGGGACAACAAAGCATCTGGTCCTTCAAAGCACCATGCCACCTCACTGCTAACCCAAACAGAATTCCAGGTCTACAGCCTGAGCTTATTCCCCATTTTAAAAGGCTTTTTGTGGTTAAAGGAGATATATAACCAGAGTGACAATCCACGAGACAGCACGAATTCATGAAGACAGAATTACTGAGTCAGGGCAAGAAAACGTCTTTTGGACTTGCCTTACATTCTGATATTTTTCCTCAACAACTTTGCCAAGCAATAATAGAGAAAAAATAAACCACAGTCTGGTTTCTGGGTGGCTAAAGTGGTTATATCCCAGGCATAAAATACCAAACAAAACTATCTTTTAATAAAAAACTTTCCTTCAACGTAAAATTGATACTTTTTTCTGGTTTATGGATAATTTAGCTTGATTACTATAATTGTCAGAAAAATGTTGAAATAGAACTCTCCTCTTCTTTAAACAAAGATTGTCTTACACGCTTGGGATCAATCCGTTGACTCTTTGCACTAGTGGGATAACGCAGAGAGTAAAGTTTTAAAGAGACACAGAAATTTGCCTGTCCTGACCCACTAAGCAGTACTGAAGGAACGTGACATTCCCCATGACTGCTCAGTACAGACAAGGTAAAATGAACAAGAAGCCAACAGCACCCAAAGCATCACCTAGCTAAGGGAGGGAGACACCCAGTGCTACACCCTGGCTGCAGGTGCAGAAGAAGCATGCGAGACTTTTTGGAGCTGCAGGGAGTGCAGGACATTACGTTGCCCCCAGCCAGCCGGAGGCAGACTGCCTCCAGCCACACTCCAAAACGCCTCAAGCCAGCTCCACTCCGCTGTTCCCTCGCTCACCATTCCCCAACCATGGCTAAAACACTGTAAGGCACAATTTAACCAGCATGGCTGCTTCCCAGAGAAAACTCACTCTCCAAAGGGTCCCTCGAAATCATATACAAGACCCTAAGACAGACAATATTGATACTTTTCAGCCTCATGATGTTAACTTCAATACCTAATTCCCATTAAAACACTGACAAATGTATCCTCTATTGTAATTATACCATCTAGTAAAAAGACAGACCATACATACTCAGTCCTTTGTAACTAAAAGCAAACTCTCTTTTACTCTCTGAAGTATTGGAGAAATGGGCTGAAGTTTTATCTTATTGCAGGCTCCTTCTCTATAAGTAATGAGTTACTGTGTCATTTTTAAATTGCTGCAGCAAGCCACTGCCTGAAGTGGCTTGTCCACCTCTCGTTCTTATTTCATACTCTGATTACTGAAATACCATCTTTGGGGTTTTTACTGTTAGGTTTAGCTTGTGCAAAGCTGACCTCCTTGAACAAAGCCAGAACACTGCTACAGGATAGTATTCCTTCTTTGAGAATAAACTACTTGTTCACACATTTCACAGTCTATCACAGTCGTCCCCCAACTTCTCAGTACCAAATGAGAGATGTCATCACCTAACAGCTTGGCAAATGGCACCTTTTGCTAAATGAAGCCTGGAAAAAGTTAAATTGACTTCTTCTGAAGCTTTTATCTGCCCAGTTTACTTTATGTGGACACAAGGTCACAGCCTCAAGAGCAGCAGCATACTGAACCAGGAAACAATGGATCTGAAATTTTGGGGTGCAGTGTGTGTGCGGGGGGTGTTTAACTTCCATCTAAAATTAAAGACTGCAAAAATGAGACTGACAACATTCAGTTGAAAAACTACTCAGAAATGAACAATGCAAAGTCTGCATAGCCCTAGCCTCTATTTACTTAGACTCCCAAGCCATTCCTTTCTGCATCAAAATGTTATCCATGAGCTTTCCTTTAGTGTCATTCTTCACATGATAGCCAAGTCAGACAGTGACTATAAAAACTGGCTGCAAACATTTAAAAACTGAAAAAATTTCTTGTTATTACTCATACAATCCTGTAAAACACATTAAAATCCTTTGAGGGGGTTTCCTTGTTGTTTTTCTGTGTGTTTGTTTTTAAATCACAAGGTCTATTTAAATGGTCAGGTCAAACCTGGGATTTTGCAGCATACCCTCATTCGTTTGTTCACTCTAACAGCTCCTCAGTTTCTGTCACTCAGAGTAAAATATGCCATGTCCCTGAAAGCTTAAATAGTGACAGAAATGCTATTAAAACTCTAGCAAACTCTTGCTCAGCATTTCAGTATTTATGTTATACACCATATTTGGCATTTCTACTGTTGCATATTATAACTGCTTTGTTCAGAATGCTTTACACATATTGTAATTTATTAGGATCTCTTCTAGTGTGTAATTTGTTCTAATTTGCCTGAAATATATAATACCTATTATTTACAGATTATGCACTTTTTTCCTGGCCCCTCCAATGTCTCAGTTTTATAAAGCTTGAGATAAAAAGGTCCAGTTCCAGAAACTGGCAGAATTTACAACCTGTTAAGATTCTATATACAATCTTCTCAACAGTAGTTCATATTAAAGACAAGAGATATAACTGTAATGTAACTTTCATTAAAAGAAAAACCAACACAAAACACATGTGATCAAAAGCAAGAAACTGCAGTATGAATAAACTGGTGAAACTGTTTCATGCGAAATCTGATGGAGACGTTGCTAAAAGGGGTTCTCCAGCTTGGAGTGTATATGACTTAATACTGGTAGGACTATTTTCCACGTGACACTCCTAAGGATAAAACAAGCTCCCTTCATAGTTTGCATATTAGCAGATTTCTGTTGTTAACAAGGGAGTCTTGCACACACTGTTCTCTCCTGAAGTCTTAATTTTGTTCTTTTATTTCTTTGTCAGTTCCTTTTATCTACAAAGAAAGTCACACATCCTGCAGTTCCTTGTGCATATGCAATACTTTTCTCTAACATACCCATAAGTATATGCACATGTATGTTTTCTAATTCCATTATGAGAAAAAAAAAAAGGAAGAACCTTTGAGCACATATTACTTACCATCCTTGGATTTGAAATTTAGATTTGAGTCTCCACTCACTGTTGTAAAATGGTCCTAAACAACCTTTGGTCTACCCGTTCCACATACCCCAGTTTACACGTGAGATCTTCTCATAAAGGACAATGCTTAATGTTTTTTCAAGTCCCAGAGCTCTGACCCATCAAAAAAGAGCACACTTCTGGTATACAAGGGACAAAACTCATCCCTGGAATACCACCACAGGGGCTGCCTTTTGTACATTACATAACCATTATCTAGTGCTTGAAATGAATGTGCATGTCAGAGAAGTTTTAAGAGCAGATTTCTATTTTATCCGTACATTAGCAAATCTTTAGAGATTACCTGGCTAATTGAATAGCGCCATAATTCCCCTGCACCGAGCCTGTGGAATGACTGCCATTCAAACATGGAATGGAAACAGAGACTGCAGTATGGCAAATTTAATACAAAGACTTTTAACAGCAATTGCCAGAGGACCTCTCAAAATTAATCACTTTCAGATAGAACAATGTTGCTAATTCCTATTTAAGTTTGAAATATTTAACACACTGATCTTTTCAGAGAGTAGTTCAAAGAGCATACTCCTCCACTCCACAGGCAACTAGGGACTATAACAGGATTGCAAGAACACCAGAGTGGCTCTGCAGTAGCTTATAAAGATGGTGAGTTAGCCTGGTTACTGGGATAGTTACTGCATCAGTTTAGTTCAGCAATAGGTTTTAAAGAAAAACAAGTCAAAACAAGGCATCAACAACGGTCTCCTTTTCTGCAGATCAACAGGGCTTGTCAATGGCTGACGTCAGAACAAGCTGAGGCCCAGGTCTAACCACATACAGCAGGCTGGATGTACCCATACATCTCTAAGTCAGATCTGTTTGGTTTCCCAGCATGTGCTGATCAGTTTTTATGTCAAACAGATGCACATGTAAACTGCTTAATGTCAAGTCTTTCTTCCTTTGATGCTTTGTTCTCCTTGCCAAATAAACATGCTTAGGTTGTATGTCTGATCATTGCACACCAGCTGCCACAACTTCCTGCAAGGAAAAAGACAAGGGTGCCGAGACTCAGGTGAACCAACTGGCTAAGTTCTATCGGCACACATAGTACTGCTGTAAGGCCTGGCCTAACACAGATATGTTCCCTAAGAACGGGTAACAACCTTACACATACAAGTTAAAGGATATATCAAGAAAGACCAGGAAGAAAACAGGTGAATAACTAATTCTTTAACCTTGGTAACTTTTACCAATATCCTTAAAGCTAATATTTGAGAAAACAGAAGCTTTGGTTAAGAGTTTTATTAACAGAGCTACCAATCCTATCAGTTTTCAAGTGTTATGGAAATGCTCCAATCCCCTCTTTTACATGAAAAATCTACAGAGATTGACCTGAGGCCCAAAGACTCCCATTCACCTCAACTGCCTTTAGACTGAGACATCAGATGCATGAAAATACATTAAAAGTAATCTAATTTAATTAACTCTTTGCTTAATTACATCCATTGGAGCCAAACTGACAGCTAAAGATTGAGTTTTCACAACCTTTTCAGGAAAAAAAGACTTATAAAGGGGTTTAAAACACTGTTAAAAGTATAGTGCTTATGCATTGAAAGAGCTTTGCTAACATTTATCTATAGCAGATAAGAACTTGAAAGTTTCATTTACATCAGTTTCATTCACTTCAGTTTCATTCTGAAGCTCCATAGGATTAAAACAACATCTAAACACTCAAGTGGATCCCAGCTATGCCACAAATCTCACTCATCTTCTTGTGGAAGAGGATTTATGAGCTTTTAGTCTTCTAATAAACTTCTCAAGTTTGTTATGGCAACATATACTGTGTATGCCGTACCACATACAGTAAAGTATACTGCAACACATACTGTGGCCACAGTGCAGTGTGGCACATGGCGCACAATCTGTAGAGCCTTTGGAAGGAAGAGATCTGGGAGACAGCTGTCTGCCATCACAGGGGACTAAATCAGGATGTATGCTTCCCAGTTATCATGTTTCCTTTTAAATAACACTCAAATATTTACACACAAACATACATAAGCACATGCGCACACAAACTTGCCAACACACTGGTGAGTATTCACTCAATACTCACTACTCAATATTGCATGTCTTCTATAATACAAAATCCCAGCTGCATAAAACAGTTTAGTAAGTGTATATTGAAAACCAGCTTCAAAGACCACAGAAGTTAGTGTGAGTTCAGTGAACTAAATTACAGATTCATCTTGTTGCTGTAGAGTAGGTTAGTTTTCATTTTATGAATCCTGCAGGTTTTTGAGTGTGAGGCAGTTATAGGTGGCTCTTGTGAGATAAGCCATTGTTTCCTCATCTTTTCTATCTACATTTGATGCCCACTTTTCAAATAGCTGCAGACTGAAACTGTATAGTATATATCCCCACAGCATTTTTTATTTTGCTAAGATGATGATCAAGGTACAGAGTAATTTCTTTCAATCAGTCATAGCACTGGCCTATCAGAAGAAAATGCAAATAGGATTAATCCTCATCCTACACAAAGATCAATTTCTAAAACATTATCTCCTCCTCCAGACATCCATAGGCTGCAGCCAGTAGGCAACATGAGAACCACCGCAGTCTTGCCTCCTCTCAGAGGAAGTACGACAAAGAAAACTGCTGGGAACCACTAGTTCTGCTTCCAGTCTAACGACTGACCATATGCATGTTACTTTTCCTACTTCTCACTTACTCCAATTGCAAAAACTGGCTTAATGAACTCCCCCTCTGTATGGTACCCAAACTGAAACTCAAAACGTAACTCTCAGTTGCACACTGCATAGCACTTCTCTTCATGAGGAACACTCCCTATTACCTGCAAAAAAATATCAAGGCTATTGCTGCATTCACTTCTGCAAAGTTTCAGTAAAGCATATGGATCTCACATTCTTCAAAATACGTGGTGGCCAGCTTCAGGGCAGACTTTTTAAACAGGACTAGATCATTTCCTTCTTATTACTTTATGCTAATGCCTTTATCATCACATGCTAACCAACAGGAAAATATAGTTCCTGTTCTTGAGCATGTTAATGTACAAAAAGTACTGATTTTATAAAACTATTCTTTTAATTATGTACTTGAAAAACTGCTTAGATACATGAAAATTAAATAGATCTAATGAAGTGGAATGGAGTGCTAAGTTTAATTAAACAAATTAAAAAAATTTGCAGAAAAGATATTAAGTGATCTTTTGAAATGGAAATGGTATACTTAGTTCTACACGTCACATTAAGATTACAGCTGAGAGGGTAAAATACTCCCAAATGCACCCTGGTAAATTCTGCAGGGCAAACAAAGTACACTTCTACACATACAATTTCTTATAAATATTTACTCAGATGAAAAAATTGTTTGTCTGCACTTTGTCTTTACTTTTAACATACATCCTAGGAAACACACTCCACATACTTTTTTCTACAAACGATGAATTTTTACTGAAACTTCGAGAATTTTTTTTACAGTAATCAATCTCAGCATCTGTACATCTCATGAAAACCTGAGTCCAAGTGCTCTGCTTGTCCAGAAACACGACTGAACGCAGGTAACCTGTCACAGCTCTCCAGCAGTGCCCCAGTGCTTTCACCCATCAGGGGTTTTTCCTAAGCAACCAAGAAAGTTTGCAGAAATTGTCTCGTGTGTAATTCTGAACACACATACTGAGAAAAATCAACTACTGTAAAACTTGAGTGAGGTTATAAATGAGCATTTTTTGTCAAGTTACGAATTGTTTTACAGCATTTCTCCTTATCTTTCCAATTCTACCTCAGCAACCTTTGGGTTTCCACAGACAGTCCCCCTGCAGGTTATCAGGCAGTGACCACCCAGCTCCAGACAGGTACAAATAAGTCTTCTGCAGTGTTGCTAAGCAGCCCTGCAAGTTTATGGCAACTTTCAGAGCCTTATGGTTTTTCTTCTTAAACTGTCAATTAAACATGAGAAACGATGCCTCATTAAAGAAAAAGTTATCTACCCACCACATGTGCTGACAGTGCAGAAGATAGGCACTGCAAGAAGAAACCCCCTCACCAAAACACCAGCGCTTTGGGAAGGATCATCTCTGACCCTCCTAGTTCTTAGAGAAGGGTCTGTCCCCTCAATTCTGAGCACCCAGCTGTTCAGAAATACCCACAGGTCCCAGCTGAGGTGACTTCAGCCCAAATTACCAACCATGACACTGACAGGCCTAATGCAATACCACACATAAATAGATGCCTTTTGCTCACTGCAATGAGGCTGGCACTGAGCATGTGATAAAATGGGAGCTGTGGGCATGGATGTCCCATGGGACTGGGACACATTGTACCACCCATCCCAGTGTAGGAAAACCAGGGCCAATTTTAAGGCAAAGCAGCACTGGGGCGAGCATGCCCTACCCACGCTGCCCTGAAGCACTGAAATCCCAGCACAGACTGCCTTATTCCACATTTAAGAAACACCCTTCCTCTTCAAAACTAACCAAAAAACCCCAAATAAGGCACAGAAAACGCTGTTCAAGGTCTCCAATTGTAATTATTTCTTCTCTCCCACCACTCCCAATTGCAACTAGTTTAAAAAGAGAGAGAAAAAAAGACTTTGCCATAAAACCTAATGCCTGAAAAGCTTTCAAAAAGACTTAAAATAAGCATTTGTCTCTCTTCATAATGAGTTGAGCTCAGAAGTCACAGAAAGGTCATATCACAAAGGGAGTGGCTCCTAAGGCGACGAGAAGCCTTTATTACTTTAACTAACCTCCTTGAGGGCAATTTCACATCCATAATACAAACTATTCAAACAATGCGCACTGGAAGCAGGTAAATGATCACCTTGTATGTGCTCAGATTTTGATTACCCGTTTTATTTTGCTCCATTTGAAATCTGACAGGGCTAATTCTTTAATCCAATATTTTTAATGTGCTCGGTTATATCAGATAGATTATTTTTTTTTTTGTCAGTACAGCTGAATGGCATGGTAATTAATAATAATCCTAATGATCAGAGCTTGCGAAATAAATTATTACTGAATAAGCAGAATTAAAATTCTGTATAGTCCTCTTGTATCTGAAAGTAATGCTTGCACGTCTCTTTAAAGTGTTATATTTCATAGATAAAATTTGAATGGAGTGTGGCTGTCTTTTAGATCTATTGGAAAGAAATAGGAATGATTTGTAGTAGAGGGTATGTATTATAAATGTACAGAATTTCTAAAAAGGCCTCATATTTTTGTACCACCTTCATCCTGTTAGCAGGAAATCTTACAGAGTTCTTGCATTTGATGAAATCACCTATAATGCACTTTATTCTCCCCACCCCGTAGATCTAGGAGAGGACAAAACAGACTCTCTGCTTTGTATCATCTTCTCTGCAGAGTACTATATACCTTCTCACTTTTTGGTTTACCAGAGAAGTATTACCTGCTTTGTGTGCAATTATGACATAGCACAGTCAAAATTGAGAGGACTAATCATGTTCAATGTTTCTGTTCCAGTAGCTGCCAGGTTTAATAGAAACAGAGATGAATTGGGGTACTGCCTCCTGTGTATACAGCCCACCTCAGCCCCTTTCCAAAGACAGTTTAGTATTTTTATCTCTACTTGGATGAGAGGGAGACTGAGGAAGAGAACCAATTGCCATCAATATTTTAAAATACTCAGATTAATACTAATAGCCAATCCAACTCCCACTCAGTGCCCAAAAGAAAATGCCCTCTGATTTTCAATGCCAGTGCATGGCAAAAGCCCAGCTGTCCAGGTACCTGTGAGCTTGACCACTTAGGGAGTGTTTTCGTGTTACATGGGACTATTCCAGGTGTTCTGCAGATTATCTTTGTGGGTCGTGTTACAAGAAATACCAGCAATTTTTTCCTCTGAACCCCCAAAGCAGTCAGTACCTAGTGAGAGAATCTTCCTGTCAAACACAACAGAGAGGCATTCTGAAAAACAAAGCAAACTAAAAAACAAAACCAGCATCAAAATACCATAGCAAAGCATCAAAACACCACAGGAAAAGAGGGGAAGGAAATAGCCTAAATTAATCAGAGATTAGTATCATTAATCAAGGGAAAGATGCTTGAACCAGAATCACTGTGTTAAAAGGCAATAGAAAATGTGTTTGAGCCAGAATCACTGAGTTACAAGAAGGTAACAGAAAACAGTGCAGAAAAACAATTGATTTTTGGGGTGTACTAATGAAGAAAACTCTGGGACAAAATCTGGTAACACCTCTTTTCTTCCATCATGAAACAGTTCAGGAAAAACACACACAGCAGGACAGATGTATCCTTTACCTGCCAGGCCTGGAAGGCTCCTCTCAGCACAACACATGTCAAGGAGACAAGCAAATTCTGAGCCTCCATCCAGAGACTTTTCTTACCAGGCTTCAAATTTTGACCCTTTCAACTTAGGGTTTCTATTTTACTTTTCATTTAGAGCAATATCAACTACACATTTACTTCAGCAACACAAAATGAAAGAGATTCTCACACGGTTCCAAGAGGCCAGACTTTAAGAACAAAAACCCTAATACAGGAATATCACTAGGCTTGCAATAAAACTAAAAGACTTGACATCACTGCTGTGCCACCTTTACTGTTTTGAAAGGCTCTGAAGAGATTTTCTTCTTGGGAAGATCAAATAGAAAATAGGGTCCAAGGACTTGGTCAGTATTCTTTAGTGCCTGCCAAAGCCTCATTCCAGCTCTACTTTTGAAGTCACTAACCTGAGTGCTTACAACACTCAAGTGCAGCACAGATTTATAATATGTTTTTATTTAAAGAGAAGAAATAACCTACAGTACCAGGCGTGAGATGATATATATCCTGTCTCTTCCGAATGAACTGCTGCAGCAGACATTAAAAAGGAAAGGTGAGTTTTAAGAATACAGCTTTAGAAAAAACACTCCACCAGCTAAACCTATTTCATCCCCACTTATATCTTATTTTTAAGAAGGGAAGACAGAATGAATTAAATTGAAAGCCATGTATTAAGTCTTTAGAATTTTCACAGAAGTTTATTGAACAAAACTCCTATGAAGCTGCCTGCTTTTTTATCCACAGAAACCTATTTATAGGAGCTGAATTCTAATAAACACAGATTGCAGTACAAAGAAAAAAAGGTCAGCAGTGTATGCTCAAAGCTTTATTGATGTCTTGTCAATCAATCTTTTATTTTGTTGTTTAATTTTATTTTTTTTTAAAGAAAAAAAATGCATGTAAGCACTTTTTCTCCTAATAGTGGATTTATTGAGCATTTCAACAAATCAGATCATAGATACAATAAGCGATGATGGCCGATTATCAACTTTGTGTTTTCAGGTCAGGTTGTAAATTGACCCTGTGTTCGCTTCTCTTCTTTCTGGGGAATAGCCAAGGCCCTTTTCAAATACAATAATTTCCAATAGATTTTTTTTTTCCCCCATGCGTTCAACATTCTAGAGGAGCAAGCTTAGTGGGGAAAAAAGCAACTCTGTTGGACAAATGTATACAGTCACATATATTGTCTTCTCGTAAACTAGTTAAAATAATAAAGTTGACTCTTAAATCTACGAGGGGTGAATCCAAGGAATGTAAAACTTTAGAGAACAGCCTTTAAAACCACAGCGTTTGCCTCCTAACAGTTGGTGTGAGCTCTGTAGAGCCTAGTAATGGACCTCAGGTCTGATCCTGCACATGAAAGGCAGAGCTGCCAAGCCCCCCTGACTCTGGTTAAGTGGTCAACCTTTCTTTCCAAGGCAAACCAGCCACCCTTTCCCATCTGGCTGCAGTCCTTCCTCAACATTTAATTTCTCCAACTCTTCCAATATCCTTTTCAGTTTTGTAATTTTGAGGGCCGGTGATCAGTACCTCCACGTAGTACTTTAGACAGGACTGCCCATGGCATTACTCTGTTATTTGTCACCTATTCTCTTTAATTTTTTATCTGAAGCTTGACACTTCACACTTGAGGAGAAGTCAACACTGAGGTCTCCAAAGTGATAGTGGATTCCCTTACCTGAGTTGACACAGTTAATTTAGCAGACTGCAAAGTACAGTGACAGACTATTTTCTTCCCTCCAGTATACATTATTTTGCATGCACTTGCCATCACACTGTCTGTACGATTCTTTAGTTTTGTTCTTTTAAATCCTTTCTTCCTAATATAAAAAATAAGAATACGCAGACAGAAGAAAGCACGGGCATTGCCAAAGCCCCTCAAGAAGCCTAGAGAAAATGGGAAAATATATTTTACTCTATGAGAAACATCCAGTCCACAAAATCCTCCACGAATTGTAACATTTACACCTGCACAACTCCACTGATCTCTTTCCTCATCTTTTCCATAATTCAGTATACGTACACAGTCTGAGAAGTAACCTTGATATTCTAGTTGCTAACTTTTTGCTGTATGGCAGCAGCCTAAGCAAGCATGTAAAGGGGAATTGTGCTACTATATTTTGATGGTAAAAAAAGATACGCTGCATTCTAAAGCATTATCATTTTTACTACTGCAAGCTTAGAATGCACTGGAGGTGCCACCAGGAGCATGCCTCACACTGAATAACTGTGGAAGTTAAATACCTTCTGAAGGGGTGAATGCAAATGAGGTCACTGAAGTGCTCTGATTGTTGCCACAAAAATCATGTAGTTACCTTCTAAAGAGAGAAGTGCCATCACACATAGCAATGTGTATTGGTAGACCAACTGACACAGAATTTTGGAGCTATGGTCCAGTTTGACACCACATATGTCTTAATTTTACATTACAAGCATTTGTCTTTCCTTACAAGACAACGTCATTTTATAAGGACTGACAACTGAACAAGCCCTGTTGTGGTTAGCATTAAAAAGTGACAAGGACAGTACATATGACAGGTGGCTTTTTGCTTTATTTCATAAGAGATGTGACTAGCTTATCTAGGTTAATGAGAGTTAGCTACATAATACTTGTTGAGGGGTCAAAACCAAACTGATTGCAATCTCTTACAAGCATTTTGTAAGCAGCTTTTAATTTCTGTAAATGTGTTTGTAATTTACAGATCTTATCTGACCAATTAAAATTAGTCTAAAAGTATCCCTGGAAAGAATTGTTTTGTATCCCATTTTCATACTTTGCCATTAATGGCATTTGATTAGTTACTGAATACTTTCAGCTGTCTGACTGGATAGCACATTATTATTACTTTTTAAACAGAAGTGGAGTAGAACAATAAATAATGTAAATGCACTTCATGTTCAAACTTTTATTAAACTTTCACAACAGTTTGATGTATACCAGTGGCCACATGAAAATTCACAACAACAGATAATAAGACCCTACAATGAGCAATAAATCAAATCTGTGTCTCCCTTCCAAAAAACACTTTGGGAATCTGTTTTTTATTATTTGGACAGCTCTGATTCTGTCTCTCATCATGAAACAAAAAGCTCTGTGCAGGAAGGAGTCCCTCTGGGACAGATCTTGATGTTGTTCTTTTTTAGATAGTTCAGCTGATTAGAAAAAATGGTGAACCTTGCCTTAACAAGATGTTTAGAAAAGTTTTCAAAAGAAAATGTCTCTGGAATTATAAAACAGGACTAGAGCTATTCCAGAGCATCTCAGCATGGTTCATCTCTCAGATGCAGGTGAATGTTTCCCTCACAAGCAAATGCCAAGATAAAAGGCTTCCTCAAGGAAACATTGTCCCTCTTTGCTTTGTCTACATTTCTACTATTTTGGGAAGAAGTACATTGCTGGAAGAAAAATATATATTTACAATATCCCTCTAGGATTTAGATCAGTAAGGCTTTAATTTTGTGAAGCAACTTGATCAGGAAAATATCTGCACTGGGAGAGTCTGCTACTTTGGAGTTCTGGCTAAAGTAAATTTAAACTCATACATAAACTCAACCCTCTGTTGTTCACAGGGTGGGTCAAATTTTATTTTATAAAATTGATGTAGAAGCCACAAGTTGTTTTCTTCTTGCCAGATCCCCATTACAGGATGTACATTTCTTTTTATTTTACAGAGCATAGAACAAAAATGTCATTATATGCTTCTATAGTACACAGATTTAAGCCTTCCCTTTTGAGAAGTAAATCAATACTGATCCAGAATGAAAACAGCAGCTCTAAGAACAACAGTGGCTCTCCACTTTGAGTCATTTACACCAAAATCCTGACTGCACAGAAATCAATGGCAAAAGTCCAAGTGACACTACGGTATTAATTTCACCATTCATACCTTAGTCAAGCTGCCATGGACTTAGGTAGCAGAGAGCTATTATGAACGGTCAAATCTCAGGTTTCTGTCCTGCTGTATTTAGTGTAACAGTATATATGAAATATATAAAGATACACTAGCTCCAGACATTTTACAAGAGGAAGTTTTTCTTCTTTCACCCATTTTTACACAAAGGTTCACAGAGAACAGATGAGGTGGGAAGGGACCTCTGGAAATCATCTTGTCCCACCCCCACCGAAGCAGGGTCAGCTAGAGCAGGGTGCCCAGGACCAGGTCCAGTTGAGCTTTCAACATCTCCAAGAATGGAGACTCCACAAACCTCTCTAGGCAACCCAGTTCCAGTGTTCAACCAGCCTTAAAGTGAAAAAGAGTGGGGCTTTTTTTTTGTTTAAAAAGAATTTCTTATATTTAAATTTGTGCCCGTTGCCTCTTGTCCTGTCACCGGGCAGAACTAAGAAGAGCCTGCCTCCATCTTCCTTACTACCTCATTAGATATTTGTACACATTGATAAGGTTCTCAAGGCTGAACCACCTCAGCCACCCTTCCCCAGACAGATACTCCTTAATCATCTCTGTGGCCCTTCACTGCATTCACCCCAGTATGCTCATGTCAGTCCTGTACCAGGGAGACCAGAACAAGCTCTGAACAGTTTTACATTCCATATAATAAACACTGGGAAATGCAGATATGCAAATATCTGGAAGTGAACTAACTAATCATTTAATTATTATTCTTGTGTGCTTTATATAGGCTTTCTGACGGAAATGATACCACGTAACATAGAAATCGTATGAATGCAAAGAGATTCCTTGCCTATGATAAAATATTTACTTGTCTCTGCCAACAAAGCCATTACTATATTTATCCTTCCAGCATCCCTTTGAGGTAAGGAATACTAATATACACATTGTACACATGGAAAACAGAAGGACATAGTGACCTACCTAATATCACACAGGAAGTATGCGGAAGATAAGGAATGTCTAAGCATGAGGCTAAATGTTTTACAGCAGATGTGTGAGATATAAAGTGAAAGACTTAAATTATTAATGGAGAAAACTTACATTGCTGCAGGATTCATATGAAAGGATTTCCTAGGGTGCCATATTCTGGTTTCCTGGCATTTCACATAGCTTCCATGAAAGCATACAGAATTTTTCTCCCCTGTATTTTCATTAAGACCCTGGCTGGTCTCAAAGTGAAAAAAAATATATATATATTTCATTTTAGATCTATTCAAGAACTACTATTTTCTTCTATGTTGTCAGTTAGTTTAGATACTTTCCTGTATGTCTCCAACTGTTATATCCTAGGCAGAAATTATAGGACCTCAGCTTTTATTTTGTTGTTCTAGAACATGTAAAATCCTTTCGTATCTTCTCATAAAACAGGCCTTAATAATCCTCATGACCCTTCTCTACATCTGTTCCAGTTTTACTCAACATTCCTGTCCATGGGTGACCAACACTACACAATATTTCTGAGGTTGTACCACAGCCTCTATAATAGTGCTAGCATTTCCTCTCGAAATACCACTCCTAATGCATCTTAAGGTTGCATTGTCTTCTACACTGCTGCATCATTTCTTAGAATAATTCTCTTTATAACTCATGATACAGAGAAATAGAAGTATGGAATCACTATAACTGAAATATGGTTGGGTTTTAAGGAATTTCTTTGAAGGAGAAAGCAGTGGACACATTTCATAGATTAACCGACCAGTCTTGTTCAGCTCGGAAGCATATGGAGATGTGAAAGAAAAGGAGAGATGGAAAAGGAGAACTGGTGGGTGTTACATACAAATGGATCAGGAAGATGAGAGCATAGAAGCAATGATTTCTTATGTGTAACAGCAGGAGGATATAGCCTCCCTTTCCTGCTTGGAAGTTCTCTGAACAGCTTGACACAGACAGAGGGCTTGCCTGGCTCCTAATTTCTAAACACAGGGGCCAGTTATGAGAGCCCTTTTTTAGACAGCTTACTCTGAAAAGATGATTGACACTGATTAAGTGAAAACTTCAAGTCTACCTGTTTGAATAAGCATTATACAGAACTGCTTCTTGATCGTTTTGGCTCAGTATTCAGAACGAACTATTCAGCTTGTAAGAGCAGACCTTCACGCTCTCATCAGAGCTATGCTATTGTCAGGAAATAAATACGAAAATTGTGCCATTTTGTTACTTTAACATATCATAAAAATCGAGATAGTACCCTTTTTTACTAAATGTAAAAAGCAGCTTTTCATACAGCTACCACAGAGCTGAGAAAAATCTAGAATCTGAATTCTTTGGGAAATTCAAGAATTTCCTTTTATTTTTTCCTCCTCTCTAAACACAAGGAGTTTCCTTTAAGATCAACTTAATACCAATATATGCTTTCCTCTGAATGTGAAATCAATGTATTAACTTTCACAGTACTAAAATATGAAGCACACTTTATATTGTATATGTATTAAATATGCATAAGTAAATGCAAAATGATGCATTCAACATTCTTGAAGTGAAATTAGAAAGCTGACGATTCATTTTATCTTTTTTATGCAAAGATTTCAGCAGCATCGGCATGTTTCTATGAAACATCTTTCAGCTTCACTTTTTGGTTTTCAAGTAAAAAAAAAGTTGTATTGATTTATTTTTTTTTTTAAGCTCTAATGAATGTCAACTGGCTTTTTCATAGGGAAAATCTAGAAATCCTTAGTCAGTCAAAACCCTCATTGACTGCATCCTCTGATGTTAAAAATTATTCATTGCTACTATATTGCCAGAAAAGAAGATAATGTTAAAACATGAACAAATATATACTGATTAATCATGCATCTTTTTATACAGTATTTCTTTTTCTTACACAGAGTAATTTCTGAAGAGTCACCACTGGATGAAGGGAACATTACATCTTGCTACCCTAAATCAAGAACTTCAATCATCTTGTTATATAGAGCTCTCAGGTCAAGGAGAGACAAGGCCATGTAAATATAAGTGATTCTTAATGAGTTCTTTACCCACAGCTTTATTAAGGCACAAATAACCATAAAATTACTCACTCTATTGATCTTGAACCCCGCATATGACTTATTTCCAAACCCTGAGGAACAATGATGGGGAGATCGAACATCTTTAGCCAGGGCAGTAATTATTACCAGATCTAGTAATCTTCAAGAGTCACTGCCAAGTAATCAGCAAACGCATAGGAACAATTGCACACGACCCAGGAATGTGCATGCTGTTGCCTGAAACAGAAAAGGATGGGGTACACTCACACTAGCCTTCCTTCTGCCCATCAAACTCCCATTGTGTTTCACTTGAACAACGGGAGTGCAATTGTCCCAGTGCCAGTAGATCATACTCTAGTAAATGTGAAGCCAGCAGATTAGAAATGGTTCCTATGGGTCAGGTAAGTGGCTGTCTGTCTAGTCTCTAAGTGAGGCTTCCGCTAGCTGTTTCAGAGAGGTGAAAAAAACCCATGCATTATGCAGCTATGGAAAAACTTGCATACAAGGAAAATCTTTTTACACACCTTACCAGTGAGAAACCGCCTTTGCTAGACAGTGTCTTACACAACTTCTAGGACTTTAGGTATTATTTTACATCCTTATCTCTTTCTATTTATGCTTATTTCTGAATGAATGTGTATTCCATCATTTTCTGTGACCTCTGTCCTCCTTAAGAATCCCTAAACCAAATAAAAACCCACAGCATCATTGGTTGGCTTTTGACAAGAATGCACTGTCTTTGAAATAAATAGCTACATAGACACACTATTATTTCCAAAGAACCTCTGTAGAGTTACACTTTCTGAGCTCTGTTTACTAACTTTATGTCCAATTCTGTTTCTATTCTAAACCTCTTGCTTTCTGCAGTCTTGTAAGAATGACCTCTATAGGCTATGCGATATTTGAACAATTCCTAAAAACATGAATCAATTTACTTTTCCTTCACTTCTGATTTCACATTGCATTACCTGAACTTCCTAACATGGTTCTTGTCCTTTGATTCTATTTCCATTTTAAATTTCTTATAATGCAATTAAAGAACTTGACAGAAATAATGCAAATAATCTATATTGCTGATGAGTTTATTTACATCTGTGATCTCTTCTTTGCAATACATGCATAATATATATGATAATACCAAACCTTGCTAAGCATGCTGCTTCTTTTTTTTTTCCCTCTCAAAATGCATACTAATTCCTACAGCAAAATTGAATTTGCTTGTGCATAAGTTAAGGTTAACCATGCAGTTAGTAAGGAACGAAGCACTGAGAACCAGTTGTGCAACCAAGAAGGAAACACGTATTTAAAATCATGAGCAGGATTTTAATTACTTTGAGAAATAACTTAGTTAATTTCTGCTTTAAGCTGCTTTCTGTGCTTAATTAGGGGCTCAACTTCACTTAAAACCTCCTAAAATACCAAAAGTAAAGTATCTACTTAAACTGTTTTCTAGGATGTCACAGCATCTTTGACAGAAAAGTGTTATTACTTGAAAATTTTATGGCATGCAGCAGAAAATTATTAAAATTATTGTATTCTTGTATTACATTTTTCTTAAGACATAAATTACCTAAATCACCACAGAATACTTGGGAACAATTTACAGTGTACCATAAAAATTGATGAATGTGGCAGAAACACCATTTAGATAAGAAAAGGCATTAAATGTGAAAGAATAAATTTTAAATTAAGCAAGTCCTGAAATTGGAAAGTAACTGTATCAATTTTGACCAAATGATTCAAATATTCCCTCATCAATATAACTAGTTTGGTGTTTAATTCTCATGAAAACCTGCTGTAAAAAGGAAACAGCAGAGAATTTTCTTGTCAATGCATGAACAGTCAGTGGCAAAAAGAGTAACCATCAAAAAAAGCCAGTTGCAGCTGAGGAAAAAAGCAAAACAAATGAAAAGTCAGCAAAAACGCATGGGAGGGACTGTTTGTAAAAGTGCTATGCAAGTAGCTAAGATGGTATTAATATTTCCCTTATAAAATGCCATTTTTAAAGAATTTATATTACTCGACTGTTAAAATATGTTTTTAGGCAGAAACAAGGGCACACTGTGCATGGGCAAGTTTCTAAATTAAAAATGGCCTCCAAAATTGCTCCAGCAATTTTCTGCACGCAATTGTTTCCATGTGAAAAGATCCACGTTTAGTTGTGAAAACAGCATACTTTTTTTAAAACAAACAAACAAAAAAAAGAATTTACCAACTCAGCTTTCAGTCATGAGTAGTACTATGAGCTTCAGTTATTGCTGCTGTGGAAACACATACTAATACCAAAACTCCAAATAAGAACAAAGCCAGAAAGTAAGCACTGGTAGATTTGCCCCTGCATTTGCATAGAAATACATGGGAAGTTTGCAAGTGCAGTTTTTGAGTAAATTTTAAATCAACCAAGGGATTAGCTAACAGAATCTCAAACCAGAAACCGTTTTCTTTCCTAACATACAGTTGTGTTTCTTAGCAAATATGCCAAAAGAAGCAGCAAAATGATGAGGCTTTAGGTTTTTAATATATTTTTCAAACATTCATTTTTATCCCCTAAGTGAATAATGTGAACTAAATCGTATCAGCTGACTCTCTCTAAATTCATTGTTTTGTCCTTACATTCCCAGCTATTCTACTTTTCTAACCAGCTAGGTTTTTTGGAAGATAGAATCAATATGTCACACACCATTGTGTATGTATTAATATAGACAATGTAATTAGAAAAAAATGTCATCACTTTTAAGCAAGATAAACAGTTCTCTTAATCCAAAATGTCAAAGTAATTATCTACATTTTGTTAAACCAAAAAGTCTCTTTAAAATACAGCATGACATTAGGAATCCATGTCAATAAATTACAAAGCAAAGTTGCTAAACTGTTTCTAGTTTCAATGGAGAAAAGCCATGCACCAAGTGGCAAGCATTCTTCATTCCCCTAAACCTGCAGTCTCTGTGCAACAAAGGTAAAGAGATGAATTGGAAGTGCCAGATCAGTTACTGATACTGCTCAGCAATGTGTCTCTAACAGTGACAGAATGAGACCCTCGGGAATAACATGCAAGAAATCTCGATATAGGAAACTATACCTTCCTCCAGAAATAGTTCCCTACGACTGTTTAAACATATTTGTTTGTCTGTGGGTATATGTGTATACACACACAACTAATTTTAAAAATTCTTCATTTATTAGCTGTTCTAGCATGTGCATTCTCTTGAAATACTCATATGAAGGCAGTTTCTGCAGCACCCTCCCACAGACTTTGGAAGAAAGAAACAATTCTTCATTTTTTGGAGTTTGGACACCAGTTAAGCTCTCTGCGTGCACATGGCTTGAGTGCAAACTACAGATGCAGAACCTTTGCACTCTTAATAAAGAACCAGTTTTAGTTTAGAGAGGAGGCCTCCTATATTATTACCCACCATGTGGTACATGAAACAACTCTCAGCCAGGCCTGAAAGCTCATAGCACTGAGGGCTGTAGGCACACAGATGAAAAGACAATGCCGGCCAAAGACTGATTACAACGCAAAGCTATTTGCTATTTGGAATTGAAATAGGGCTCATCATGACAAGCCTGGAAGCAATACAAGTTCACCTACGCCTGAGCCATTTATGAAGTTTGAAAATCACATTTTGGGAGGTGCTTTCTCCCATTGCTTTAAACTGTTTGTAAGTAGTCGTCATCTCGCACAACAACTGAACTGACCACTGCAGCCACCAACCCTTTATATATGCACATATTTACTAATATGACTAGTTAAATTATATTGCTATACACCATTACTATAAAGTTAGAGAATCAGAGGCATATGTTTAAAAAAAAAACCAAACAAAAAACATTAAAAAAAAAAAAAAATCAAGCCTTTTCCCCCTAACCAGTTTAGGAAGACAGCCTGGTACTCCACATTCGAAATCAAAACCCTTGGCCACCACACCTTTTTCTCTCCCACTAATTGATATTATGTGGTCAGTGTTATTTTTGCCTGGTTTTGCCTTTTAACTGTATCTAAGTTCACAAACTTGAGAACAAGGCTGCTTCCCAAGGGACTTTTCCCCAAGACTTTCTAGTTCTAGTACTAAATCTTTTAAACATGGGATGAAACACAATATATACAGTAACATTAGAGTTCTTTTGAAATGCATCACCAGTCTTTTTTTTTTTCTTTCTTTAAATGGAGTTTTCTCCCTGCTGTTTCAGAACAAGGTAGGAACCAAAACAGAAAGGAAAAGCGCAGTCTCTTCACCTTTCCAAAATAACCCCCCCACGTGCCCTGTTAATGGAAAATATTTAATGATCTTCTATCCTAATAGTGTGTAAAGAAACACAACAAATACTGTGAGGAGCAAGCAATGCCTCTTTATCACTCACCAGTTCACTGAACACTCCAGTTCAGAGTTTTTCCATACCTGGAGTCCTGTAAGCCACTCAAAAATGGGAAAAAAGCCTAAATTTGGCTGCAACTGTTTGCCTCTCCTAGGACAAGACCTTTTAGCTGGTTTAAAGGAGTAAACCTGTTACATGATTAGAAAGGGGTTGCAGCTGTGGAAGAGATCACACCTGACAGACATAATGAGAAGCCATAAGCCTAACAGATGGAGGAACTACTTGGAAAAGGTGTCTAGTAGTCAGCTATCCATGCACACTAGGTCTGATGCCACTCCTATGGGACCCCTTCTTCCACTCAAGGTCCTCCACCATTCTCTGCAATAGCAGAGCTTCTCCTGAAGGGCCTTCTCTTCTGATTCCCTGCTTCCAAGAAGAAAAGTCAGTACACAGGACAAACATCCACAGAAGAAAAAACAAAATCAGCTGTGGGAGAACTAATACGAAGATAAGTCACCTGCACCACAAACTATATTGGCTCTGCCCTCTCATCTCTTCAGCACACCTTACTATTAATATGGCTCATTGTCCAGCCAGATTCTGGATTAAAAGAGAACTCCTTACTAGATGTAACACCCAATTTCAAATAACTTGCCTTAATTGTATACTTTAGCCTGTCCTTAAACCAACTCAAATACTTAAATCATTTACTCAAAGAAGGCTCCAGTTGCTTATATAAGTCATCAGCTGATTATCCACCTGATTTTAGCAATAATACCAATGTACAGATCAGCTCATCATAAGCAGACAGAAGGCTGCTTCCCAAACAATGCTCAGACAGAACAGCAACAGTTTAAGTTTTAAAAACATTTTCCTACAGCTTCCCTGTGAAGAATGCTTAGAAAAGACTTCTTTTTAATCTAGCCACCTAGGGCTTAATGCAATTGTTGAAGAAACTGGGCAGCTTTCAGTTCTTTTCATATGACAAAATGTTTAAGCATTTGGAGCCAAAGTTTCACAACTGTACTTTCTAAGCTGACAACAATGGACATACGTCCAAGTCATTTAAGACTTAATACAAAGAACAATATAATTTTATAGCCATAGATTAACTACCCACAGGAGGCAGGCTTGGCTTGCCTTGTAGAGTGTTCACTAAATTGTACATATTGCTAGTTGTTCTCTTCCAGGAAATATTATGGCTGGGAAGAGAATTTCGGTTCACTGTCTTAAAACTGGTTTTCTTTTCTTCACTTGGAGATGCCAATAAGGTGGAAATATTTCTGAGGAGTCTTTTTATTCAAAACACTGGCGTACTTTTATTTCTAGTGTGTGAGTACTGGTTTTTTTTCATGCTGTATTATACACACCATATTTTAATTATTACTAATAAAGCAATTGTGCTTAGAAAGCCAAATATTGAACCTTTGACTATACCAAGGTAATTCTTCTCAACACAGAGGCAATGCTGTGGTGCAGCAAGCAACTGAAATTGGCTGAGGAATGATAGGAGCTACCTACTGAGCCCCAGTATTTTCCTAAAATACAAGTGCTGAATGCACAGCTCACAGAGTGAGCAAGTAACATAGGCCTTATCCCTCAAGTGACATAGATACTCCTATTGTTCAGTGGGACTACTCCCATGTATAAACGTGTGTAGAATAAACAGTACAATTTGTATTTAAGTACCAGATGGTAAGACCCAGCACATCCATAAACACCTGAGCTCAACGTACAAAAAAGACCCGCTAATCAGCCCACTGACCCAGAGGAACACAAACTCAGTGATGGATTTTGTAGATACATGCAATGCTAAGCCCTCTCTTCTTCTCAGAATTCCAACTTTTAGACTGAAAGCAGCAAACCCCACCAAATTCTCTGCTTTCCATTAAAGCCACAGTTCTCTGAGTCTGTCCATCCATCCCCCTGGTTGGAGCACTAGAACTGGAGGTATAGGATGCTATATCCTTCTTTATCCCCACTCATCCCATCTAGTCCTCACCTCAATGTTACAAAGTGCTGATGTACTGAGGAGATTCTTGCTGTCTTGTAAAATTTTGGGATGTCACATGATGACATAATTTTGGGGTGATGCATCTCTCCTTAAAATTCTCCCCTTCCTTAGTACAAATTCAGACTGTAATGCTATCACACCTTCAGTAGCTAAGTCTATAAGTGTTTCCAATTAATAATGAAATATAAGAATTGGGATGAATTCATCAAAATTTTAGTTTTAATCATACATGGATATTGCATTACCTAAGGCACTTTCACTACTAAAAAATAGTTTTGAAAAATTCCTACTACATATAAATTTAAATCTGTCCATTAAATTACTGTGAACATTTAGGCTTCCTCTGTAAGAAATACACATGGCACTCTGTTTTAAAGACAATTACTCAGCCTATAGGCTTCTTGCCTTAACGGCTGTTGGTATTTTTACATACTTTCTTCATCAACTAATTTTTCTTTCCAGTGATGTCACTGTAACTATTTCTATTCAGCCTGGATGTTTTACATTATTTATCCAGTTAGATAGCTGTCCTAGATTTGAATTGTTTGGCCATTTTTGGAACTCAATCCCCTGTAAAATTTTGCTCCCTTCTTTCAGGGTGGTTGCCAGCCAGCCATCATGGTATTGTTTTGAGGGTAGGTTGCAAGCATTTAGCATTTCTGTATCCTAGCGACTTCACTATACTGTAACATCGGAACAAGGGTTTCTCTGAGCACACTGGCTCACATCACCTTTTCCTTGGTAGGTCAGATAGCAATCATGATTTTCAGCAGAGGCACTGTGATTGAAAACACTGGCATCATTCTTGCACTGGAGTGTCTCTGCTAAGAGTCATAGACATATTCATTGATCAAAACAAGTCCTCTAACCAAAGTTCCAGGAAACACTTTTACCTGCACTTAATTTTAAGTCTGCGGGCACTTTCATATGTTCAAAACTTCTGTGTTTTCCTGGACTGGTGTCCTTGCCAGACAAAATGAAGTTTGAAAGACTTGCTCTAAACTGGTAGTCCCAGAAAGCCTGCCCATTTCCCTATACATTTCAAGGGATCAGTATCAGCATACCATGAAGTAATAAAGGAATTAATACATTTTTTTATTATTTTCTTGCAGCATCTAGTAAATTGTTATTATCGATAATTGCCATTAATAATTGTCAGTAGCCTCTCCTTTGTTGCCTCTATTATTTGCCAAAAATGTCCTTGAACATGTTGGTAACACTTTGAAAACTGTCTTTTTCATCTAAAGCAACAAAGACCTTTCCCCCAAGGCACCAGCAGAAAACAGAAAAACTCTGAACCTAAGTTAATAAGTAAGAGCAAGACAACTAAAACCTTGGGATTTACCACTTCTTCCAATTGTGATTTTCCAGAGTCCCTGTTCATCAGTATTTATTACTTACCTTTTAGCTTCACAGTGTTTCCTTTTCACTTGGGATATGGGTTATTGCTTTGCAAATTGTATATTAATATTGCTTACCTACAAATACTTTAAGTATGATCCCAGGGGGAGTGCTGTATGCATTTTAATGAATGTTTGCACTTTTAAAATTCAGTAGTGTTTATTTTAACCAGAACTAAAAGACAAAGTTGAATTCCAAGTTTGGTGATTAATTTACATTTACTTATACTTAAAGAGAGACTGAAGTAGGGCAAAATTCACTCCTATGCAGAAGACTTGTGCATTAAGCTTGTATTACATTTAAAACCTCCCAACAACAGATCTTATATATGCTTGAAAAAACTAGTCCTGACACATGCCATGAAGAGAAAATACTTGCCTTAGCTAGGGAGGAGCAAAACAAAATGTATTTAAGATACAAATGTCTGCTTAGAAAATTTGGGACTTTAACAACTTTTAAAGAAATCTGGTGGACTAGTTTATAAAACAAGCAGTTGTTCCTTCTTTGGATATTAGTAAGACATCATGAGAGAATTAGAAGAGCTAAAGTATTCTCAGATGTTTGCAGTGATCAGTCCCCAGTTGAGTGTTTGGAAAATCCAATGTGTAAAATTTCCCATAAACAAAAAGATTTAAAAAATGTCAGTTCTGGGATGTTCTTGGCTGAGACTGCTGGAACAAATAGGAATAGGTTTATAAATAGCTGATGTGGACTTTCCTCAGGAATATTTGTGCTAATAAGCCAAAGATAAAGATAAAAAGTAAAAAAGTAAAATTATAATGCAAAAAGTGACAGAGCTGGGAAATCTGGAGTTGGGATTACCTGTCCATTTTTGCTCATCTTGTTACAACTCACTACAGTAGAATATGTGGTATAAAGCCTGACACCAGACACTAATCCCAGAACCAAACCACACTTGCAATGCTCTCACCCAAGTTGTATAAAAATGTGTCCGAAACTCCCATGTTCTGGCATAAACGCCCTTGCTGGCCTCACTCCCAAGTTTTTTGTGCATTAGTAACTGAATATATGGGTGACAGTGTGCCTTTTACGTAAAGAAATTTTTCCAGTTTCTATGAGTCACAAAAGCTGGTGGAACCTTTCTCCTTGCACAAAGAAATTTATGGATAGATATTCAAAGCCCAGGAAAGGGTGTCTACGAGATGACATGCAAGTTTTGGAAATACAACTGTGAGCAGCAGTAAGAAGGGACAAAGCCTGAACTCTAGGGGAAAAAAAAAAAAAGAGAGAGTTCTTACCTTGCTGTCATGATTTGATTAGCAGCAACAGCTTCCAAGTTTGATTTCTGGCTCTCTTCTCAGAAACCTAGGAAAATTAAACAAAACTGGTTGAGTGATCAATGAATGATATTTTCATCTTTGCCAGTGAATGAAAAACCATAACTTGACTGGAGGGACAAAGGAGAAAAGAGTAAAAAAGTACATTCAGTGAACAGCTGTTTTTTCCCCAAGTATAATTATAATTAGTCAAATCATTATTCATTCACAAGTACAATGAGTTTTTGGTTAGGAGAACAGTCCTCCTTGAGCAAAACCTCTATCCCTACCTCCTTTAATCTAGAAGGTTTTGCATTCCCAAACTTCAAGTTTAAGATTTGAGATTTTAGATTAGATTAGTTCAATTGCATCACTGTAACCACATTTAGGTACTGGATTACCAAGACTTTCCTGCTTCGTTACAAGCACACAATGTCATCAGGTTTATATCTTTCTTTTTTTAAAAAAAAAGAAAAATGTCCTCAAATAGGCAAAACAAAATATAAAGTGAAGGTGTTTTAGACCTCTCTTTCTACCACTGCCAAGAACATTCCTTTCTTTCTGACCATCTGCTCTCTGGAAGGGGCTCCTCACATCCTCTGGGCCTTAGCTGTCAGGGTTTTCTGCGTCTCAGAAAGGATACGTGGCTATGCCTGCACGAGGCCTTTTAGTTGGAAACAATGACAAAAACTCTGTTTTATAAAAAGGCTTTTTTGTGAACCTTCAAAGAGAAAACATTTCAAATCAGCTGCAATCACAGCTGAGGCTGCAGAAGGTCAGTGCAAGGCAGCATAGGAAGCTCCTCAGGTAGGATTAATTACTGACCATCAGCCTGCTTTAAACCATAATCTCTTTCTACCACTGTCTTGGAAGTTCTCCTTTACACAGCAGTTTAATCAGACATAAGAGCACCGATGAGTGCTAAACAGCTGTCTTTAAATCACTCTTTCAGTGTGCTCAGCATGTGAACAGCTATATACAAAATAAACTAACGTGGGTCCTGTCTGTAGCTCAGCTTATTCTCTCAGTTTTCTCTCTCTGGATGACCCAACGCTTCCAGGAATGGCCAGGGTTCACAAACAAGCATGCCACAAGGCAGTGTAGCAAGACCTACGTTATTATTATGCCTACCTAACATGCCAGCACACACAGCAAGCTTCTTCAAAGCAGCTAGTCATCTGTTTTACTGAGCCAGCTACTCAACCACAGCAGCAATGAGTACCTACCCAGAAGAGAAATCCTCTGCATCAAGGCAGAACCCCATACCAGACCCAGAAACAGCTATAAAGAGCAGGCAAAATGGGAAACAGAGGTTGTGCTCCTCCTGCCAAGAAGGAACTTGGGTGGATCAACATGCCCCAAGGCCATTGCACTTTTATGGACAAACCAGCCTGCCTTTATGAGATCTTGCTAGTTGAATACTCTACACAAAGAAACCAAACACAGAACCAACAGATTTTTAAAACAACTTAGACCAAAAGAGACCTCTGGGATCATCTTGTACAATCCATGCTCAAAACTGGGCTGACTTTGGATCAGGTTAGGGCCAATTGTTAGACACTTGGACACCAGGCTCTGTATGCATACATATCCCTGATGATACTTTGGATCACATAAACTACAACCCGTACAACAAGTTGATAAACAGAGGGAGGAAAAAGACAAAACTACAAAGAGGAATATCATGTTCACTGCCAAATTCAGACCCATGCTTCCTTCTAACCACAGCAGAAATACATAATGTAGGTTCAATGCATCCAATGCTATTAAAAAACAAACACACTTAAGGAACTCAGTGAGGTCTGTTTGTATTGGACACTTTAGCGTTGCTGATATGTGTTTAGTCCACCAGAGTTTAGCAGATATGAAAGTAGAAAAGAAGGCATCTGTAAATGCCACACATTCAAAAACAGTCAGCTGGAGTCTATTTACAGTGCTCAAAAACACTGGAGTATTTGCTGTGTCACACTCCAGGATGGGACCAAAGCACCATATTTGACAGAGTGTGGGTTAGCAACTGGTGTTTTCATTTACTTGGCTCTAGCTGAGACTTAGGAAACCACTTCAAATGAGGGGTCTCCTTTCATGAACTTTATATGTTGGCTGGAAAAGGTAAGAAAACAAAGAAGGAAACTCTCCAGCCTCAGCTGGGAGCTGGAGAGAGTGGGTAAGGAGGAAGAGAGGAGGAGTATTTCCTACTTGTTTCCATAACTATAGCAAAATGAGCATTCTGCTCACTTGAACGATTCAGTAACAGTTTTCAAACAGGTTAGCCAAAATATTTTATCTGTGAGGTTTTGTATCTTTTTTCCCTAAAAAGCAATGCCACAACTTTACCAAAGATAGAAACAAGGCAAAGATGCTGAACATATGGATTCTACAGGAAATTATTTCTCTAGCAATGACCACATGAGAAGTCTTAGAATTTCCTTCTGCAGCTCATGACTTTTTTAGTGGTTTGGACGATCTTGATAGGAAAAGCAAATATTAAGGATCCAATCCGAATTTTCTATGACACATACAGTAAATGCCAGACAATCCCTTCCATTTACCATAACATCAACAGCTTGAATCAATGGCTACTTTCTGAAACATGCTATCTACTGGCTGCATATATAAGTACCTACAGATGATGGAAGAATTTCTTAGACATTGTTCTTCAATGTGAAAAAACATTATTCATCACAGTACCAAATAATAAATAACTATTAATTTGACTAGATAAACCTGTCTTCAGTCCTTAGCTGACTCCTTTATCAAAATTCAGTAAGACTTAACAGTTTTGAAAGTATTTTTGCCCTGTGAGGTGAAGAAACACATAATGCAGAGGTGGTGAGGTCAGATCCAAACATTTTTGTGAGGTCTACTGTCAATAAGCCTGCACACTCATAGCCAGTTTTAAGCTTTTTGCCAGGACAAAATAATATCAAAGCTCTGACAGCATAGACACAGCTTGTGCTAAGGGTCTCTGACCCCAAAAAGAAGGCAAAGTGGTAAAAACTATATGGAAAGATATTCTTCAGTTGAAAACGGAGACATAAATATTCTCAAGTGACATCCCATTTCAGGAGGGCTCATAGGCCCGAGATGATAACAAGTCAGATACATTTCTACTAGATTTGTAGAACTCAGCAAATCTTGCATTACCCTCAAAACACAGGCCGTCAATTCCTGCACTAGTTTGTATGAAGAAGCATATCCATGGAAAAAGAAATCTTTATCCTGTTTCAGCTGAGAATGTTTTCAGGGAGTTGCCACACCTCTGGCAGGACCACTCCAGCAACTGATGAGCTGAACACTTGTCTCCTCTCTAATCTGCATATGCCACCCTCCAGTTTCCAGCCTTTCGGTCCTGTCCGTGTTTCATCTGCCAGGACTATGAAGTCCAGCAGATTACAAAGGGTCCCCCTGTAGTGATATTTGTTCCCACATAAGTAAACTCAGTGAGTATTTGGTATCCTACTTTTTCGTGCTCTTCCATAAAACCCATTCAGCCCAGTTACCACTGCAAACCCCTCCCTGTTCCCAAATACAGCGTGACAGAGATACAACTAAAAGTGCCAATATTCAAAGATGCTTACCTCACACAGGATACCTCTGTCTCAAACTACCAACAGTTTCACAAAAAAACCCAAAACTTCCTGTCCATAAAAATACAGGAACTTTTGTTTAGCTAAACTAACATAAAACTTTCACTTGTTTCTTTCTGTGTGTTTATTTTTTTACAAAAATACCCAACATTGTGTGCTCCAAAGAAACCTGATCACAGGAAATTGTGCAGCTCTGATTCCTTGTAGCTACTTAAATTTGATGTTGGTTCCCTGATCTTTTTCCCTACATAAGCTAATTAAATGCTTTTAATAACAATGATAATTTTGTCACGGATAAGAACAAAAGTATTTTCTGAAGGAGATTCTCCCTCCTTGAATCTATATTTACTGTGCATTGTGTGAACGTTTTCTCCCTATGCAATAGAGAGCCAGAAAATCATCTGTCAGGGGATGATGGATGATGAAGTCTGCTACTTAGGCCTGAGGGCCTGGCCCCGCTGCTATACTTGACTTAGCCTTCAGCAGGCACTAAGTGCTCTGTCAGATTCATGCCAAGGGAAAAGCATATGCCTGTAACTCTCAAAAGTGTGGGAACCAGAATAAACAGAGACATTTTTAACGTTACCACAGGTTCCAAATCTGCTGTGTCACTTTCCTGTAAGCATTGTCTGTATTTTTGTAATATATACAGTCGTTGTGGGTTTGTGGCTCTGTCCATCACTGCTGTTCTTTGTTGTACACTAACCAAGAAAACAAATGAAAAATAAAAGGAATGCACAAAATACATCACCATTTGGCTGACTACTACACTCTGTTAGCAAAATTCTTGGGGTTTCCTTCTCTCCCTTGCCCCCAACGACACTTCTGTTGGTTTGTTGCAACAAGGCTTTTCTCACCTCACACAGCTTTATTAATTCAGGATTTTTTTAGAGTCCCCTTGGGTGCTATATCACCACACATAGATATGTTACCACAGGGCTGTAGTTAAAAGCCATCTTCCACTCTTCTTTCCACCCCAAAAATTCCATCATTGAATTATGCTGCTTGGCTTGAATGGACTGCAGCAGGACTCAAAATCTCAAGCATTTCCATTATGAGCCTCAGGTCACACAGGTCCAAGGTAAAATGATGGTTTTTAAAATGATGCCAATCATAAGTATGGTTTTCTAATGCATATTTTTATTACATATTGCCTAATTACTGATTATAACCAGGCTTTTAAAACAATTTTCTTAAAAGACAATGGGTCAAATGCAGCCATGATGGAATTTCCATTCTTCAGAAATTCCTCAGCGATGAATATCACCGTGTCTCTTTCTCCTTCATCACTGCCTTCTTAAGATAAAATATTTGTATCATGGCAAGTATTACAAGGTTTGATTCCTTGTTTAGAAGAGGATGAGAGAAAATGCCATAAAAATTAATAGCAGTTCAAATTATACAAATAATCTTGAGGGCTTTTTTTTCCCCCTAGTGCAGGTACTATATTTACCCATAGAAATCAGTATACAAGCTTTGGGGGAAACTTCTCTAGATTAGATGTCCCTTCAGTTCAAAAGGGCTATTCCCCATCCTGACTTACTATTGGGTAATTTCTGAGGAAGCAGCTTACCAGCATTATACCCCTTTCTTATACCATCTCAGAACTAGCAGAGTTCATTGAGGCCTAACAGGCCCTAAAAACAGCTGCATTTACATTTTTTGATTCGTCAACATTAACCCTTACAGGCATCAGCAGGGTTCCTGCAGCACCAAAAAGGTACACAGCAAGGCCAGTGCAAGAAAGCATTTAAAAGGAGACGTATTTTTTGGCTAGTCACTGTCACAACTCATGCAAATTCCAAATTTCTTCGGCTTTGACATGAATATTTATCAGAGCATGATGCCCTTTCCTGAAAACTAGCTTTCCCTAGACATAGGACTGCCATTTGCAACCCTCACACTGAAAACTGAACTCATCCGAGGTTATTAGATGATGATCCAGTCCTCCACAGCGTTACTAGAGATTTCTTTTCTACAATACATATTAATACAAGATGATATCCAAAGGTCGCTTTACAGATGGGTTTAGCTGGCAGCTACAAGCCTGACTTGTCTTATATCAATACATCCATTCCAGCACCACTCCAGGCTTCCCTACAAAATATGCCCATCATTCAACATCTGCAGAACAGTTTAAATGCTCTTATCTACTCACTCAAAATGCCTCAGAGCAAACTGTTCCCCAAGATGATTTTTATCCTTCTCTTGAATCTAATGCACTGAGACCTAAAAAGGCATTATGGCCACAGACTGGTGTGACTACAGTAATAATCACCAGTTCAGCAAATAAGCTTCTCATTGCAAGCACTGCAAGGGCTATATACAAGCCAAGAAGAACCTAGAATCATTGTGTCAGCAATTCTCAAAGACTATTTTAAATGCTATCAAGTTTAATAAAACTTTTACAACAGAGTACAGGGTGTACTTTGTGTTCCTTTGAAATTGATGTAACAAGCCAATTTTTCCAGGTTTGTAGGCATAACATGTATTAAATTATAATAAGAAAATAGCTATTTGAAACTATGAAATGAAAAACTATAATATACATTTAAAGGTCAACAATTGCATGAGTTTTCTTATTCTCCCTGAGAAGTACTGGGAGACAAAGGAGCTCTGGCACCACACATGTACAGCTCCACAGTGTCGCTATTCACTGCTCTGACTTGGACAAGGAAGTACATACTGTTACAGGATGGCCCTGCTTCACCTGAGCCTCTTACAGAACTGCCTTCACCTATTAAGATGGTGACTCACACTCTTTAAATAATTTCCACTATATGTATTACATACAGATGGAACTTTTGTAGTTGCAAGGTCAGACTGAAATCCAATGGTTTTATTCCATCTCTGTGCTATAGGTTTTTTTAGAACTTTCATTAAATCAGTTTTATCACCTCCACCCCAATTTCTTGTCAATAAATATGGAAGGTTAATATATCCTTTACAAGGGAAGAAAAGCTGTGTTAACTAACACTGCCAAACAGAAACAGAGAGGATCGACAAAGAAAAGAAAATGAGAAAACACCCAGATGAAGTAGAAACGTCTTCACTGAGAGACTGGAAAGAAATGTGATCGAGGTTTTGGCCTTTAAAAGCATTTTAGTGTTTGAGCATTAAAACTTTTTTATTTCTTCCTAAATATGTTTAAAATCGAACTACAAGAAAATAAATTTGTTTTCAAGTCCCATTTCAGTGAGCCTCTTTCCATATTCTAGTCTCTTCCCTTAAAATGAGTAAGTCTTTAGAAGGATTTAAACAGCACTTTTTTTTTTTAGCAACACTTAGAGCAATATATCTTCCTGGATCCACACACAACAGAACATAAACAAGGACAAGAGCACAGCATCAAGACTATTTTTTAAGCATCTTTCATTTGTTAATAATTGCAACCATTTTTCCAAATTCATAATGTAAACCCTGCACACTGCAATATACACTTCATCATATCGACCTGCCTAAGTTTCATAGACCTCAGAAATCTTCATTAATGCTTCCTTCTAATCTGTGCGTGTATAAATATATATATTGCCTATAGAGTCTGACATAAAACCATTGACATCTATGGAACACCTCAACAGAAAGTTATTTGGATCACTATGGGCAGCCTTATACCTTTAGGCTACTAACCAGCTTTCGCGCATTAAATTCGGCTGGCTTAAATGATATCTAAAAATCTATGGAGAGGCACTCCTATAGTATTCATCAAATATGTAAAATACAACATAGAAACACTACCAGAACACACAAATCCAGATGCTTAATGATGAATATTGTAAAATTGGCACAACTTTGAAAAGCACAGCTGTGATAAGGATATAATTATGGAAGAAATCAATTTCAGAGCTATAACTCTTTGCTGCTAGTGAGAGGAAGAGATTTGTATTATTTTCCACTCACCTTTATTCTGCAAAGTCTGTGCAGCTATAAAAGAGTGATTTGGATTCTAGTCTGGCTGAGTTCTGAACAAATGTTTTTGGTAACTGACTGAATAACAGCAATTTATAGTGAAGGACACAGCTTTAATTTTGGATCTCAGATGGATGGAACAGGGCTGGCAGCAAACACACCTATCACTTATTACTGGATACATATGGTACAAAATTAATCGGAAGAAACAAGGACGCCACAGATATTTGTAAGTTACACAGCTGAGCTGCACTGAGACTTTAAATCTCAAGCATTTCATCACATCAGAAAGACACCATATTATCGAAAAATAATTCTACTTGTCTATGAATGCAACAAAACTTGGGCGCACAAGTTACCTGCTGAACTAGCTGGCATAGGACATTCTGTATAGACATCCATAGAAACACACATGTATATCACATGTATACTTATATTTTCAGATCACAGCCAGTTACCATTTGAATGCAATTGCAAAATTGCACAAAAGCCATATTGTCAAACTGGCTCAAGGGAGGCAGAGATGTGGCTTTGGATATATAAACCTTCTTCCATCAGAAGGAGAACCTTATTTTTACATTGAAGAAATAAAAAAGCAAAACCAAGCAACAACAAACAAAAACCACCAAAACCCAGCTCTGTCCTGTGTGAAGAATCCTTCCTGAGCAAAACACATGAAATATGACTAAAAAAACCAAAACTGTAAAAGACTTATTATTATAGTGACTTAAAATGTTTAAAAACCAATGTCTTCATTTTTTTGTCTCCCTTCTAAATTTTGAATTCAAAAGGTGAAATCAAAACAATCCAAAGATATTTCAGGATTTAAAAATTACAACCTATATGTGGGCTGTATCATTTGCGAAGCCTAGAAATTAATATTAGAATCTACTTCTGAAAAAAATCAATGTTTATTTTTAAACCATTTTTTGCGTTTGGTATGTTTAATTTAAAGAACGTAAGACTCCAGACAAGATGAATTTTCCAGTATCTTAGTCATAAAATTATATCACTGTTACATAGTCACAAAATGGTTAAATAGTATTCATAAATTAAAATAATGAGTCTCTAATAATTTTCATTTTCCTAAAACAATAGTAAAGGTAAGTAAAAATAAAATACTCCATCTGGCTGTTTCAATTATAATCTGCTACATTGTAGTAAAAAAGTATTTGGAATTAATATAGTGAAATACGTCTGCCAAAAAAAATCCTTCACTCTGATTGACTAAGACTTATTCAACTCTGCCATGGGCTCTGGCCACGAGAGAGAAGCTGCGCTGGATTACACAGCACTATTGAGACATCTTCTTTAAATAGGTATTTTAAAAAGTCATGATCCCCTTTTCCACTAGATGTTCTCTGTAAACATTTGGGAAATGAATCACTCAGCAGCCATAGAATATAAGAAGAAAAAAAGCACTCATAACTTGGAAAAAAATAGCTTTATTTCTTGAAAGAGATGAGATGGCTTTCTGTAATATGAAAGTGCAGCTTAAAAGATATTTTAGATCCATGGAGCTCTATTGCATAAGGATAAAATTCACCCTCTGTGTAGAAAATCAGCACAAGATTTACCCAGTGATTAGCCATGATTAAGTGCTATTTCACAGAGTTAGGCAGGACATAACCAAAAAGTTGATATTATGCTGGTGCTCTTCTATTGGCGTTATTGTTACCATGTAGAGCTAACTCAGGATACAACACCCAACTTACACCAAAGGCAAAGTGAGAATAACCATGCTGCAAAATAACCCTTTCTAGACTCACTTTATCAGTTTGCTGTTTCATTAATGGTATTTAGACTTCCCAAACTGTATTTTGCAATTCTTTTAATGAGCTGAAGTCTCTATAACTCGTTTCTTGGTCAATTGTGGGAACCTAGTGTACAGAGAAAATGCATTAAAACACCCAGGAGTAATTTAGGCTACCTTCTGTCCACAAGTCATCCACGTTTTAGCCAGTAAGTCACACCAACAAAACACATAACCTACTAACCTTCCCTTTCCCAACTCTAGCTTAAAGTACCAGTGCATTAGAGGTAAGGATTTGCATGAACACTTCTGGGAGAATACCTGGAAAGTTACTTGAATTATAACCCATAGATTTAGGCTGTAAATGGTGGAGACTATGATGGAGTTTTGGGGGTAAGATGGTTTGCAAGTGATCCAGAAATTGCTAAAAGTCCCAAGACTTCCAGTGATGAGGCAGTTCTGTCTGTAGTAGTGCAAATGTAATGGCATCATTCAAAGACCACCATTTTACATGAACCAGAGTATTTCCTGGGCTCTGCTCCTTTCCCTAAATTCTCACGGCCATCAGGAGATGAAACATGGAAGCACTAGAGGAATGAAAATTCTTGCTTTCTAAACTCTACAGCTGAAGTGCAGTTCAGCTGGAGTAAGAATATTCCACATTGAAGTAAGCTGGATTGGTTTATTAACTCAGGAAATTTCTGTTCTCAAAAGGTGACTAGAAATCTCAAGCCAAATAAATCTCCAGTCAAATTTTACTGTTTCTATGCCTTCCACCAATGCTCAGAAGGAGAATTAGAAGAAAATATGCACTTAATTTTCATCTGTACCTTGTTCTCTCTCCTTCCTTTTTTCTCTTCTGCTAGTAGGATAGAGGGGAGGAGACAAAAACTGCAAATTAATTATGGTAAAGATTATTTCCCTGAGATTTTTCAAGCCTCATTAAAAAAACTCAATTCTCATCAATTTTATAATCCAGTAACATTTGTTTTGAGACTTTGTCTCTTCCCCAAAACAGAAAGTGTGCCAATAAACCAAGTTCAAACTCTGTATTAATCAAAATAACTTTGAGTTCAGCAATTATTAAACCCAGTTAATAAATGCAGAATCTGCGATGTATACAAAAAATGATGTAATTTGTTTGACATGCCTAGTGGTCCAGTGCATTAATTAGGGGCCTGACAAGTTTATGGGAAGTATTCTCTAAACATAGGAAAGCTCAGATCGGAAACATTTATACAGACAATATGGTGCTTGCAGCCTGAAATAGGAAGAGGGATTGTTGGATGAATGAGTTAGAGCATGACTCAATAGCTATAAAACTATCTGGGAATATTTAAGTGAAGAACCATGATTTGTATCTATAGAAAAATTTGAGGGTAGATTTCCAGATTCAGTCTGTAAAATTATTTCCTGTGTGCAGCACTGGTTTTGGAGATATCAATCATGCCTTTGGGTTTTGGATGTGAAAACATGCAGGTCATTTTTGGTAGATGCCTCCTCTCTCCCCTTCTCCCCATTTCCCCCTCTACTCCTTTGTGGGTGGGGTGAAGTTAAAGTATACTTGAGAATTTGAAAGGAAAATGTCAAGCTATCTTTGAATAAAAAAAGAAAAAAAAAAGGAAAAAGATGAATTATGATGGACAATGAAATGACTGTGGCAAAGTTTACCCCATAGCAGGAGACTAGTAAATTTTGGAAAAACAAGTCTTTGTAATTATTGACACTTGTGCTGGAGCAAATCTAAGCCAAACCACTAAGTTGCTCAACCACAAAGAGATGATTTAAAATTGTTTTGAGAATCTGGTTGTGGGGTTTTTTGGAAATAAAGGTGAGGTGGAAAATGGAGCTTATACCTAGATGTTCCACAAAAAACAAGCTAACTTTTACTTTTAATTATTGGGTTAAGTGCAGGAGGAGGAAAAGGAAGATAAAGAAGGCCACTGCAGAATTTCTGTGGTTATGAAAAACTAAATTGGATGTATTATTTTGCAATTAAAACATCTGAGGCATTCCTTCATTATCCTTATAATGAGACTGTCGAGAATATATTCAAGGGTAGGATTCTCAGAAACCATGATTTCCAATAAAATACTATCTACATAATGAGAATGCAAACTTACATGAGAAAAAGGCAATACTGAAGTTGCAGTATCTTTTTAAAAAGTCAACTTGTTCTCTAAAAGATGCAAAATAAGACAAATGATCTCCAAACCAAAAAAGTTTGCTAGTCACCAAAAATGAAATTAGTCATTTCTGAGGAGAAAAAAAAAAACCAAAGCAAACCTTTCCCAATATCACGCTTCTTAATTGGGATAAAACCAGTTTAGTTTAACTGTGCTGAGCTAATAATCTTTTTTCATGCATGTGCTGCCTTTATGGCGACATCTTGTTCCAATTTTGGTTTCATCCATTCCCGTTTCCAAATGACCATAACTTTCATATAGGCTTGCCATACACCAGATCCCATCTGTCTGTGACCTTGAGTAAACAAGGGGCCTTTGATGTTCTTACGCACTTCAAACCACTTTGTCATTTCCAGTGATATATGAGCCACACTGCAGTGACATGCAGTCATTATTGGTTTGTGGAAGTGCCTTCCTGCTTCTTCTCTTGATGTAAGTTTACCATAGAACAAATTTACTGTAATCTTTGTGTTAAGTTGTGCTTCCCTACGGAGTGAGAAAGAGGTCAGCAAAACAGCAACAGGAGGCTGGAAGTAGAAATCCTGCACATACAGCACCTCAACAGCCAAAAACAAGGGTCTGCCTCTAGAAAAAGAAAACCAAATCACAAAAACCCCATCCAACAAACCAACTGATGATCAGAAGAACAACTTCTTGAAAACAAATATTACAAGGAATTTGTTAACTGATGGACAGATTTACACACCCCACACAGCAGCTTTGTTGTGGTGGTGTGCGTTCATCCTATTACATTTCAAGGCTGCTGTTCAAGGCTGTTGGGTTTTGGCACTGTCAAAATGAAATGGAGATTATGTGGTACCATATGTCAGGCAGCTGAAGCAAAGGATTCCAGGTCTAACATGTTTGCCTTTCTCATCTGGAGAGAGTATTAACATCAGTGGTGCAGGATGGGTGGGTGGTGCAGTGCAGGGTGGGACGGGGTGTTTTTGCTCTCTCCCCAACACCTCAGCAATCCTGCTTGCATTTCTGAAGACTAATGTCTGGACGTTTCTGCCCCTGCCAAATGCAGGAAACAGTTCATCTTTTCCTCCAAGACAAAAAGACAAACACAAAGCAAAACCCTTCCGCAATTATTTTTTAATGTAAATGCATGTTTATTTCATGCCCTCAAGCCTTTTAGTCCTGGTTGGTTGTGACAAACATTCCACAATAGACTTCTTAAAGTCTGGCATATGTGCCAGTGCTAAAAAACATACAGCGGGAGACATAAGACAATTAAAATGAAAGACGACAACAACATGCCACTAATGGTTTTAAATTATTACATTGTAGAATACTTACTGGTACATCACGGAAGAGCTAACCCCACAGCTCTACACAAACCTGTGCTCCATCAATAAACTAACTAATCTTTATCATGTAATACACTGGTTTTCTGTTACAATGATGTTTGTGTTATACACTCCAGCATCCTGTAACTACAGATAAAAGAATGACACAGCTACACACCAATTAGCTCAGATCTCTGCTTCAATATATAATAGATTTTCATGGTCCACATCCTCAGTCAATATCCACTGAGGAGGCACCATTGATCGACAGAGTTCTAAGATTGAGCTGTACTCAATAACTGCAACAAGATGACCTGCAAGCACCAAGGTGCCCGGATTGCAGGTGCTTGAAGTAACTTATAGAATAACCCATTTTTAGGAGCCGTATGACTGAGACACACCGTGAATGAGCTCACAGAGGACCCTGGAGGCCACAAGTTTCAGCCACTGGTATGCAAGTTGGCTTTCAGTGCTGGCTGAGTTATTTTACCACAACATTTCAGTTTTCTGTGTAGTCCCAGTTCAACCGAATGCCCTGAATAGACAAGAATATTTTGGAGGTGGGATTTAGGCACCCAAATGACGTAGGTATGTTTTGTAAAAAGTTACCTATGCACAAACAAATGCACAAGAATAATCGAAAACAGTTTTCTAACTCACCAAGGAATATCAGTGGGTCATGATTAATTTGTTGCTACAGCATGAAATACAGAGAGGTTGCAAAGTCTGTTCTTTCTGTTTTTTCAGTTTGCTTTGGGCTTTTTGTTTGTTCAGGGTTTTTTAAGTAAAAAAGGGAGAGGAAACACAAGAACATTCCATAACAACATATTGCCAAGTAACTAACAGTTCTTCTGGGGTGTAAGAAATTAGTTCAAGTCCTCTGTCTCCCCCATTCCAGACAAATGCCCTTGTCACCCATGTTTCTGCCCTTCAGACATGTGGCAAAGCTAATGCTTTCAAATATAGATTTTTGAAAGTCAGATTTCAGCAATGTGGAGCTCTAGCTGAATTTAACAGATATCACCTCTGAAAAGCTCAATTTTTGAAAGATAAATGGAGAAATATATCCTCTACTTTAAGAACTGGGTACCAAGAACTCCTTTTTCTGGTTCTTCCCTTATGCAATATCTGTGCTTTATAAATATTTCAGTAAGAGTGTTCAATGTAATTTTAAAAATAAAGATACTGCATTCAAGAAAGACCAAAACAAACAAGAAAATCGTAACATTGTCCCTTTATGTTACTGTCACAGCTAGTAGCAATAATGTATTTTTCCCCATCCAGTTCAATTTCTATTTATGTTTACATAACTATAACTAAGCATGTTAACTGTAAAGACACACCAAGCAGCTCTAAAATTGAGGAAGAATTTTAGAGCAACATGGAAATATTTTCACACAAAGCAAAAAACGCGAATATAGCTTCTATCCGTCCTTCCTTTCCCCTCCTCCCAGACTTAATTATTTTTTAACCAAAATGAAAACACATCGACACTTGTTTTGAGGTTAACACCACAAAAGGAAGAAGTTTGAAATCCCATGAGAAAGACAAGACTATGAAGCTTAACTGCTCTAAATTATTGAAGTATTAGAGAGACCTGGAACTCTTAAGCAGTCACAAAACACATTTGTAAGGAATATTAGTTCATGTTTAATGGAGAAGAAATACTACCTTCAATGCCTTGTTGGTAGCTGGGATTACAGCAGATAGGCTCGTCTAAGAGCACATAGGAAGCCTGCAGAGAAACCATGCTGGGTTTCTACATGAAGGAAGTGCCATGGTCACTGGCCCATCCATCCTTCCTCTCCAGAGCTCAGTAAGAAGGTAACACACATTCTCTTGTTGACAAGTGATAAACTTTTCCTTGTCAAAGGTCACCCTATGCAGGCTGAAACCCAGCTGGGAACCCAAGCAATTCATTGCTGTGTTCTTTAAAACTGATCACACAGAGGAGTACTTGCTGCCTGCAGTTTCTTGAATGGTGTCTTCTCTCCCTCCTAAGAGTCATGTTCAAGCCTATAAACTAGATAAGAAAGTGAAAGGTATCATCTAATACACCTCTCCTGAACACAATGAAAAAGCTAACGAATTGCCTCAAAAACCAGACTTCGGACAAAGGGCTCTCACCACATGGAAAAAAAATAAAATCACCAATCTCACCAATGCTTTCCAGGCCCTAATCCAATTCCACAAAGCAGTGAGGCATCTGTATGAAAGACGCAGCAGTCTACGCCTTGTTCTCCACTAGCTGGGGCTAAGGGGAATATTTGGACCTCCCTTTGGCAGTCTGGTGTGGAAGTCTGAAGGCAAAGCAATGGGGACAGAATAGTCTTTCTGATGGTTTACATCTGGAACACAAGAAAGCATTTGTTCCATCCCCACCCTGTACAGAGCTGGATGCACAAACATGCACGCCAATCTGGAAGAAAGCTAAAAAGCAGCATGACATTCAGCAGTTTGTCAAAACTGAAATATTCTGCTGAGACAGTTTTCTTCCTAAAGCCCCTCCAACATGGTCACTTTGGTTCCCATGAGTTCACCTGGCTGACTGCCATGCCACGAGACACTGATGCTGACCTGGCCACAGCACAGCACCAGGACAAATTCATGAGCTCCCTCACAGAGGGCTGAGAAACCTACAGGTACCAGAGCCCACACCCATGTATCAGCATACAGGTGAGCCTGTCAGCCACAGCAGAGAATTTCAAAATTGGGGGACTGTGCCCAATCGAATATCATGTTAGCTATGCTACAAAATGGATTTCATTCTAGAACCAGAGAAAGGAAATAGTATAGGACGTACAAATCCACTGGCACAGAGTAGGCAGAAATAACCAGTGTCACTGTTAGCCCTCTGATCCTTTGACATCCAAACTTTCTTTTATAGGACTTTTTTTCTGCTGTATCCTTCTCCTGATTTAAGGATCACTGTTTATGGTGCATAATGGCAAATTGTCAAGTTTTAATTCAAAAACACTGTAATCATAGAATCACCATGGTTGGAAAGGACCTCCAGGATCATCAAGTCCAACCTTTATCTCATCATCTCCCTAACCACTAGACCATTAGACCATGGCCCCAAGTGCTTCATCCACTCATTTTTTGAACACCTCCAGGGACAGCGACTCCACCACCTCCCTGGGCAGCCTGTGCCAGTGCCCAACCACCCTCTCAGTAAAGAACTTCTTCCTAATATCCAACCTAAACTTCCCCTGACGCAAGTCGAGGGCAATCGATAAGGCAATAGATAATACTAGTACCATTTTACGTAACTGAAACAGACTTCAGCACAAGTCATTTCAGATCTACACTTGACCAAATTTTTTATTGTGTGAGAGGAAAAATTACTTAAGTCTTCTTCTGGCTGAAACATCTTTAAGTTCCTGTAGCCCTTAACAAGAGTCCGATAGCCTAGTGGAAAAGTGCTTTTTTAAAAACATTTCCATGAAAGAGGCACTGCTAGTCTGAAAACCATATTCAGAGTAAGCAAGCTATACCTACTCTAGTTAAAGCAGAACACCTCAAATTAATAGCAAAGACAAGAAGAAAAATATTTTCTTAGTATATTCCTTTCACAGCATTTTGCGTACAGTCAGATCTGTTCTGCTCTCCTGGAGCATCTCTTTACTTCTGTCTTCCTAAAAAGAGATTTATAAACACCACAACATTCTAACAGGCAGCATTATCTAGGTCTTAACTGAGCACAACACTATCATCCCCTTCCTCCTCTCATCAGGGCTGGCCTGCAGTATATGCTTGGCTTAATGTCTGGCTTAATTGAGATCCTATATTTTGTGACTGCTAAAATGTAAATTTAATGTGGAGCACTCTTCTACCACTACAGTCTTCCTGCACAGATTGGCAGAGGGAAGAAAAGGGAGTCACCAGAAAACTCAAAACCATGTAAGGCACTTGACCACTGACTGAAAAGAGCTTGCTGTTTGTAACGTGCTGTTTCTGTGTACCTCTTTTTGGTCACCTTTGCCAAGGCACTCTATAATAGAGGCCTGCGCATTCATCTTTGTTTTCCAGAGTGATTTGAAATGCCTTGCCTGAGGTTACCTGCCAGTCCAGCATTCAAACATACCTCTTGAATATCAACTCCCTGATCTGCCTAGCAGATGTAAATAACCCAGTTCCCAGTTCTTCCAGACATGCAAACCCCCTACACACTGACTTTAGTGGGCCTTTTTTACTAGAGCTGTTTATCAGCTCCCTCCCTGATGAATTAGCAATTCTTCACTGAATGAAAGCATTGCACACATCTTTAAAAAGATCACTCCCCTCATACATATTTAGTGACTGTTAAAAAGAAGCTTTTTCTGTCCCTAATATTGCATTTAGATTCATTCTGCCTCAAGCCTATGACTGCTTTTGTACACTTCCTTTGCAGCCTTGCCTGGATGGGCACCCTCTCTGCAGTGATTATACCCAAAAGACAAACGTTCCTGGAATTTCGGCCCCTCGGCAGAAAGTCAAGGATGTAATTTAAAAACCTCTTTTCCAAAGGTCAAGAGAGTTGACTGAACTAATTATCAAAATAAATCTCACTACACATTGTCTAAACCATCCTGAGAAGGGCAGGAGATTCTCTCGCACAAAGTGCGTAAGACCACGCACAAGTCCAGTAAGATCATCAAGAAAGTTTCCAAGACCTTTCATTTTCTTTGCATGGCCCAAAATCAGTAAGACATTTAAGTACAAACACTATAGGGCCAATTCAGGGCCTGAAAAAGACCCGGTATCTATGAAAATTAATTTGGATTAAACTTATTAAAAAATCCAGAGACCTATTAATACTTTTAAGAAGAGGATACATTTAAAGTATTGCTGGTGAAATGTTCATATAACAGGCAAAGACCAAACTACTGTAATGCATGTTTCAGGAAAATCAGAAATCTAGTGTCAAAAGAATAAACATTCATAAACTCTGCAATCTAATTTTATACAGCAACAAAAATGTACTATAAATTTCACAGTCCTATTGATCTTAACACCATTGGCATTGCCCCAGCAATTGATTTAGTCATTTGATCAGCTGGAGAAAGGGGTGGGGAATATAATATTTTAGTGGACTTCATAAATTCAAAGCCTCAGCTTTCAAGTCCAACCAATAATACAATAAACCATAGAGATCATAAATGGAACAACTGAAGTTTTGTAATTACAACGTGGTTTATAATGTAATAATTTACCAAATTGCGGACACGTTTGATTTATGCACAATGCAGAATAGTAGATCGTTTCTCATCAGAGCTGCAAGCAATATATTTTTGAGATAAATATTCAAAACAATCAAGTTTTGCATCTCAGCCTCTCCAAATGGTGATTGCTTGCCTGGCATCTCCCAAATTCAAGGGGTTGTTTTAAAATCGAAACAGATTTGTTTCCCATCCTCCTCCTACAGATTTTTGAACCCAGTGTTTGTATGTCTTCAGCTATATGGAATGAAATGGGTTTTTCTTCATGATAGTAGGATCATTAAGTACTTATATTAGGCACAATATTTAGCATTGCCTGTTCAGTCTAAAAAGGCTTAGGAAACACAGTGGCATTATTCAGTGGCTGTCTTGACAGCCTGTCTACTGGTGTGTGTCTGCAGGAGGCAACAGGAGAATAACATTGGCCATGTATAATCTACCTCCTTACAGGGCATTTTTAGGCTGGGTGCTTATTTCTCTCTCCACCTTTGAAAGACAGGGCACAAGGTGCTGGCACTCTCCCTCAGCCCTGGCAGTGCTCAGGTGAGGCACTGACACTGTCCACACTGCTGCTCCCTCAGGCCAGAGCTCAATTTCTGCTCTTCTGGAAGAGTAGGGATGCACTGAGCAAAATGTCCTACCTGAAAATACCCTTGGGGCAACATACCCCTTACAGTGGCCTGTGGATTTATGACACCACAGCAACTAACACTCTCCAGTGGCTTTTCAAGAGAATTCTAACACACCCCCCTGTAGTTTATTTTAAAAAAAATTTACTTAAACACAACATTTTGAGAGCTTTTTCCGGAGATACCAGTAGGTTACCTAAAAGGTACCTCAGAGCAGATCAGGTAATGGATGGTTTCGCTCAGTTTTAGACCTACCCCTTCAGCTACACTCCCAGAAATGCTGTGTGCCGCAAACCAGCCTGGTAAGTCCAAGCACATGTCTATCAGCCATCGGGACAGTGTGGTCAGAGCATTTCCAGTTTAGTGCTAATTTCGTGGATACAGAGGCTTCTTAAAGTGCCTTCCTATTTGTTAAAGGTCAGACTTTTAAAACAATACACTGAGAACAAAGAAGCCTGCATGCCACTCAGTAAGGCTGCAAAGCCAGCCAGCAAACACTGTGGCTTTTGGGAGACCGTTTCAAATCATTCAGGCTTCATACCGCAGGCTTGGGAGCAGAGAAAACACATTCAACTTGATATGAACTGGGGATAAGAGAAAAGGGGTTATTATGCCTGGCCACTGAGGTCTAGTTCACCTCAGAAAACATATCTGTACTGAGAGAAAAGAAACCTTTATTCTCCTGATAACAATACATCCATTTTCATAAGTTCATTTCAAACTTGAGGAAAAAAACCAAGCCCAACAGCAACAAACGAAAGCACCAGCCCTGCAAAATCAGTTTCACTGTGTTGAACCCTCTCTAGCTGTCCCCCAGGCACCCTGACAGTCAGTGGAAGTCCAAGTTCAAACTCTCTCACTGCAGCCCAAGATCTAAATCCATCTAAAATTCAAAGCCAGATAATGTTTTAGTGCTCCTAGGAAGCTGGGTTTGCACAGCACAGATCCACCTCCCAGAATGGTGCAGAGCAAGGGAATGACTCCAGACACTGCCCTTGCCCACAGACATGTTTGCAATTGAACAGGAGCAAATACTGGCACAACAGCAATAATTCTGCAGGAATTGCCTCTCCCCTGTTAGATATGACTGTTGGGCTCTAAGAAAACTTTTCCACTATTTAGTCTATGGAGCATTCTTACATTTTGGCCGAAAGATCAAACTATAGACAGACTTTCAGAGGAGACTTAGTGAAGGAAGTGTCTAACCCCTCTATGCTCCTTCACTGCAGACCCTCTGCAGCAAACAGATGCTGATAACTTCTAAAGGAGAGCTACACACTGTCCTGTGCCTGTACACAGGCCAACAGCTAGTCCAACAGTAGTGAGCTGGGACAGTGTTCAAGAAATCTCCTACTCCCAAGGCTTCATAGGCCTCATAAAATTTGTTAGCTCCAAATTTATAGCAGCTGTTAAACAAAGTCATGTATTACCCAATCCTCTGTGGAAAATCCACAGTAAAAATTCCCACATAAGGAAACTGGCCAGTGACATGAGCTTCCCTGGCAGCACAGAAAATGTTGGGAGGGACTCCCAAAATGCAGCCTGCTGTCTGTTCATGGTTCAGGATAGCACTACGTGGAATACCTGCCTGCCACAGCAAGGTCTCATCCCCTTGAACCAACGGCACCTGCTGCTGAATAGTTCAGCCTGGGGATGGATGTCACCACAGGCCTGCATGAAACAGCAGCCTGACAAATACCGTCAAATATATGACTTATTTCCCTTAGCTGTTACTTCTAAAGACGTGCTCCCCCTCTTTTTTAAACTTAATTCCTAAGCATCTCTAACAAAAAAAAGCTCCTCTTGAGCTTCATCAGAAATGACTTGGATGATCTTCTGTTAAAAGAATGACTTTTATCCTCATTCAAATACATATTGTATTGGCTTAGAAACATCAAAGAGGCAATGTCTTTACATATTCTATTTCTAAGAAAAGAAAAGGAGTTCTCTCTTTATTAACACTGGTAATGTTGAAACTTATAATGAAAAATGCACAAAAGCAATATTTTTGATGAATAGGTAATAGAACAGCACCGAATAAGAGAGCATTAATACATTTTTTTCCCAAGGACTCACTCAGATAATGCATCGGGAAGGTTTTGAACTGAGACGAAGCCACAAGTAAAATGAGGTCGGTGGTCTTCCGCACCCCCTCTCACAGCCCAATATTTTTATTGACCTTGAAAAACCACCGCACAGTTCAAGCACAACTATCAACATCTGATTGTCACAGCCCACCACGAACACAGCAGGAGTGCTTTCTCTCAGGCCAGAAGTACTTTGCAGGAGACAGATAATGCTGTCTGACCACACCAATATGCAAACATTACCCAAGGCAATTATTTGAATCACGAGTGGAACAAACATAGCGACATATTACAAGTAACATTTTTGTACCCAAGAATATTTTTAGAGTTTTTATTACACCAGCAAGTGACCTGCAGAAAAGTCTGCAGCATTTTCTGGTAGAGGGCGGGCATGTAACCTTTCTGTCTCTGCTATGTGTAGTACAATAGAGCCTTTGTGATGTTCCCCAGAAAACCTATTTATGCACTTGGATTTTGAACATTCCTTTCTCTCTTTGTCATCTTTCACCATTGTCTTTGAACCACTCTGATAATACAATTATGAAGGACCATATAAGCAGTTAGACTGGAAAACAAAAAAGGAGAACGAAAAAAGAAATTTAAAAATAAATCAGGCATGACATCCCCCTACATTTTTCATTACTTAATTATAGTCAATAGAAATCAAAAAAATCTAATTTGAAAAAAGAATTGTCTCAGTTGAATTCCAAGGAGGTTTCTGTTGGAGGTGAGCAAAAGGGATGTCATAAGAAAATACGCTGTACTAGAATAGCAGCAACGTATTTGGGGATCGGTGTCACATCTGGAAAACACACACACACAAAGACGTTACTTTATTCTTCAAAAGATTTTCATTAGGCTTTAGGATATCAAAAATCCCAATGAACCACATTTGGAAAAATCAATAAAATTTCTGCAGGGATCCCTTCACACCATTTTCTTTGCTTATCTGTCGTTACACAAAATGAAAATTTGTATCTGGGAGTGATGTGCATTGCAAGAGCAAACCTATTCCTTGTTAAGTTCTCCCCTTTTCCTTTTTCTATTTTATAACAAAAGAAAGAAGTGTTTCATACTAACAATATCCTGAGAAAATGAAGATGTGCTGGGATCAGAGTTTGTATGGGAGAATAAGTATCTATGCAAAAGTGGCAGATGAATGGTAAGGAAGTATTAGAAAAAAACCACAGCAGACAGAAAAAGCAGAGAAGCATTAGTATATCTTTGAGGGGCACTGATGAGAGACTGTACCCTCACTGTATTCATCCTCATGAATCTCTTGCTCTCCCACACAAATGCATTTTCCACAGAGGAGGATTTAATCTACATCTCTATTCAAGACCCAGTTGTCTGCTCATTTGTCAGCTTCTCCCCCTATCATTTCTGTGCCTGAAGTATCACAGGCTACAACCACAGCATCAGAGCTACGGTCACAGATATGACCCATCTGAATGCACTGGACCGGTTCTCACTCCAGATTTCAAATCCTTTTCAAAAGCACTGCTACCATGCTCATTACATTAACTTACATAAAATTTGCCTATCGTCCTCCTCGTTTTCCTTTTCTCCTTTATCTGTCTACTTGTCTATCTTGAGTATGTACAAGACTCACAGCAAGGACTTTTTCTTTTCAATGCTTGGAGCTTGGCTCATACAGAGACCTACCATAGATAAATAATAAGACAACAATTTAATCTGCACTCAATCACTGTGATCTATGGAATAGCAACGTCTTGTTTGAAGTGTAGTATTACATTTGGAAACAGCAAACAAGAAGATAATTATTTTTTGTGTTTGTGTCTGTCACTCTTTTTCCTATGGACTGAGCCACTGTCTCAGGCTGCTGACTTGAGCTTCAGAGAAACAAGAGACCAACAGTGTTGAACTGCATTAAGAGAAAAAAAAAAAAAAAGTTCAAACAAAGAGAAAGAACAAATCTAGATGTCTACAACATCTGATGTAGTGGCTCAGGACATGGACATAAGACTAAGTTACATAGTGAAACACTGGTATTTTGGTGATTATGGAGTTCAAAAGATGTCCACAGTCAATCAAATTGGAATTAACAAATGGAGTACAAACTGCACAGGGATATATAAGTGAGATGAGAGGAGAAGAGCACTGGGATTAGGAGCGCACAGTTTCCCTAGGCTCACAGGGTTTGTAACAGCTGCTATAATTTCTGCATGAGAATAAACACTTCAGAGGTGGGAATAGGAAAGCAGAGAAGACAACTAACAATGAAAAGAAAGGGAGTCAGCCATAATTCCCTCTGCTTTTAAAATACAAACCATTAGCAGGAAAAAGTTTCTAAAGTTACTTTCAAAACCAAGAGTTTTGAAACAGTTCCCTGTGCTGTCATTAGCCACTGACGATTTTGTCTTAAAAAGGACCAGGAGAGAATTTTCTTAACAATTATTCAAAACTCTGCTCTTAACATACAATAAAACATAGGAAAACAGAATTTGCAGATGAGATTTTACAGAGCTGTGAAAAATTAAACCATATGGGAAATAGCCAAGAGAAACGTTTCATATATTTGTGTGTACATTTGTGTGCACGTTCCAAAACACAGCACACTCCATGAGAGCAGAGAAGCTTGCGTGCCACGATGAAGGATTTATGAAAGTGAAATCAGGCCTCTCCTGAGGCTGGAAAAGACTGCATTTTGCTCCAACGTGCATCCTTTCAGTTTCATCAGCTTTTGGATTCCACACCAACATTAACATATACCGCAGGACACACATAGCACCAGAACACACGGGTCCAGGAATCATCACTGCATCACAGATCCACGTAAAGGACAGTATTTGTCTCAGAGAGGAGAGGCTGAGGTAAATGAAGCACTGGCATACACAGACTTGAAGCCACTCAAGGAGCCAGACCGCAGTCTGCAACTGCCACCCTCCATGCCTGGCTGTTACCACCCCCAGAGAATGAGCAGAGACACTCCATGTTCACAGTTCCTATTGCTCCCTGAACACAGGCATTTCAACAGTGCCTATGGGATTTGAGTGAACACAATCCTGCCGCTTTCCTAAATCCCTGCCCATTTGTCTAGCATTTACGAATTAAACTCCTGGAAATATAATTACATCCAGTATAGATTTTAGGCATTTATTGGCAGATGTCCTCTCCTCCTGCTTCGTTCCTGCCACAAACATCACAATTCTAAAGAGCATCTGCCTTCAAAGAATTGCTTTCTAGGGGCCTACAAGCATGCCTTCCCTCACCACGCACGACGCGGAGGAGAAGCTGCAGAACTTGCTCAAAGTCATGCGAGTGGTCTGCAGCAGGGCTGGGAGGGGGAGCCAGGCCTGCTGGCCACGCAGGCGAGCCTGGAACAAACAGCCGGTTTGCTGCTTCTCTGGTGCTGTCCTGAGCCACAACAGATGTACTGCGTGAGGCTAGGACAAGACAAGGCACTGCAGATTTTCATTAGAGACTTTTTTAAACATCTGCTGCCAATTAATACATAATTCTCTTTTCTTTTAAAAAACATTGGGCCAAAGATGCACAAGCCATAAATCCTACCCAATTCAAAGATGCAGCCCTGTTTAATTATTATACAACCACAGAGGAACAATTCCTGAAACTCTTTAACTGAAAAGAACATGCTATAGCCACAAGGGCAGCAACACAACGTGAACTCTCAATTGACAATGCCAGCTGCACTGAAATAGAAATAATGAGCAACTTACAACAACGAAGAATGAGGCAAACAAAGGATATAACCACACAGAAGAGCCAGGAAGCAGAGAGGGGATGATTTACAAGAGCATTTTCAAGAATATTCAAGCTGAATAGAACAAATCCCATTTCCCATCTCCTGACACTCTTTAGCACACCATCACCTTCTCAGTGGTAGAGATGAGGAAGGTGTGGGAACAATGACAAGATCATCCCAGCACTGTTGCAGGCCCTGCAGGACCAGTCTTCAAAATAACAGGGATGACTCAGTAGCATCAGAAACGGGTTCTCACAGTACTGCCAGGAAGAACAGGGATGTAACTTGTCCAGAGCAGAGAGTAGCAAGATCCACCAGGATTGAGGGTAGACGCTGGGGGGTCTAGAGAGAAGAGAGCATTAGCAGAGTTCAGTCATGGTTTTGGGGTCTGAAACACTAAGTTACCAATCTAACCAGCAAGCAGCAAAGTTCTTGAAGCAGGCACAACCAGACTTACCATTGTCACCCCATCCCACCAGCAATGAAAATTTCAAAGAGAAGCTTTTGGGTCTTCCCAGTTTTCTCTGCAGTAACTACCTGCACGTTATTATTATGAATATCATTGTTATGAACAAAAAGTTGGAAACAAATATAATGCTGGATATAGTAGTGATTTCTGCTTTGGCTGTACTCGTTGGAGACAAAGCTACGGGTTTCTGTTATGTATAGACTTAGGTAATGGATGTTTTCAATTTCTTTCTTCAAACTTTCAACACTTCCTCCTAGTCAGAGCTCTTTCTCCCAAGAAAGATGACTTTACAACAGCAGTACTATAAATTAGTGGTCAGTTCTGACAGAAGAGGACAGAAATGTTTAAGGTTCTCACTCCACTCACACTCTATAGACAAAACATTTAACATGAAGACGGGAAGATGATGACTGCACTGAGTGAAGGCTGTAATAAGTTCTACTGCTTATCCAGACAGCTGCATATTGCACAGCTTGACAGCAGGAACTCGGCCGCGATTTCTGTCACTCAGTCGCTGCTGATGGAAGTGCTGTGCTATAATTTTCCTATATTTCAGCAGCATCTAGAAACACCAGATGTGGTTGAAGTCCTGTGAGATTACACAGAACACAGCCCTTTTGAAAAAGACCAGTTGCCTTCACTCAGCTGCCCAGGTTTGGGGGACACGTGTGAAAGTTCTTCTCAGCCTCACAGACCCACTGCTCCAAAAAAATGTTCTTTGTTTTTATAGTTTCTGGGTTTGGGTTGGTTTGTTGGGTTTTTTTAACAGAAAGAAAACCAAGCCATTGTACATGATTTTACACGATTCAGCAGAAACAAACCCCTGATTTTCTGAGACTGAGGCCACTTCTTAACCACATCATAGATCACTTTCCTTCAGTTATGGCAGGGTCTGCTGGTGGAGATCAGCAGCTTGTGTTACCTTGGCTGCAATCCCCTGCTATAACAGCAAGAGATGGTGCCCCTCTCTCTAGGCTACCACTAACTGTGCTTAGTGGTTACTTTGCACTTCAGCTGTGGCACTTCTGCATGGGAATGTATGGCAGAAGCCTTCCTTAGAGCAACTGATGGTTGTGGTGATACTGCAGCATCACCTTGCCACTCCAGCTGCCACCCACTCTCAGCCAAGCTCAGGGCGACGGCTGGGCACCTCAGCCAGCGTGGCCTCAGCCACGTGTGTTCCTGTGAGAGTGACTAGGAACTGCAGGCACCAATATCTGGAGTTCAGAAAGCCAGAAAAAAATCCCAACAGGATTGTATTGTTAATATTGCCTTGTATTATCCAATTTTTAAAAGTTGCCAGAGTTCATCCACAATGAGCTGGCAATAAAAATTCAAAGTATATAGTGAGTGGTCAATTTGATTCCCCAAATGCCACCATTAATCTGATAAGTGCATGGCACACTGTCATATAGAACATCACAAAATGAGGACATCCTGTATGAAATCCCATATTCTTGCTAACCCATCCAATTTCTGAAAAAGAATACACTAGATCATGTGAATACCAAAAAAACACAAGAATGCTGTGTTAAGAAATATTGTCCATGATTCATTTAAAGCTTTTATGTTAAACAATATGGAGATGGGCTACCGTCTGTACTGTCTGAATGATGCCTGGGCAAACAAAGGTGGCTCTTCCAAGACATTTCAGTGTAACTGAGTCTAGCCTGGAAAGTTCAGTGTTGCAATCTGGCTGCCCTACACGTACACAGCTTCACAGCAGACAGAGATACTGGATTTGGATAGATGCAGAAAACTATGCTGATCAAATCTGAAAAAAATAATCTCAGGACCCCAAACCTACGTCTCAAATCTACTGGGGAGTTTTTCAGGACTTTAAGAGGTTTATCTTGCATTCAGCACTTCCCTATATCCCCAGAAGAAAGGATTTTTACAGCACATCTGATCCGCAAGCACAAAGACACTTGAGACAGCTGGAGAAAATGAGGGGCTCACATCTTACAAGGAAAATTCCTTTCTTGAAATGGTTCAACCTCCTGAGCTCAGTACTGAGCAGTAATGTCCCTGCACCTCCATCATTCTGCCTTTTAGTCCCACTTTTGAGTGTTGTCTATCTGCTACTATCACTGCAGTACTTGAAGGACATGACTTAGATTGGGCTCTGTTAACCAAAACACAAGACTGCTATCATCAAGTCCAATTAATAATAAATTGGGACACCTTAACTGGATTTAGAAGCTGTGAGAGAAGCTGCAAGTCCTAGAAATTTTACTTTTTAATGAATGAAAATGAAAAATCTTGTATTTCCATAGATGTCTAGATTTGGGACCTTAAGAAAATATCTTCCTCCTAAGAATTGCGTAAGAGCATCCTGATCTCTCCCAGCGGACATTCCAGTACCTGGGAGATTCTGAACTTATTTCCCTCCTATCTGAGGTTCTTTTGCCTGTCTCCATTAGAAGAGCAAAACACAACACATTTCTAAGTTGCTGAGAGCATCATCATTATTTGTACTTTTGCAATTTGTCACGTATGAGGGGAAAACTTGCTGTCTTACTAAGCTAAGGGACTTACATAACTACTTTCCACAACCAGCAAAAGATTACTTGAAAGAAATTACTTCAGGACACAAAAAAAGGGCTTGCTTTTGCTCTAATTTTTCAACTTGCCTTCTCTGTAGAGGGGTGTAGGAGTACTGTCTTGGCATGCAAACATGGAGCCCAAATTCATCTGTTTATATACATCCCACTGCTCAGATGTGCAGGGTGCAAACATGCATAATATATATGGGTCAAGTTTGATTGCTTAGGAAAGAGGCAATAATGCTGGACTAATTATTTTCCTGCCCTGGTGGGTAATATTTTATTTAACTCCACACTAGGGAAGCTAAACTAGCTGGCAGGAAAGAGAAATGTATTCTCAAAGGGATAATGCAAGTTTATGCAGCACCTTTGATTTTGCATATACCCAATGATTGAGATAATTTCAAAATATTATTTATTCATTATGTTTTTATTTGGGCTCCGAACGCAAAGGTTCCATTTTCCTATGCCCCTCCCCATGCCTAATATTTGTTACAGTTGCATTTTTCAAACCATTTACTGTCTGGAGGGTAAGTAGAATGACACTGCTCATAATGTGCAAATAAATGTGAAATAAGCTAGTCAGCTCAAGTGGAATGAATTACTGTCACTGGTAAAATAAGGCAAGAGGGAACGGCTGCCTTGGGAACTAAAAAAGACTCTAGCAGGTACTGCTATTGAGCGACTGGAATAACACTTACTATGATTTATCAAAGACCACTTGAAAGCACTTCTGAGGCATTAAATAGGCATGAAAAGAGGCTTTAGTAGCAACGGGACTATGCCAGAGCTGAGTGATTAGGGAACTCAAAAGCTTGACCCTAACATGCAGCCTACGAACAAGGGATGCCAAAATCTTCAAAGACTTGTGGAAGAGAGTGAGTGGAGAGTACAGACAATTTTGAGAGAAAAGATGGCCACAGAGCTACTGGGTCCCCATTATGAAAAGCTGATAATGTAACTATGGAGAAAGGAAAAAAACCAAGTCTATTATTATTACCACAGCCACGCACCAGACCACCAGAAATAGCTTTGTGTAGGAATAATCATATAAAATGAAAGAAAATACTTAAAATATTTTCTGTTACAACATCACTGTGGTTTTACAAAGACAATTTGCTGCACCCACAGTTTTCACCGATAGCCTGCAATTACAGCAGTGCCTTTGAGGCAGGGGTTGGAGCAGTGGTACCAGATAACGCGCCGCCTCTGCCAGGCCCCCGTGGTGCCTGCCGTCCTCTGCTCAGCTGATGGCAGGTCACAACTTTGCTTTGCACAGGCAAACATCATGTTTCTAGATCTCACCTGTCAAGCCACTGCTTAATCTGCTGCCACAAAGAAAGTGTTTTGATGTTAAGTTTATAAAGATGGTCTCACTGCACAATGTAGATCCTACTGCCTGCACTGTATGAAAATACAAGCTGGAAGATGTAGTAGCTCACTGACCATGCTGGCAGCAAATGGCATCTCCCTCCATTCCAGCTGACCTCACAGCAACGGCGTGCTCAGCTGCTCTCAACCAGCATGAGTGTTTCCCAGGAGAGGAATGCTCCAGTCTGCCCAGGGACACAGCAAGGCTGCCTCTGCTCAACCTGCAGCAGCACTCTGCAAGCCACTCAAGTCATCCTTACTGCTGCTCCCTTGCAGCACCTGGTGTTCCAGCCCTTGACTTCACTAGAGGGAGGCATTCTCACCCAGCTAACATTGATTTCAGCATTATTTTCTTCATAAGAAAATCAGTCATTAAATCAGTGAGTAAAATGAAGATTTTATAAAGGAAAACCTCCGTGTGAGGCAGTGTGTGGCAGAGTTCCCAGTTCCCTGTCTCATCTTCAGAAGAGGAGTTACCTAGACACTGCTGTGGGAGAGGAAAACTTAATGGAAAACTGTGAAGTGGATGGGGGATCACAGTTCTTCTCTTTTCAGACTACCTAATAAACATATTTCACCATCCAACTTTATGATTTTGTACAAAAAATATAGACATCTCCCTACTTCTCAGCAAAGATTTAATAGCAGAGATCTGTAAAGTGATCTCACATTACTAAGACTTCATTATTTTCACAAAATATACTACTGTCATTTACTTGCACATTATGAAGTATTATCATAAAATAAATCTCTTAAAGCCATTAGTATGAATTAGTGAAGTTCTACTGTCTGTCCAAAGACAATTGTTGCTATTCTGGGTCTTTTAAAGAACTAAACCCTGTCATTGTGCCTGAAACCAAACAACGCTTGAAAAATACATCAAACAAATGCTGATATTGTGATGCACAAGGCCTACAGCATTTCCTTATAGTCCCAGGAAGCTCTCAGAGGCATCAGTTACAACACCATAATAGTGGCACTGAAGATTTATCACAGTCTCATCTGTAAGTAGTCCTAAGCAGCACAAAATCAAAATAACCATAAAGCCATCTCTCTGCATCTGGTAAAACAAAGGTAAAAAAATAACTGCTCTCCTCTTATTTTAACAGGAGGGAAGGGATCAAGACAGGGCAGAAGACTCTCCATGAGGTTCTCCTGCCCAGGAACTTGCTGTCTGAATGCAAACCAGTCAGCAACACAAGGTGTGAAATGTCCCCAAGTTGCAAATGTGCTGCAAGGTCCCATCAGCACCGGAAGAGGCAACAGATGTGGGAGATGTGTACAGTCACGAGGCAAGAGATGCAACAGAACTTGGCTTCTCTGCTTTGGGAAATCTCTTCTAAGAATTTATTTCCTCTAAGTGTCCACCTTTAGAAACATGAGCCAGTAGTTTTGTAGCATAGGCAAGTTTTGTTTCCTCAGATGAACTGTGTCCACACCGTTGCACATGCACAGGCAGAACACAGTAAAGTCACAGAAAAAACTAGGAGGGACCTAACTTTCCTTGAAAAGCAGCTTAACCTCAAAAGCCCTTTATAAAATTTCAGTATACCTCCGAGACAGGGCTGCTGTATTTTTTTCTTTTTCTTTGTAACTAAAACATTTCTGGTGTGCCACTAAGAAAGCCATCTCAGAATACAGTCCTCCTATAGCATTAGCAGGACCCCCAGAGCTTTGGCAAAACCAGTTAGAGCCAAAATCACTGCTACTGTCAAAATGCAGGTTGCCAGCCATTTCAGTGGGCCAAGTTCTCTGGGAACCTCCTAGGAGTCCACTACCTTTTTAC